>JACEFO010001850.1:0-130058 GCA_015342445.1 Digitaria exilis
TTCTTCCTCGTTGAGAGCCACAGTTTCGACCAGGTTCTTTCTCACCGATGGAACCCAGCCAAAGCGAGAGCCAGTAGAGTTCTTTTCCTATTTCGAAACAGGGTTATCTTTCTCGACATAGAAACTGCAGTTTTCGAGGCTCAGGGGTTCTTCCATAAGAACCCAAGACCGCGGGAACCAGCAGAGTTCTCTCTGTCGAGAAGAACTCGGGTCCTCGAGACCAACCGAGTTCTTTTCCCTCGAAAGTAGGAGCTTAGAAGAGAAAAGAGAAACTTTGTTAAAATGTTAAGATAAAAATCACTAGTGCAGTAACCTCGAATCATGTTTTGGCAGAACGCTTAATTTGTGCATCTCATGTAGAAGGCGCACTCGTTGACGGCTTCTACGACCTCGTCCCCGGTCGACGGAGAGGAGAACCTCGAAGGCGGCCGAGCAGCGTCGACGCAGTCAGCCCGGAGCGTAGCAGTCAGCTAGCCCAAGAAGGCAAGCCCCGGAGCATAACCTAACTTTACCAAATTATGCACTTTGATTCCTCTATGTTGTGCTTTACGTTTCAAGGAGTTGATTGAATACCTTAGCTGCACATTTCCTAGTACCTATGAATTGCAACACTAGTATGAAAGGATCGATAGGGCATTGCTTAGGTCCGTTACAAGTCGAGTGATTTCCTGTCACTCGCGAGACATAGGAGTTGCTTGTCTTTTCTTATGTTGGAATCATAAGGATTGACGGGCGGGATGATAGTGTAGATCTCCCGTCCGTGTATGATAATTGATTTAAGGTCAAAATGTGTGGTTGAGTGTGTCAAGTTTTGAACGTACCACATGCATGCCGATGTATGGGGATCGGTAAGCCCAGGTACCAGATTGAAGCAGCTAGGGCCGATAGCCATCTCTCCTTGGAAACTTTGTTTTCCCCTGCCGTACACTTGTGGATATATGCGTGAGACTGTGAGTGAAGCAGTAAACCTTTATCCTAAGGAAATGGACCCGGTTCCGAATTGTGGATCGATGGGAAAGGTTGGGAAATGCTTGTACCTTTTATAGCAAGCAGAGTATCCGTGTGGTGTTGGGTTTCCCCTGGCAGGTAGCAAAAATTCGGTTCGAACTGTCCGCTTCTCGCGGTTAATGAGACTGCTTGACCGCCTTGCTTACATTGAGTAACAAGTGAAACTTTGAGATTGATAAACTTGTTCTGTGAATTAAGTTGTATTGCACCACTTGTATGATTAGACAGGATGCTAATCTAGAATGGTTAAATCTACTAGAATATGATGCTAAAACTTGAAAGCAAGGACCTACTCTTAGTTGCTTTTTGGCAAACAAACCCACCAGCCAAAAGCCTCTCATGGTCTAGATGTCGGTGATGTAGTTTTCACCCGACGGGTAAGCCTTGCTGAGTATTAGTATACTCAGCCTTGCTTGTGGCAATGATTTACAGGTACACCTTTGGATGTCGATGCTTTGTCTTGGCCTACCCAGGTTCCACCTGGCTGGCACATCGAATGGGTTCCGTCCTCTGCCGAGGATAGGGAGGAGTAGCATCGTGGCAGGCTTCAGCACGGTGTTATTGTATCGTCGTTAGATTAACTTCCGCTGCAATGAATTATTTTATTTCCGCTGCAAGACTTTGATACTCTGATTTCATTTCAAACTTGGTTTGTAATAACTTTGAGATACTATTTGTGTATGTTAATTTGTGGAATGTTGTAATCTCTGGAACTCACCTTCGTGTGGGCGTGCTGTTGTTTCGATCGAGAAAAGAACGTGGTTAATCGGGTTTAATCCGACGGCGCTCCAGCTTATTCCGGATTAAGTGCCTGACTACTCGGTTAGTGTCCCGGGGTACTTAACTTGGAATAATTTCGGAGTGGGTCCGCCACAGCTGGCATCAGAGCCGAAACAGCGCACGGAGAGACCAACAAACCTTAAATAAATATTTTTGGAATAAAATTTGCCAACTCGTACTTCCGACGCGTTTCGCGAAGGAAGGTTATTATAGGACCGCTAAGGATGTTACCTAGAGTGTGAAGCCTATGTGGGTTAAGGGATCACGATATGATAGGTGGCCAAATAGTATATTATACTGACTTCCAGCACATTTCATTCTGTCATTTACTTTACGCAATGGTGGGCGCAAGGTACGGCGATTGCTGTAACGTACCACGGCACTATATGAAAATATAGTGGCGGCACATAGTCAATACGCTGTGGTGGCGTATGAAAATAGAATAGGATGGTGGGCGCAAGGTACGGCGATTGCTGTAGCGTACCACGGCATCATATGCAAATATGATGGCGGCACAAAGTCAATACGCTATTTCAGTAGCGTATGAAACTGTCAATATGTTGCCTTGGTGACATATGAACATTGCCCGTTCAATGTTAAACGTTCGGGTGCCACCTCTATAGTGGGTGGTAATGTATGGAGACGCTTTCGTGAGTGCTGGCACGAAAGGTTGATTATACATGCGCTGGAATGAAATTTTCTGCAGGTACACTAACGCGAATCCGTATGTTGAAACGGTTAGAAAAGTTCGGCTAGTTAATATAGGGAGAGACGGATATTGCCTAGCCACCGGCACTAACTTCGTAAGCCAAAAGTTATTGGCATGTGTGTTGGCGAGAACGAATAGGCCGCTCATGCTTTGCATCTCACCGGATTAATATCGAATATTAATAAGTGACCAAATCGAACCGCCGTCAAGGAAATTGAAATCACAACCCAAAAATCCTGCTGAGAACAATCTGCATGCACCCTTAATTCGAAACTGAAAACGTCGTCAAATGAAGAAGTGTTCAACATGAAAGTTGTCATAAATATTATAAAGTATATGCTGGAGAAATTTCAACGAAAATGGTTCAGTAAAATTGGAGTTATGCTAAAAATGGTAACCCCCTGTCTGCTGGAAATTTCTGGGGACAGTGAGATAAAAATTGAATTTTTACACTATCTTAACGACAGTTTCTGCTCAACCTCCAACATGAAACCTTTTAGGAATTATTTAAACAATGTCCTGGCCAAATTTGGGAATTTTTGAGCTTGTAGATTTCGAGTTTTGTAATTTTTACCACCCTGCACAGAATCTGTTTTTGCTCTTTGGCACTAACCGGTTCTCACCCTTGCCCCCTTTTTCTTTTGTTCAGATGGACGCCCTCGCTGACCTGTCTAGCCACCCCAACGACGTGTCTTTCTCTGATTGCTTGGGATGGGAAGGTTTCCCTAGCATCTTGTGGTCGGTTCTACAGGCACTTGGCTACCCTACACCGCCGCAGTATGAGAGGATATTATCCGCGACCGAGGTGTGGTTCGTTCCCGTGTGCGGTTGGTGTACACCGTCACCCGCCGTGTCCTAGTTCCCCCACCTGGATGGTGGAAGTTCATGGACACCACATGGAGACGACGTGTGAGCTAGCTGCCTTGAATGGCATCAGTTCTTTTTGTGCTCAGAACCAGAGCTTGGTAGAGCACCAGTTGCTTGGGCTGTTTCCACCGACTCAGCCGGATGATCCCCACTGGATGAGGCGCTACCTTAGCTCTCCTTTGAGGATGGCGGAGAACCCCGTCGCAGCAGCCGCGTTGATGATGAGGTGGATGCGGGCGTATCACCGTTTGCAGGCACTTCTTGGACGGTCGCAGAGCGAGATGCTCAACATTGCTATGGACATGTCCGCTCGCGCCCGTGACATAGGGGTTGAGAGGACCTCCTTGTCCATTGAGGTGACCACTAGAGATGCCATGATTGCTGACTTGGAGAGGCAATTGAATGACCTCCAGATTGCACACAACAACACCCAGAATGAGTTAGCACAAACTAGAGAGGAGCTTGAGGAGGTACATGGTACCTTGGAGCATGCCAATGCTATGCTTGCCGCCCATGACGCTCAGCACCTTCTTGAGCAAGAAGGAGGGATGGTGAAGGAGAGGCCCCCGATTCCGACATGGACACCGAGGATGACATGCCGCCCCTTCCAGCTCCACCTTCACCTATGGTCAGCGAGGCTACCGCTAACAACCTAGATGATTTTAGAGTGGTAGTAGTAAGTTTACTCCTCCGCTAGGCCTAGATTTTGGCTTCATGTTATAATAGGCTAGATGGAGTTGAGCTTCTCCTTTTATCTTTTGGTGGCAATGTAAATGAATGGTGTGGTTGTGGTGTAAAACTTGATGAAGTGTAATAGCTGTGTTGAAAACATTCTGCAGCTAACCTTGTTTTAATTATTGATGGGTTTTCCATTCATTTCTGGGCTGTGATATGAACTACAAAAGTTGTTTGGTATTTGTCAAACAAAATGATCACCAAATTGCAACCCCATTGGTTAAGCGAAATAAAAATGGCAAACCAAAACACTATAGCTCGGTCTGCTGAAAAACAGCAAATGCAGAGAGCTAAAGATTGAATTTTTCGGCTTAGTTCCAGTCTGAATTTGATTCTGAGCCCAACATGAAAGTTGTAGAGCATGAAATTTTCGAGCTACTGACCGAATGGGAGCATTTGACTTGTTTCCTGTTGGGAGATATGATTTTTCTTCCGAACTGCGTGCTGATTTGTCATTCTGCGCAGTATACTTAATATATTGTCACGTTCTATCTTGTCATTCATTATGCAAGCTTATGGAATGTGGCTAATACATGTACCTACTGCAGATGGCAATCACCCGCAGCGGTCACGATGCTAGTGGCTCCAACGCTAACCAGCAGGGGCCAGAGGGGCAGCAACAGCCACCGCCACCTCCTCCACCGCAGCAACCTCCGACGTGGCAGCAGCTGTATGCCACGCAAACGGAGATTCTCCGGAACCTGCAGCATCAGCAACAGATGATGCAGCAGCAGATGCTTCAGCAAGGAGGTCAACGGGCCCCTCAGCCTCAGGTGGCCAGATATGAGGATTTTCTGGCAACGCACCCGCCGATTTTCTCTCGAGCTGATGAGCCCTTGGAGGCCGACACCTGGATTCGAGCTATCGAGTCCAAGTTCACCATCCTGGCGACGCCTTGCACCTCCAACCGCAAGGTCGTGTTCGCGGCGCAGCAGCTCCGCGGCCCAGCTCTCCTTTTGGTGGGAGAACTACCTGGCCCTGCAGCAGGAGGGTCATGTAGTTGAGTGGGATGAGTTCAAGGCTGCATTCAAGGCTCATCACATTCCGGCCGGTCTGGTGGAGCGAAAGCTGAATGAGTTTTTGGCGCTGACCCAGGGTACCCGTACAGTGCTTCAGTACGCCCAGGCCTTCAATGGTCTGTGCCCTTATGCGGGTCATCACGCCGACTCCGACGAGAAGAAGCTAGAGAGGTTCCGACGTGGCCTTAACACCAAGTTAAAGGCACAGTTGGCCACCACCCGTGCTGCCACGTACGGCGATCTCGTGAACCTTGCCATCGCCCAGGAAGACGCCAATATGGTGCACAAGGCGGAGAAGAAGAGGAAGACTCCCACTGGACCATCAAGCGCGCAGCCACAGAGGTTCCGCTTGGTTCCCCCGGCTGCACCGCAGGGACAGTCCAGGGCACCTCAGGGAGGTGGATGGGTTGCTAGGCCGCCACAGCCTAACGCGCCTCGTTTCCCTCCACCGCCGCAGCAGCAGCAAGCCACCAAGGCAAAATGCACAGCAGCCAGCTCGCCCAGGAGGCCGGCTATCAGGTGTTTCAAGTGTGGAAGTAAAGATCATTTTATCAAGGATTGCCCGCAGAACAAGCAGGCAAAACCAACGCTCGGAAATCAGCAAGGCAAGGGCAAGCAGCAGCAGCGTGTGCAGGTTCGGCAAGGACGGCTCAACTACCACCACCCTTGGCCGAACCTACCCCGAGGGAGCCCCAGAACATGCTGGTACCTTCCCTATCTGCACTTAACCTGCTGTGATATTGTTTGATTCCGGGCAACACATAGTTTTATAGCACAAGATTTCATGTGAAATGCGGATTAAATCTTACCATAACCAAATCATCATACGTGATATCAACTGCGGGAGGTAAAATTGCATCCAACCAAGTCACCCACAAGGTTCCGATCAGGCTGGGAAGTAAAACATTTCCTACTGATTTGATTCTGCTGGATGGAAGGAATTGACATTGTGTTAGGAGCCAATTGGATGACTCAACATAAGGTTGTCCTAGATGTTGCGGAACGAGTTGTTGAGATAAACTCGCCTACGCAGGGCCCGAGTGTGCTATATCTGCCACAACGGACTTGTGTCGATGCGTGTGCTTATGCAATGGTAGAAACCCAACTAAAGACATTCGCGTGGTATGTGAGTATGCCGATGTATTTCCGGATGACTTACCTAGGATGCCGCCGGATCAGAGACATTGAATCGTGATTGAACTTCAACCTGCACAACACCTATATCAAAGAGACCATATAGAATGCCGCCCAATGAATTGGCTGAATTAAAAATTCAACTCCAAGAATTGCTAGATAAAGGTTTCATATCGATCCAAGTGTATCACCCTGGGATGTCCCGCTATCTTTGTGAAGAAGAAGGACCATTCCTTGAGGTTGTGTATTGATTACCGGCCTCTCAATCGGTAACTATTAAGAACAAGTACCCACTCCCCCGTATTGACATCTTGTTTGACCAACTAGCTGGCGCCAGAGTGTTCTCCAAGATTGACCTTCGCTCTGGCTATCACCAAATCAAAATCAGGCCTTGTGACATTCCAAAGACTGCCTTTCCACGTTATGGACTTTATGAATTCTTGGTTATGTCTTTTGGACTCACCAATGCCCCCGGCCTACTTCATGTACCTCATGAATTCGGTCTTCATGTCTGAAACTAGACAAGTTTGTGGTGTTTCATTGATGACATTCTTATATATTCTAAGAATGAGGAAGAGCATGCCGAGCACCTCGCATTGTTCTTTCAGAGATTGAGAGATCACAGCTCTACGCCAAGTCTCCAAGTGTGAATTCTAGTAGAGAGCGTGAAGTTCTTAGGCCACACGGTTTCCAAGGATGGTATATCCGTGGATCCAACCAAAAGTGCAAGAGGTGTTGGATGGCAACCACCTACATCTGTCCACGAGATTCGGAGTTTCTGGGTTTAGCCGGTTATTACCGCCGTTTTATTCCGGACTTCTCTCGGATTGCGAAGGCCCATGACCGAACTCTTAAAGAAGGGAGTCAAATTTGAGTGGAATGACAAATGCGATGAAAGCTTTCCACACCTTGCGAAGACATTTGACTTCAGCCCCAGTTTTGGCTCAGCCCGATTGCACCAAGCCCTATGATGTCTATTGCGATGCATCAGGGCACCGGCCTTGGCTGTGTTCTCATGCAAGAGAACCGAGTCATTGCTTATGCTTCTCGAGCAATTCGGCCTCATGAGCAAAACTACCCCACGCATGATCTTGAGTTAGCAGCGGTTATTCATGCTCTCAAGATGTGGAGACACTATTGATGGGTGTTCCCTGCAACATATACACAGACCACAAGAGCCTCAAATATGTCTTCACTCAGGCACATCTGAACATGAGACAGCGAAGATGGTTGGAGTTAGCAAAGGACTATGACCTTAGTGTGCATTATCACCCCGGGAAGGCTAATGTAGTTGTGATGCACTAAGCCGCAAGGCTCATTGTCATTGTCTTTCCGTGGAGTCCTACGCTGACACCCTGTGTCATGAAATGGCAAAGCTCAATTTGGAGATTGTTCCACACGGGTACTTCAGCCATATTGCAGTGGAACCAAACCTTGCACGATCAGATTGTTGTAGCCCAATTAAATGACGCGAGCATTAAAATCCTTAAAAGGAAATTGTCTAAGGAGAAGGTGAAAGAGAAGTACAAGTGTTTCCGGCTAGATGGGCAGGGAGTAATGTGGTTTGGGCATCGCCTCGTGGTGCCTAAAAACACGGAACTCCGGAGGAAGATTTATGGATGAGGCACATCTCTCTAAATTTTTCTATCCATCCCGGGCAGCACCAAAATGTACCAAGATTTGAAAACAAGACTTTTGGTGGACTCGAATGAAGCGAGAAATTGCCACGTATGTGTCGGAATGTGACACATGCCAGCGGGTTAAGGCCAGCCACTTGAAGGTAGCAGGCACGCTTCAACCTCTACCTATTCCCTCATGGAAGTGGGAAGATATAAGCATGGACTTCATTGTTGGACTTCCCAGAACCCCGCAGGGCACGAATCCATTTGGGTAATTGTGGACCGCCTTACCAAGACCGCACATTTTATTCCGGTCAATACCTTTTATAACGCTAAGAAGTACGCGGAGATTTATTTGGAGCGGATCGTTTGTCTACATGGGGTACCCAAGACGATAATTTCAGATCGTGGTGCTCCGTTCGTAGCACGCTTTTGGGAACAATTGCAAATGTCCCTAGGCACCAAACTGATCCGTAGTTCAGCATATCACCCACAGACCGATGGGCAGACAGAAAGGGTAAATCAAATACATGAGGATATGCTTCGAGCTTGTGTTATTCATTTTGGGAAGAATTGGGAGAAGTGTCTATCTCTGGCCGAATTCTCCTATAACAACAGCTACCAAGCGAGTCTTAAAATGGCTCCTTTCGAAGCCTTGTATGGTAGGAGATGTCGGACCCCGTTGTGTTGGTCCCAGGCAGGCGAGAGATATACCTATGGCTCTAACCTTGTGGAGGAGGCAGAAGAAAAGGTTTGGATCATTCGGGAGAATTTGAAGACCGCCCAGTCACGGCAAAAGAGCTACTTTGATCAGCGGCGGAAGCCACTTCAGTTTGAAGTTGGTGATCACGTGTATCTTAAATTCTCCCCGACCAAGGGTGTGCAAAGATTTGGACTAAAAGGGAAGCTTGCACCTCGTTATATCGGCCCGTATGAAATTACTCAGCAATATGGGCCGGTAGCCTATCAAGTGAAGCTTCCCGAGAAGCTTTCAGCCGTACACGATGTATTTCACGTTTCCCAACTCAAGAAGTGTCTACGTGTTCCGACCGAAGTCGTTGAACAAGAGGAACTCTCGGTTGAACCGGATCTCTCTTATGATGAGCATCCCATTAAGATCCTCGACGAGAAAGAGAGACAAACACGAAGGAAGGGAGTTAAAATGTACAAAATCCAGTGGAGTCATCACTCCGAAGATGAAGCCACATGGGAAACCGAAGACTATCTAAAGAAGAACTACCCCGACATCCTTTCTTAAGACCAAGGTACCTTTTCCCACCTTGTTCCTAAGTGTAATCGAATCTCGGGACGAGATTCTTTGTAAAAATATTGGAAGTACTTTTAAAACAGGTTAAAAAGGGGAAAAAGTGGTGTTGGAACTAAAAAAAATTCATCAAAAATTCAAATTTAACTTTAAAAGCAAAGGACCTTGAGCACCCAACTGAAATCTCAAGACTTGGGTGCTGAACTTAAAAATCTCGGACCAAAGTAGTTGTCATCACCTACACCTACAGCCCTTCGCGACAACCTCGCCACGGCGTTCGTTCCGCTCGATAACCCTCGAGCGGGGATGTCCGTCACGATCGAGCCTAGTCAGTATTGTCCATGACGATCGAGCTATGTCCGTGACGATCGAGCCTAGCCAGTATTGTCCGTGACGATCGAGCCATGTCCGTGACGATCGAGCCTAGCCAGTAGTTTCCGTCACGATTCGAGGCCGCACGTTCCGTCACCCTCGAGGCTCCGCAGCCAAGCTCGAGGACTTACCCTCGAGCGACGTTTCGGCACGCTCGAGGCTTCGCAGCCAAGCTCGAGGGGGGCACTCACCCTCGAGTGGCGTTTCCGACCATTCGAGGCTCGGCAAGCTCGAGCTTGCGGTTCAAGCTCGAAGCGCCGTAGCGCCTGGTCGACGTGCCTGGTCCAAGCTCGAAAGTTGTGTCCCACACCTCAGACCCCAACTTTTAATTTTACCCGTTTCGAAGTTCAGTTGGAATTTTTGGAGAAAATTCGAATTTGAAATCGGAGCTCCACGGGCATGCTACAGTGCCCCTGGCGCGCGCTGCGCTGGCCGGAGCTCGGCCGCCACGTGGCCGGCGAGCAGCGCAGGCGGCGCTGAGCTGGCCAAGCCGCGGCGGACGCTGGCGCTTGTCGCCTAGCTCTTGTCCGGCCACTCCCGAGCCATCACTTCGCCGCTGTCGCCTCGCCTCGCCCTCGCGCCGCGGAGCGCCATCATACGGTTGCGCGCCGCCGTGGCCGCACGCGCGCTCGCGCCGCGCCGAGCGCACTGCAGGCGGTAGAGTCCGTTCGCGTCGCGCCAAAGCCTCTGCTGAGGATCTCCACTTCATCACGCGATGATCTTTGACGCCCAACCGCGCGTGTGCGCTCTGTTCGAGCTCGCACGCCATCAATGACGACCGCGACAGCTACCCATGCGCTCGCACGGTCCCGAGGCAACACTGTGCCACTCTTGCATGCTCAATCACTCCACCAAGCACTCACACCCCTCCTCTCACTGGCTCACTTGGCCATTTCCACTTCCTCGCGCTCGCTCCGTCGTCTTCTTCCTCACGCCGCACGGACCGAGCCGAGCTTCGCCGAGAATTTCGCCCTCCACTTTCCACCATTCCCAAATTCGTCGCGCACGAAGCTAGACCTCTACCCTAGCTCCATTTCCCCCCACTTCCCCCGAGCTATTGTCGCTCTCCAGCGAGAAATTGGATTTTCCCCAAGTCCGCATTTCCGGCCGTCGGAGCACGCGCACGTCGAGCCCCTACTTCGAGCTCTCCCCGAGGTCAACCGAACACGCCAATAGCTTCCCCGAGTCCTACGGGTGCTAACGGACCCCTTCATTACCGGCGACAGCCTCCAACTTCGCCGACATCGAGCCCGCGGTGACCGCACTGCCACCGCACGTCGCCGGCGATTTACGAGCCTCTTCCGGCCTCCCAACGTCATCGTTCGACTCGTGGTAAGCCACTCGTTCTTTTCCCCACCTCTCCGACCTCCTTTCACCGCCGTTCGCCCGGCGCAGTGATAGCCAGTAGTGGGCAGGGTTCTTCCTCGTTGAGAGCCCAGTTTCGAGCCAGGGTTCTTTCTCGATGAGAACCCAGCCAACGAGAGCCAGTAGAGTTCTTTTCCTATTCGAACAGGGTTCTTTCTCGATAAGAACTCAGTTTCGAGCTTCAGGGTTCTTTTTCCGATAAGAACCCAGACCGCGGGAACCAGCAGAGTTCTTTCTGTCGAGAAGAACTCGGTCCTCGAGACCAACCGAGTTCTTTTCCTCGAAAGCAGGAGCTTAGAAGAGAAAAGAGAAACTTTGTTAAAATGTTAAGATAAAAATCACCTAGTGCAGTAACCTCGAATCATGTTTTGGCAGAACGCTTAATTTGTGCATCTCATGTAGAAGGCGCACTCGTTGACGGCTTCTACGACCTCGTCCCCGTCGACGGAGAGGAGAACCTCGAAGGCGGCCGAGCCAGCGTCGACGCAGACAGCCCGGAGCGTAGCAGTCAGCTAGCCCAAGAAGGCAAGCCCCGGAGCATAACCTAACTTTACCAAATTATGCACTTTGAATTCTCTATGTTTGTGCATTTACGTTTCAAGGAGTTGATTGAATACCTTAGCTGCACATTTCCTAGTACCTATGAATTGCAACACTAGTATGAAAGGATCGGGGCATTGCTTAGGTCCGTTACAAGTCGAGTGATTTCCTGTCACTCGCGAGACATAGGAGTTGCTTGTCTTTTCTTATGTTGGAATCATAAGGATTGACGGGCGGGATGATAGATGTAGATCTCCCGTCCGTGTATGATAATTGATTTAAGGTCGAAATGTGTGGTTGAGTGTGTCAAGTTTTTGAATGTACCACATGCATGCCGATGTATGGGGATCGGTAAGCCCGGTACCAGATTGAAGCAGCTAGGGCCGATAGCCATCTCTCCTTGGAAACTTTGTTTTCCCCTGCCGTACACTTGTGGATATATGCGTGAGACTGTGAGTGAAGCAGTAAACCTTTATCCTAAGGAAATGGACCCGGTTCCGAATTGTGGATCGATGGGAAAGGTTGGGAAATGCTTGTGCCTTTTATAGCAAGCAGAGTATCCGTGTGTGTTGGGTTTCCCCTGGCCAGGTAGCAAAAATTCGGTTCGAACTGTCCGCTTCTCGCGGTTAATGAGACTGCTTGACCGCCCTGCTACATTGAGTAACAAGTGAAACTTTGAGATTGATAAACTTGTTCTGTGAATTAAGTTGTATTGCACCACTTGTATGATTAGACAGGATGCTAATCTAGAATGGTTAAATCTACTAGAATATGATGCTAAAACTTGAAAGCAAGGACCTACTCTTAGTTGCTTTTTGGCAAACAAACCCACCAGCCAAAAGCCTCTCATGGTCTAGATGTCGGTGATGTAGTTTTCACCCGACGGGTAAGCCTTGCTGAGTATTAGTATACTCAGCCTTGCTTGTGGCAATGATTTACAGGTACACCTTTGGATGTCGATGCTTTGTCTTGGCCTACCCAGGTTCCACCTGGCTGGCACATCGAATGGGTTCCGTCCTCTGCCGAGGATCGGGAGGAGTAGCATCGTGGCAGGCTTCAGCACGGTGTTATTGTATCGTCGTTAGATTAACTTCCGCTGCAATGAACTATTTATTTCCGCTGCAAGACTTTGATACTCTGATTTCATTTCAAACTTGGTTTGTAATAACTTTGAGATACTATTTGTGTATGTTAATTTGTGGAATGTTGTAATCTCTGGAACTCACCTTCGTGTGGGCGTGCTGTTGTTTCGATCGAGAAAAGAACGTGGTTAATCGGGTTTAATCCGACGGCGCTCCAGCTTATTCCGGATTAAGTGCCTGACTACTCGGTTAGTGGTCCCGGGGTACTTAACTTGGAATAATTTCGGAGTGGTCCGCCACACTGGCTATCACCAAATCAAAATCAGGCCTTGTGACATTCCAAAGACTGCCTTTTCCACACGTTATGGACTTTATGAATTCTTGGTTATGTCTTTTGGACTCACCAATGCCCCGGCCTACTTCATGTACCTCATGAATTCGGTCTTCATGTCAGAGCTAGACAAGTTTGTGGTGGTCTTCATTGACGACATTCTTATATATTCTAAGAATGAGGAAGAGCATGCCGAGCACCTTCGCATTGTTCTTCAAAGGTTGAGAGATCACCAGCTCTACGCCAAGTTCTCCAAGTGTGAATTCTGGTTAGAGAGCGTGAAGTTCTTAGGTCACACGGTTTCCAAGGATGGTATATCCGTGGATCCAACCAAAGTGCAAGAGGTGTTGGATTGGCAACCACCTACTTCTGTCCACGAGATTCGGAGTTTTCTGGGTTTAGCCGGTTATTACCGCCGTTTCATTCTGGACTTCTCTCGGATTGCGAAGCCCATGACCGAACTCTTAAAGAAGGGAGTCAAATTCGAGTGGAATGACAAATGTGATGAAGCTTTCCACACCTTGCGAAGACATTTGACTTCAGCCCCAGTTTTGGCTCAGCCCGATTGCACCAAGCCCTATGATGTCTATTGCGATGCATCAGGCACCGGCCTTGGCTGTGTTCTCATGCAAGAGAACCGAGTCATTGCTTATGCTTCTCGAGCACTTCGGCCTCATGAGCAAAACTACCCCACGCATGATCTTGAGTTAGCAGCGGTTATTCATGCTCTCAAGATGTGGAGACACTATTTGATGGGTGTTCCCTGCAACATATACACAGACCACAAGAGCCTCAAATATGTCTTCACTCAGGCCCATCTGAACATGAGACAGCGAAGATGGTTGGAGTTAGCAAAGGACTATGACCTTAGTGTGCATTATCACCCCGGGAAGGCTAATGTAGTTGCTGATGCACTAAGCCGCAAGGCTCATTGTAATTGTCTTTCCGTGGAGTCCTACACCGACACCCTGTGTCATGAAATGGCTAAGCTCAACTTAGAGATTGTTCCACACGGGTACTTCAGCCATATTGCAGTGGAACCAACCTTGCACGATCCGATTGTTGTAGCCCAATTAAATGACGCGAGCATTAAAATCCTTAAAAGGAAATTGTCCAAGGAGAAGGTGAAAGAGAAGTACAAGTGTTTCCGGTTAGATGGGCAGGGAGTAATGTGGTTTGGGCATCGCCTCGTGGTGCCTAAAAACACGGAACTCCGGAGGAAGATTATGGATGAGGCACATCTCTCTAAATTTTCTATCCATCCCGGCAGCACCAAAATGTACCAAGATTTGAAACAAAACTTTTGGTGGACTCGGATGAAGCGAGAAATTGCCACATATGTGTCGGAATGTGACACCTGCCAGCGGGTTAAGGCCAGCCACTTGAAGGTAGCAGGCACGCTTCAACCTCTACCTATTCCCTCATGGAAGTGGGAAGACATAAACATGGATTTTATTGTTGGACTTCCCAGAACCCCTCAGGGGCATGACTCCATTTGGGTAATTGTGGATCACCTTACCAAGACCGCACATTTTCTTCCAGTCAATACCGCCTATACTGCTAAGAAGTACGCGGAGATTTATTTGGAGCGGATCGTTTGTCTACATGGGGTACCCAAGACGATAATTTCAGATCGTGGTGCTCCGTTCGTAGCACGCTTTTGGGAACAATTGCAATTATACCTAGGCACCAAACTGATCTGTAGTTCAGCATATCACCCACAGACCGATGGGCAGACGGAAAGGGTAAATCAAATACTTGAGGATATGCTTCGAGCTTGTGTTATTCATTATGGGAAGAATTGGGAGAAGTGTCTATCTCTGGCCGAATTCTCCTATAACAACAGCTACCAAGCGAGTCTTAAAATGGCACCTTTCGAAGCCTTGTATGGTAGGAGATGTCGGACCCCGTTGTGTTGGTCCCAGGCAGGCGAGAGATATACCTATGGCCCTGACCTTGTGAAGGAGGCAGAAGAAAAGGTTAGGATCATTCGTGAAAATTTGAGAACCGCCCAGTCACGACAGAAGAGCTACTTTGATCAGCGGCGGAAACCACTTCAGTTTGAAGTAGGTGATCACGTGTATCTTAAGGTCTCCCCGACCAAGGGTGTGCAAAGATTTGGACTAAAAGGAAAGCTTGCACCTAGCTATATCGGCCCGTATGAAATCACTCCACAATGTGGGCCGGTAGCCTATCAAGTGAAGCTTCCCGAGAAGCTTTCAGCCGTACACGATGTATTTCACGTTTCCCAACTCAAGAAGTGTCTACGTGTTCCGACCGAAGTCGTTGAACAAGAGGAACTCTCGGTTGAACCGGATCTCTCTTATGATGAGCATCCCATTAAGATCCTCGACGAGAAAGAGAGACAAACACGAAGGAAGGGAGTTAAAATGTACAAAATTCAGTGGAGTCATCACTCCGAAGATGAAGCCACATGGGAAACCGAAGACTATCTAAAGAAGAACTACCCCGACATCCTTTCTTAGACCAAGGTACCTTTTCCCACCTTGTTCCTAAGTGTAATCGAATCTCGGGACGAGATTCTTTGTAAGGGGGGTAGGCTGTGACATCCCTGATGTAAAAATATTGGAAGTACTTTTAAAACAGGTTAAAAAGGGGAAAAAGTGGTGTTGGAACTCAGAAATTCATCAAAAATTCAAATTTAACTTTAAAAGCAAAGGACCTTGGGCACCCAACTGAAATCTCAAGACTTGGGTGCTGAACTTAAAAATCTCGGACCAAAGTAGTTGTCATCACCTACACCTACAGCCCTTCGCAATAACCTCGCCACGGCGTTCGTTCCGCTCGATGACCCTCGAGCGGGGATGTCCGTGACGATCGGGCTTAGCCCGTATGTCCGTCACGATCGAGCTTAGCCCGTATATCCATCACGATCGAGCTTAGCCCGGATGTCCGTCACGATCGAGCCCTAAGTATTGTCCGTGACGATCGAGCTATGTCCGTGACGATCGAGGCCCCGCAGTCCGTCACGATTCGAGGCCGCACGATAGGAAGCTCGAGGACTTACCCTCGAGCGACGTTCCGGCACGCTCGAGGCTCCGCAGCCAAGCTCGAGGGGGCACTTACCCTCGAGCGACGTTCCCGCACGCTCGAGGCTTCGCAGCCAAGCTCGAGGGGGCACTCACCCTCGAGCGGCGTTTCCGACCGTTCGAGGCTCGGCAAGCTCGAGCTCGCGGTTCAAGCTCGAAGCGCCGTAGCGCCTGGTCGAAGTGCCTGGTCCAAGCTCGAAAGTTGTGTCCCACACCTCAGACCCCAACTTTTAATTTTACCCGTTTCGAAGTTCAGTTCGAATTTTTTTGGAGAAAATTCGAATTTGAAATCGGAGCTCCACGGGCATGCTACAGTGCCCCTGGCGCGCGCTGCGCTGGCCGGAGCTCGGCCGCCACGTGGCCGGCGAGCGGCGCAGGCGGCGCTGAGCTGGCCAAGCCGCGGCGGACGCTGGCGCTTGTCGCCTAGCTCTTGTTCGGCCACTCCCGAGCCATCACTTCGCCGCCGTCGCCTCGCCTCGCGCCGCGGAGCGCCATCATACGGTCGCGCGCCGCCGTGGCCGTACGCGCGCTCGCGCCGCGCCGAGCGCACTGCAGGCGGTAGAGTCCGTTCGCGTCGCGCCAAAACCTCTGCTGAGGATCTCCACTTCATCACGCGATGATCTTTGATGCCCAACCGCGCGTGTGCGCTCTGTTCGAGCTCGCCGCGCCATCAATGGCGACCGCGACAGCCACCCACGGGCTCGCACGCTCCCGAGGCCGCACTGTGCCACTCCTGCGTGCTCAATCACTCCACCAAGCACTCACACCCCTCCTCTCACTCGCTCACTTCACCATTTTCCACTTCCCCGCGCTCGCTCGGTCTTCTTCCTCGCGCCGCGCGAACCGAGCCGAGCTTCTCCGAGAAATTCGCCTTCCACACTCCACCATTCCCAAATTCGTCGCGCACGAAGCTAGACCTCTACCCTAGCTTCCAATCCCCCACTTCTCGCGAGCTATCCCCAACTCTCCGGTGAGAAATCGGATTTCCCCCAAGTCCGCATTTCCGGCCGCCGTACCACGCGCACGTCGAGCCCCTACTTCGAGCCCTCCCTGAGGTCAACCAAGCATCCCAATAGCTTCCTCGAGCTCCACTGGTGCTCTAGGACCCCTCGAACCTCGGCGAACGACCCCAAGCTCACCGGCGTAGAAGCCGCGGCGGCCGCGCCGCCACCACCTCGTCGCCGGCGCAACTCCGACCACCCCCGGCCTCCAAACCGTCCCCAAACGACTCGTGGTGAGCCCAGGAAGCTTTTCCCCCACTTCCCCGAGCCTAGTTCGCCGCCGTTTGGCCGGCGCAACTCCGGCGAGAGCCGAGGGCCTTCCTTCATCGTCTTCGTTTGTCTAGGGGTCTCTGCGCAAAAGTTCAGGGACTCGTTCGCGAAGTTTTGAAAGTTCTAGGGTTCCCTGCGAAAATAGATTCTTGAAACTAGATTTGTTTTTCCCGAATCTTGTAAAATCCATTAAAAATCGTACAAAAATCAGAAAAATGCACAAAAATACTCTCTGGATTCGTGAGAGTCTAAACTACAATCCCTATTAGACATGTTTATACTTTTGATGAACTGTTTTTGAGCTAAAATTCAAACTATGAAAATGGAAAGTAGTGCACCATTTCAAATCCAGAGCTCCGCTAGGGTTGAGCTTTGGATATGTTGTGTGTAGTGACTTTGGACAGCTTGTGTCCAAAGGGGACCTAAAAATATGAACTGTAGCTCCAGTTATACATTAAAATGTGTTTTCTGTCTTTTTGCAGCGCAGAAATCTTTAAAAATAATCTGTGCAGTGAAAAATCACCATTTTGTTCCAGAGGACTAAAAACTTGTTAGCACACCTGTGAAAAATGAAAAACTTAATTTTTGCTCTGTTTAGGCTAGCAAATAAATAAATATGTGTTTTTGGATAGGAATTTATTGAGGACTACCCAAGGGTTATTTTGAGCCACCACTTGGCCAGAGCCCTCCTCATGCTTATGGCTAGCTTTGGTAGGAAAATCTCCTGAACTAGATGAATTTTCGATTTTATAGGATTTAAATTCGATTCTGCTAGCAGCTGTTTGATATATTTTTAATAAATTATGTGTAGCTCAGAATTAGCTAAATTTTGGAGTGAGCTTAGCTCATATACTCCAGTAGCTGTCATAAAGTTTATAGATAAAAATGATGAGCAGAAAAGGAGAAACAAAAATGCGAAGTAATCTAGATGGAAATCGATTTATATAAAAGAATAAACCTTTTTGTAGTTAGTTAGAATAAAATAAATGGAATCTGAAATTCCAGAACAGCCACCCTAAGTTATGCATCTCATGTAGAAGGCGCCATCCCGGACGGCAACTACCACCTCATTCCCGCAGACGAGGAAGAAGTCCGGGAGGAAGGTGCTGGTGCAGGATCGACCAACCCGGAGGCTAACCCCCAGTTTGAGCAAGAAGGCAAGCCCCGGAGCATAACCTAACCTTTACCAATTATGCATTATGACTTCTCTATGCTTGTGCATTTACGTTCAAGGAGTTGATTGAATACCTTAGCTGCACATTTCCTAGTACCTATGAATTGCAACACTAGTATGAAAGGATCGATAGGGCATTGCTTAGGTCCGTTACAAGTCGAGTGATTTCCTGTCACTCGCGAGACATAGGAGTTGCTTGTCTTTTCTTATGTTGGAATCATAAGGATTGACGGGCGGGATGATAGATGTAGATCTCCCGTCCGTGTATGATAACTGATTTAAGGTCGAAATGTGTGGTTGACTGTGTCAAGTTTTTGAACGTACCACATGCATGCCGGTATATGGGAGCCGGTAAGCCGGTACCAGATTGAAGCAGCTAGGGCCGATAGCCATCTCTCCTTGGAAACTTTGTTTTCCCCTGCCGTACACTTGTGGATATATGCGTGAGACTGTGAGTGAAGCAGTAAACCTTTATCCTAAGGAAATGGACCCGGTTCCGAATTGTGGATCGATGGGAAAGGTTGGGAAATGCTTGTACCTTTTATAGCAAGCAGAGTATCCGTGTGTGTTGGGTTTCCCCTGGCCAGGTAGCAAAATTCGGATCGAACTGTCCGCTTCTCGCGGTTAATGAGACTGCTTGACCGCCTGGCTACATTGAGTAACAAGTGAAACTTTAAGATTGATAAACTTGTTCTATGAATTAATTTGTATTGCACCACTTGTATGCTTAGAGAGGATGCTAATCTAGAATGGTTAAATGTACTAGAATATGATGCTAAAACTTGAAAGCAAGGATCTACCTTTAGTCGCTTTTTGGCAAACAAACCCACCAGCCAAAAGCCTCTCATGTCTAGATGTCGGTGATGTAGTTTTCACCCGACGGGTAAGCCTTGCTGAGTATTAGTATACTCAGCCTTGCTTGTGGCAATGATTTACAGGTACACCTTTGGATGTCGATGCTTTGTCTTGTCCTACCCAGGTTCCACCTGGCTGGCACATCGAATGGGTTCCGTCCTCTGCCGAGGATCGGGAGGAGTAGCATCGTGGCAGGCTTCAGCACGGTGTTATTGTATCGTCGTTAGATTATCTTCCGCTGCAATGAAATTTTATTTCCGCTGCAAGACTTTGTACTCTGATTTAAATTTGAACTTGGTTTGTAATAACTTGTGATACCTATTTGTGTAAGTTAATTTGTGGATTGTTGTAATCTCTGGAACTCACCTTCGTGTGGGCGTGCTGTTGTTTCGATCGAGAAAAGTACGTGGTTTAATCGGGTCTAATCCAACGGCGCTCCAGCTTATTCCGGATTAAGTGCCTGACTACTCGATTAGTGGTCCCGGGGTACTTAACTTGGAATAATTTCGGAGTGGTCCGCCACAGTGTGAGTGGCTCAGTGGAGTGCCTTGGCACGCTAGAGAGGGGTCGTGCTGCCTCGGGAGCGTGCGAGCTGAGCGACAGAGACGCGACGCGCCATTGAAGCTCGCCCGAGCTCGAACAGAGCGCGCGCGACGGTTGGGCGAGGAGGATCATTACGTGGGCGCTGGGATACGCTGCAGGGATCTTCCACAGTGCCCGTGGCGCGTAGTGGGATGGAATCCCCCGCGGAGGAGCTCTGCGCGTCGCGCGCGAGCGCGCGGCCACGGCGGCGCTCCGTCTGCCATGATGGCGTTCGCGCGGCGCGAGGCGAAGCGTGCTGTCGAGCGGCGACGTGACGGCTCGGGAAGGGGAGGGACAACCGCGTGACGACAAGCGCCACCCGATGCCGCGGCTCGGCCTGCTCGGTGCGGCCTCCGCCGCTCGCCGGCCACGTGGCGGCCGAGCTCCGGCCAGGCGCAGAGCGCGCCAGGGCCGACCTGGCGGCTCCGTGGAGCTCCTTTGCCCCTTTTGAATTTTCTCCAAAAATTTGAACTGAACATGAAAAAGTGTAAAAACAAAAGTTGGAGTTTGGGAGGTGGGACACAACTTTCTTTTTGGGATGAACCTGAAATTTCAAATTTTTCAAGCTCAAACAACCCAAATTCTAAAAGGTGTTCAGAACTGTATTTCGAGTTTTCGAGGGGCTAAACTACAAAATTTTCAAAAGTTCCAAACAGTGACTAGGCCTTATTTGTGATGAATAACAACTTTTATTTTTGGAGATTTTGATGTTTAGTACAAAATTCTTGAGATTTCAGTTGGGTGTTAAACAACCTTTGTTTTTGAATTTCAATTTGAATTTTGATGAACTTTTGAATCCTACCACCATTATTTCCCTTTTTAATCTATTTCAAAGGTGTTTTCATCATTGTTACATCAGAGATGTCACAGCCTACCCCCCTTAGAAGGAATCTCGTCCCGAGATTCGATTAAACTTAGGAATAAGGTGGAAAAGATACCTTTGGCTTACGAAAGGATGTCGGGAAAACTCTTCTTGAGATAGTCTTCGGTTTCCCACGTGGCTTCGTCTTCGGAGTGATGACTCCACTGAATTTTGTACATTTTAACTCCTTTCCTTCGTGTTTGTCTCTCTTTCTCATCGAGGATTTTAACGGGATGCTCATCATAAGAGAGATCCGGTCAACCGAGAGTTCTTCTGGTTCAACAACTTCGGTCGGAACACGCAAACACCTCTTGAGTTGGGAAACGAGGAAAACGTCGTGCACGGCTGAGAGCTTCTCAGGAAGCTTCACTCGGTATGCTACCGGTCCACATTGTTGAGTAATTTCATATGGGCCGATGTAACAAGGTGCAAGTTTTCCCTTTAATCCAAATCTTTGCACACCCTTGGTCGGGGAGACCTTGAGATACACGTGGTTGCCGACTTCAAATTGAAGTGGCTTCCGCCGTTGATCAAAGTAACTCTTTTGCCATGACTGGGCGGTTCTCAAATTCTCGCAAATGATCCTAACCTTTTCTTCTGCTTCCTTTACAAGGTCAGGGCCATAGGTATACCTCTCGCCTGCCTGGGACCAACACAACGGGGTCCGACATCTCCTACCATATAAGGCTTCGAAAGGTGCCATTTTAAGACTCGCTTGGTAGCTGTTGTTATAGGAGAATTCGGCCAGAGATAAACATTTCTCCCAATTCTTCCCATAATGGATAACACAAGCTCGAAGCATATCCTCAAGTATTTGATTTACCCTTTCCATCTGCCCATCGGTCTGAGGGTGATATGCTGAACTACGGATCAGTTTTGTGCCTAGGGACAGTTGCAATTGTTCCCGAAAGCGGGCTACGAATTGAGTACCACGATCTGAAATTATTGTCTTGGGTACCCCATGTAGACAAACGATCCGTTCCAAATAAATCTCAGCGTACTTCTTAGCGGTATAAATGGTATTGACCGGAATAAAATGTGCGGTCTTGGTAAGACGGTCCACAATTACCCAAATGGAGTCATGCCCCTGAGGGGTTCTGGAAAGTCCAACAATGAAGTCCATGCTTATATCTTCCCATTTCCATGAGGGAATAGGTAGAGGTTGAAGCGTGCCTGCTACCTTCAAGTGGCTAGCCTTAACCCGCTGACACGTGTCACATTCCGACACATACGTGGCAATTTCTCGCTTCATCCGAGTCCACCAAAAGTTTTGTTTCAAATCTTGGTACATTTTGGTGCTACCGGGATGGATGGAAAATTTAGAGAGATGGGCCTCATCCATAATTTTCCTTCGGAGTTCCGTGTTTTTGGGCACCACGATGCGATGTCCAAACCACATCACTCCCTGCCCATCTAGCCGGAAACACTTGTATTTGTCCTTCACCCTCTCCTTTGACAATTTCATTTTAAGGTTTTAATCTTCGCGTCATTTAATTAGGCTTCAACAACCTGATCATGCAAGGTTGGTTCGACTGAGATATGGTTGAAGTACCCGTGTGGAACAATCTCTAAGTTGAGCTTTGCCATTTCATGGCACAAGGTGTCAGCGTAGGACTCCACGGAAAGACAATGACAATGAGCCTTGCGGCTTAGTGCATCCGCAACTACATTAGCCTTGCCGGGGTGATAATGCACACTAAGGTCATAGTCCTTTGCTAACTCCAACCATCTTCGCTGCCTCATATTCAAATGTGCCTGAGTGAAGACATATTTGAGGCTCTTGTGGTCGGTGTATATGTTGCATGGAACACCCATCAGATAGTGTCTCCACATCTTGAGAGCATGAATAACCGTTGCTAACTCAAGATCATGCGTGGGGTAGTTTTGCTCATGAGGCTGAAGTGCTCGAGAAGAATAAGCAATGACTCGGTTCTCTTGCATGAGGACACAGCCAAGTCCGGTGCCTGAAGCATCGCAATAGACGTCATAGGGCTTGGTGCAATCGGGTTGAGCTAAAACTGGGGCTGAAGTTAAATGTTTTCTCAAAGTGTGGAAAGCTTCATCACATTTGTCATTCCACTCAAACTTGACTCCCTTCTTTAAGAGTTCGGTCATGGGTTTCGCAATCCGAGAGAAGTCCGGAATAAAACGGCGATAATAACCGGCTAAACTCAGAAAACTCCGAATCTCATGGACAGAGGTAGGGGGTTGCCAATCCAGCACCTCTTGCACTTTGGTTGGATCCACGGATATACCATCCTTGGAAACTGTGTGACCTAAGAATTTCACACTCTCCAGCCAGAATTCACACTTGGAGAACTTGGCGTAGAGCTGATGGGAACAATGTGTAGGTGCTCGGCATGCTCTTCCTCATTCTTGGAATATATGAGAATGTCGTCAATGAAAACCACCACAAACTTGTCTAGTTCTGACATGAAAACCGAATTCATGAGGTACATGAAATAGGCTGGGGCATTGGTGAGTCCAAAAGACATGACCAAGAATTCATAAATCCCGTAACGAGTAGAAAAGGCGGTCTTTGGAATGTCACAAGGTCGAATTTTGATTTGGTGATAGCCAGAGCGAAGGTCAATCTTGGAGAACACTCTGGCGCCAGCTAGTTGGTCAAACAGGATGTCAATACAGGGGAGTGGGTACTTGTTTTTAATAGTCACCGCATTGAGAGGCCGGTAATCGATACACAACCTCAAGGAATGGTCCTTCTTCTTCACAAAGATAGCGGGACATCCCCAAGGTGACACACTTGGACGAATGAAACCCTTGTCTAGCAGTTCCTGGAGTTGAATTTTTAATTCAGCCAATTCATTGGGTGGCATTCTATATGGTCTCTTTGATATAGGTGCTGTGCCAGGTTGAAGTTCAATCACAAATTCAATGTCCCTATCCGGCGGCATCCCAGGTAAGTCATCCGGAAAAACATCGGCGTACTCACATACCACCGGAATGTCCTTTAGTTGGGTTTCTACCATTGTATAAGCACACGCATTGACACAATTCCGTTGTGGCAGATATAGCACACTAGGGCCATGCGTAGGTGAGTTTATTTCAACAACCCGTTCCGCAACATCTAGCACAACCTTATGTTGAGTCATCCAATTGGCTCCCAACACAATGTCAATGCCTTCCATACCAAGCAGAATTAAATCAGTAGGAAATATTTTACTTCCCAGCCTGATTGGAACTCTTCGGGAGACTTGGTTGGATGCTATTTTACCTCCCGCAGTTGATATCACATATGATGATTTGGTATGGTAAGATTTTAACCCACATTTTGCATGAAATCTGGTGCCTATAAAACTATGTGTTGCCCCGGAATCAAACAGTATCACAGCAGGTTGAGTGTGGATAGGGAAGGTACCAGTCATGTCTGGGGCTCCCTCGGGTAGGTCGGCCAAGGTGGTGTAGTTAAGCCGTCCTTGTCGGACATGCACACGCTGCTGCTGTTTGCCGTTGTTCTGCTGATTTCCCGGGCGCTGGTTCTGCTGCTTGTTCTGCGGGCAGTCCTTGATAAAGTGGCTGTTACTGCCGCACTTGAAGCACTGATAGCCGGCTCCAGGGCGAGCTGGTTGTTGTGCGTTCTGCCTTGGCACCGGTTGCTGCTGCGGCGGTGGAGGGAAACGGGGCGCATTAGGCTGTGGTGGCCTAGCAACCCATCCACCTCCCTGAGGTGCCCTGGACTGTCCTTGCGGTGCAGCCGGGGGAACCAAGCGGAATCTCTGCGGCTACGCGCTCGAGGGTCCAGCGGGAGCTTTCCTCTTCTTCTCCGCCTTGTGCACCGTGTTGGCGTCTTCTTGGGCAATGACGAGGTTTACGAGATCACCATATGTGGCAGCACGGGTGGTAGCCAAGTGAGCCTTCAACTTGATATTGAGGCCACGTCTGAACCTCTCCAACTTCTTCTCGTCAGAATCGGCGTGATGACCCGCATATGGGCACAGACCATTGAAGGCCTGGGCGTATTGGAGCACCGTGCGGGTACCCTGGGTCAGAGCCAGAAATTCGTTCAACTTCCGCTCTACTAAGCCGGCCGGAATGTGATGAGCCTTGAACGCAGTCTTGAACTCATCCCATTCAACCACATGACCCTCTAGCTGCAGGGCCAGGTAGTTCTCCCACCATAGGAGAGCTGGGCCGCGGAGCTGCTGCGCCGCGAACACTACCTTGCGATTGGAAGTGCAAGGTGTGGCCAGGATGGTGAACTTGGACTCGATGGATCGAATCCACGTATCGGCCTCCAGGGGCTCATCGGCTCTTGAGAATATCGGCGGGTGTGTAGCCAGAAAATCCTCATATCGGGCCACTTGAGGCTGAGGGGCCCGTTGACCTCCCTGCTGTAGCATCTGCTATTGCATCAATTGTTGCTGATACTGCAGGTTCCGTAGGATTTCCGTTTGCGTGGCATACAACTGCTGCCACGTCGGAGGTTGCTGCGGTGGCGGAGGTGGTGGCGGCTGCTGCGGCCCCTCTGGCCCCTGCTGGTTAGCATTGGAGCCACTAGCGTCATGACCGCTGCGGGTGATTGCCATCTGCAGTAGGTACTTGTATTAGCCACATTTCATAATCTTGCATAACGATGACAAGATAGAACGTGACAATATATTGAAGTTTACTGCGTAGGAATGACATGTCAACACACAGTTCGGAAGAAAAATCATATCTCCCAACAGGAAGCAAGTCAAATGCTCCAATTCGGTCAGTAGCTCGAAAATTTCATGCTCTATAACTTTCATGTTCGGCTCAGATTCAAATTCGGGCTGGAACTAAGCCGAAAAATTCAATCTTTAGCTCTCTGCGTTTGCTGTTTTACAGCAGGCCGAGCTGTAGTGTTTTGGTTGCCATTTTTATTTCGCTTAACCAATGAGGTTGAAAATTGGTGAACATTTTGTCTGACAAATTCGAAACAACTTTGTAGTTCACATCACAGCCCAAAAATGAATGGAAAACCCATCAATAATAAAAACAAAGTTAGCTGCAGAATGTTTTCTACACAGCCATTACAACCTCATCAAGTTTTGGAATTACACAACCACACCATTAAATTATATTGTCCCAAAAGATTAAAAGGAAGCTCAACTCCATCTAGCCTATTACAACATGAAGCCAAAATTTAGGCCTAGCGGAGGAGTAAACTTGCTACTACCACTCTAGAAGTCATCAAAGTTGTTAGCGGTAGCCTCGCTGCCCATAGGTGATGGTGGAGCTGGAAGGGGCGGCATATCATCCTCGGTATCCATGTCGGAATCGGGAGCCTCTCCTTCTCCTTGCTCTCCTTCTTGCTCAAGAAGGTGCTGAGCATCATGGGCGGCTAACATAGCATTAGCATGCTCCAAAGTACCGTGTACCTCCTCAAGTTCTTCTCTTGTTTGGGCTAGCTCATTTTGGACGTTGTTGTGCGCGATGTGGAGGTCATTCAATTGCCTCTCCAAGTTAGCAATCATGGCGTCCCTGGTGCTCACCTCAATGGACAATGAGGTCCTCTCAACCCCAATGTCACGGGCACGGGCGGACATGTCCATAGCAAGGTTGAGCATCTCGCTCTGCGATCGTCCCAAGAGTGCCTGCAAGCGTTGGTAGGCTCGGATCCACCTCATCATCAGTGCAGCTGCAGCGACGGGATTTTCCGCCATCCTCAAAGGGGAGCTAAGGTAGCGTCTCATCCAATGGGGATCATCCGGCTGAGTCGGTGGAAACAACCCAAGCAACTGGTGCTCCACCAAGTCCTGGTTCTGAGCACAAAAAGAACTAATGCCATTCAAGACAGCTAGCTCACAAGTCGTCTCCATGTGGTGTCCATGAACTTCCACACTCCAAGTAGGGGAGCTAGGACACGGTGGATGGCGATATACCACCAAACGCACACGAGAACGGGTCACACCACGATCTCGGATGAGGGTCCTCTCATATTGTGGCGGGGTAGGGTAGTCGAGCGCCTGCAAAACCGACCACAGAATGCTAGGGAAGCCTTCCCATCCTAGGCAATCTGAAAAGGAAACATCGTTGGGGTAGCTGGCCAAGTCAGCGTGAGCGTCCATTCTGAACCAAAAAGAAAAGGGCAAGTGTGAGAACCGGTTAGCGCCAAAGAAAACAAAACAGATTCTGGACAGTGTAGTAGAAATTACAAAACTCGAAATCTACAAGCTCAAAAATTCCCAATTTTGGCCAGGACATTGTTTAAGTAATTCCAAACAAGTTTCATGTTGGAGGTTTGAGCAGAAACTGTCATTAAGATGGTGTAAAAATTCGATTTTTATCTCACTGTCCCCAGAAATTTCCAGCAGACAGGGGGTTACCATTTTAAGCATAACTCCAGTTTAACTGAACCATTTTTGTTGAAATTTCTACAGCATAAACTTCATAACTTTTATGACAACTTTCATGTTGAACACTTTTTCGTTTGACAACGTTTGCGGTTTTGAATTGATGGTGCAAGCAGATTGGTTTCGGCAGAGTTTCGGGTTGTGATTTTCATTTTGACGGCGGTTTGATTGGTCACGTGTTAAGGTTCAATATCATTTCAGTGAGATGCAATGCATGAGCGGCCTATTCGTTCTCACCAACACACATGCCAATAAACTTTTGGCCTACGAAGTTAGTGCCGGTGGCTAAGCAATATCCGTCTCTCCCTATATTATCTAGCCGAACTTTTCTAACCGTTCAATCATACGAAATCGCGGTTAGTGTACCTGCAGAAAATTCCATTCCAGAGCATATATAATCAACCTTTCGTGCCAGCACTCACGAAAGCGTCTCCATTCATTACCACCCACTATAGAGGTGGCACCCGGACGTTTAACATTGAACGGGCAATGTTCATATGTCACCAAGGCAACATATTGACAATTTCATACGCTCATGAAATAGCGTATTGACTTTGTGCCGCCATCATATTTGCATATGATGCCGTGGTACACTACAGCAATCGCCGTACCTTGCGCCCACCATGCTATTCTAGTTTCATACGCCATCACAGCGTATTGACTATGTGCCGCCACTATATTTTCATATAGTGCCGTGGTACGTTACAGCAATCACCGTACCTTGCGCCCACCATTGCGTAAAATAAATGACAGAATGAAATGTGCTAGGAGTCAGTATAATATATTACTTG
The DNA here is from genome assembly GCA_015342445.1 of Digitaria exilis. Lineage (NCBI taxonomy): Eukaryota > Viridiplantae > Streptophyta > Magnoliopsida > Poales > Poaceae > Digitaria > Digitaria exilis. The sequence continues at coordinate 27,749 of JACEFO010001850.1, forward strand.
CCACCTATCATATCGTGATCCCTTAACCCACATAGGCTTCACGCTCTAGGTAACATCCTTAACGGTCCTAAAATAACCTTCCTTCGCAAAGCGCGTCGGAAGTACGAGTTGGCAAGTTTTATTTCAAAATGTTTATTTAAGGTTTGTTGCTCTCTCCGGTGCGCTGTTTCGGCTCTGATGCCAGCTGTGGCGGACCACTCCAAAATTATTCCAAGTTAAGTACCCCAGGACCACTAATCAAGTAGTCAGGCACTTAATCCGGGATAAGCTGGAGCGCCGTCGGATTAAACCCGATTTAACCACGTACTTTTCTCGATCGAAACAACAGCACGCCCACACGAAGGTGAGTTCGAGAGATTACAACATTCCACAAATTTAACATACACAAATAGTATCTCAAAGTTATTACAAACCAAGTTCGAAATTTAAATCAGAGTATCAAATTCTTGCAGTGGAAATAAATAAACTAACGACGATACAACGTAACACCATGATGAAGCCTGCCATGGTGCTACTCCTCCCGTTCCTCGGCAGAGGACGGAACCCACTCGATGTGCCATCCAGGGGGAACCTGGGTAGGCCAAGTCATGGCATCGACTGCCACATCCAACACTGTACCTGTAAATAAAAGCCACAAGCAAGGCTGAGTATACTAATACTCAGCAAGGCTTACCCGTCGGGTGAAAACTACATCACCGACATCTAGACATGAGAGGCTTTTGGCTGGTGGGTTTGTTTGCCGAAAAGCGACTAGAAGTAGGTCCTTGCTTTCATGTTTTAGCATCATATTCTAGTAGATTTAACCATTCTAGATTAGCTTCCTCTCTAAACATACAAGTGGTGCAATACAATTTATTTTATACAACGAGTTCATCAATCTCATAGTTCCACTTGTTACTCAATGCAGCAAGGCGGTCAAGCAGTCTCATTAACCGCGAGAAGCGGACAGTTCGAACCGAATTTTGCTACCTGGCCAGGGGAAACCCAACATACACGGATAATGCTTGCTATAAAAGGTACAAGCACTTCCCAACCTTTCCCATCGATCCACAATTCGGATCCGAATCCACCTTCCTTAGGATAGAGGTTTACTGCTTCACTCACAGTCTCACGCATATATCCACAAGTGTACGGCAGGGGAAAACAAAGTTTCCAAGGTGAGATGGCTATCGGCCCTAGCTGCTTCAATCTGGTACCGGGCTTACCGATTCCCATATATCGGCATGCATGTGGTACGTTCAAAAACTTGACACAGTCAACCACACGTTTCGACCTTAAATCAATTATCATACACGGACGGGAGATCTACATCTATCATCCCGCCCGTCAATCCTTATGATTCCAACATAAGTAAAGACAAGCAACTCCTATGTCTCGCGAGTGACAGGAAATCACTCGACTTGTAACGGACCTAAAGCAATGCCCTGTCGATCCTTTCATACTAGTGTTGCAAGTCATAGGTACTAGAAATATGCAGCTAAGGTATTCAATCAACTCCTTGAAACGTAAATGCACAAGCATAGGGAATTCATAGATGCGTAAACTTAAAGGTTAGGTTATGCTCCGGGGCTTGCTTTCTTGCTTTAGCTGGGGGTTAGCCTCCGGGTTGACTGTTCCTTCGCCGACACCGTTCTCCGGGGTGCCTTCTCCGTCGGCGGGGATGAGGTGGTAGAAGCCGTCCGCAACAGCGCCTTCTACATGAGATGCATAACTTATAGTGGCTGCCTAGTGATTCCAAACTAAGGCCTTAAAGGCCATATTCACCTAGACATGCTTAAGTACTACTTTTTTCTTCACAAAAAAAATAGAGCAGAGGTGTGGAAAAATTTTTATTCATTTTTGATGGTGATTGTGTACATATATAAAAGAATTTTCATTTATTATTTGAAGTTTGGGTGCTGTTCTTGGAATTTTAGACTTTCCTTATTTTATTCTAACTAATTATCAAAAAGGTTTATTCTTTTATATAATTCAATTCCACATTAATTCCTTCTCATTTTTGTTTCTCATTTTCTGTTCATCCTTTTTATCTATAAACTTATGACAGCTACTGGAGTATAAGAGTTAGGCTCACTCCAAAATTTAGCTAAATCCGAGCTACACAAAATTTATTAAAAATAGTACAAGCTGCTGCCTACAGAAATGAAATAATTTCATATAAAATTGAAAATACATCCAAATCAGGAAATTTTCCTACCAGAGCTAGTCATGAGTACAGGGAGGGATCTGGCCAAGTGGTGGCTCCAAATAACCCTTGGACAGTCCTCAATAAATTTTTATTTGAAAACACATATCTATTTATTTCCTAGTCTAAACAGAGCAAAAATTAAGTTTGGCATTATTAACAGATGTGCTAACAAGTTTTTAGGCCTCTGGAGTAAAATAGTGATTTGTAGCCGCATAGATTATTTTTAATAATTTCTGGACTACAAAAAGACAGAAATCACAAATTAATTCATAACTGAAGCTACAGTCCATATTTTTAGGTCCCCTTTGGACACAAGGTGTCCAAAGTCACTGCAAACAACATATCCAAAGCTCAGCCCTAGCGGAGCTCTGGTTTTGAAATGGTGCACAAGTTTCTAAATTCACAATTTGAATTTTAATTCAAAAATGGTTCACCAAAAGTATATACATGCTTAAATGAGATTGGAGTTTACAATCTCACGTGTCCAGGGAGTATTTTTGTGCATTTTTCTGATTTTTGTACGATTTTTAGTGGATTTTACAAGTTTTGGGAAAAATAGATCTAGGTTTAAGAATCTTTTTACGCTGGAGACCCTAGAACTTTTAAAACTTCGCGAACAGGTCCCTGACTTTTACACTGGGAACCCTAGAAAAACGAAGACGATGAACATATGCCCTCGGCTCGTCGTCGGAGTTGCGCCGGCCAAACGACGGCGAGCTAGGGTCGGGGAAGTGGGGGAAAAGAACCAGGGGCTCACCACGAGTCGATTGGTGGCGGTTGGGAGGTCGGGGGATGCTCGGAGTTCGCCGGCGACGTGCGGTGGCGGTGCGGCCGCCGCGAGCTCGATTCCGGCGAGGGCAGTGGGTCTCGTCGGGGTTGGAGGGGTCCTAGAGCACCAATGGAGCTCGGGGAAGCTGTTGGCGTGCTCGGTTGACCTCGGGGATGGCTCGGCGTAGGGTCTCGACGTGAGGGTGCTCCGGCGGCCGAAAAATGGAGATTTGGGGGAAATCTCGATTTCTCGCCGGAGGATTGGGGAGGGCTCGCGAGAAGTGGGGGAAATGGGAGCTAGGGTAGAGGTCTAGCTCTGTGCGCGAGGAATTTGGGAATGGTGGAGAGTGGAGGGCGAATTTCTCTTCGAAGCTCGGCTCGGTCCGCGCGGCGCGAGGTTGAAGACGACGGGAGCGAGCGCGAGGGAGTGAACTGGAGGAGTGCGCGAGCTAGGGGAGTGTGTGAGTGGCTCGGTGGAGTGCATTGGCATGCTAGAGAGGGGTCGTGCTGCCTCGGGAGCGTGCGAGCGGAGCGACAGCGACGCGACGCGCCATTGAAGCTCGCCCGAGCTCGAACAGAGCGCGCGCGACGGTTGGGCGAGGAGGATCGTGGCGTGGGCGCTGGGATACGCTGCACGGATCTTCCACAGTGCCCGTGGCATGTAGTGGGATGGAATCCCCCGCGGAGGAGCTCTGCGCGTCGCGCGCGAGCGCGCGGCCACGGCGGCGCTCTGTTCGCCATGATGGCGTTCGCGCGGCGCGAGGCGAAGCGTGTTGTCGAGCGGCGACGTGACGGCTCGGGAAGGGGAGGGACAACCGCGTGACGACAAGCGCCACCTGACGCCGCGGCTCGGCCAGCTCGGCGCGGCCTCCGCCGCTCGCCGGCCACGTGGCGGCCGAGCTCCGGCCAGGCGCAGAGTGCGCCAGGGCCGAGCTGGCGGCTCCGTGGAGCTCCTTTCCCCCTTTTGAATTTTCTCCAAAAATTTGAACTGAACATGAAAAAGTGTAAAAACAAAAGTTGGAGTTTGGGAGGTGGGACACAACTTTCTTTTTGGAATGAACCTGAAATTTCAAATTTTTCAAGCTCAAACAACCCAAATTCAAAAAGGTGTTCAGAACTGTATTTAGAGTTTTCGAGGTGCTAAACTACAAAATTTTCAAAAGTTCCAAACAGTGACTAGGCCTTATTTGTGATGACTAACAACTTTTATTTTTGGAGATTTTCATGTTTAGTACAAAATTCTTGAGATATCAGTTGGGTGTTAAACAACCTTTGTTTTTGAATTTCAATTTGAATTTTGATGAATTTTTGAATCCTACCACCATTATTTCCCTTTTTAATCTGTTTCAAAGGTGTTTTCATCATTGTTACATCAGAGATGTCACAGCTGCGGTGGTGAGCTCTAGGGTTGCAGCGCACGGGAGCTTGGGAGTGTGGCGGCGGCAAGGGTTTGGCGAAGGGGGTCAAGGGGCCGTGGCAGTGCTTTAAATAGGCCGGATGAGGTGTGCGCTGGCTGGAGGTGGAGGACGACGCTGACGAGTGGGCCCGGGGTGTCAGCCGCGGAGAGAGGGAGAAGAGAGGAGGTGCTGGCTGGGCTGGGGTGGGCCGTCTGGGCCGCTGCGCAAGGAGAGACGGAGGGAATGCTGGGCCCCTCGGAGGAGAATGCTGGGCTGCACACAGGGAAAGAAGGAGCTGGGCTGGGCCAAGAAAATAGAGAAAAAGAGAGTTTTTTTATTTTTATTTATTTTTTTCAAACACTCATTTAAATTCAAATTCAAATTCAAATTTGAATTCAACAACCAAAAAGAAATGCACCAGCATGAATGAAATAAAAAATGTTTCTATTCCTTATATTTGCTTTTAATTTTCTCAAAAGTTTTATTTTTCCTATATTAATTATGAGCACTTTAATATAAAAAGCTATTTATTTAATAATTTTTAGTAAGGGCATTTTTAGGGTGTTACACGTTCATCCTATGACTCCTGAACAAATTGTAAAAGATGATCTTGCTCGCGCCGCTAAAACTAAACAACAACGTGCATCTACACCATCATCTTCTGCTAATGCTGAAATCAAGTGGACTGCGCCTATTTTGCTTGCTACACGTTCTGACTTTGAGGATCTACAAGCTTCTCAGTTACAATGCTATGTCGTCATATGCGCTGGTTTGCTTGTTTCACTTGATGATGCACCGCCTTTGGATATTCCTCCCGTGGTTTCTAACCTTTTGCAGACGTATACTGATGTTTTTCTAAAGGATTTGCCACCAGGTCTTCCTCCACTCCGTGGTATTGAGCACCAGATTGATCTCATCCCCGGCGCATAGCTTCCTAACCACACACCATACCGTACAAATTTGGATGAGACAAAGGAGATTCAGCGCCAGGTACAGGCGTTGCTTGACATGGGCTATATTTGTGAGTCTCTCAGCCCTTGCTCTGTTCCTATGTTACTTGTTCCAAAGAAAGATGGCTCATGGCGCATGTGTGTAGATTGTCATGCTATTAATAACATCACCATTCGTTATCGATATCCTATACCACGTCTTGATGATATGCTAGATGAGCTTAGTGGTACCATTATTTTCACTAAGATTGATTTGCGTAGTGGTTACCACCAGATTCGAATGCAACTAGGTGATGAATGAAAAACGGCTTTTAAAACAAAATTTGGCTTATATGAATGGTTGGTTATGCCGTTTGGATTGACTAATGCTCCCAGCACTTTTATGCGTTTAATGAATGAAGTTCTGAGGCCTTTCATAGGATTGTTTGTTGTCGTCTATTTTGATGATGACATATACAACAAGTCTATGGAAGAGCATTTAGGACATTTGCGTGCTATTTTTGATGCGTTGTGGGCTACTAACTTGTTTGCTAACACAAAAAAATGCATCTTTTGCACACAACGCGACTCGTTTCTTGGCTATGTTGTTACTCCACAGGGTATTGAGGTGGACAACAGCAAGATCGATGCTATTCGGGAATGGCCTACACCGACGACGGTTACACAAATTCGGAGTTTTCTTGGACTTGCAGGTTTCTACCGAAGGTTCGTGTGTGATTTCAGCTCCATTGCAGTGCCTCTACATGAGCTTACAAAGAAGGGTGTGTCGTTTGCTTGGAGCAACTCGCAGGAGGTAGCATTCAACACTTTGAAAGATAAGTTGACACATGCTCCCCTTTTGCAACTGCCTGATTTTAATAAAGTGTTTGAACTTGAATGTGATGCGAGCGGTATTGGGCTAGGTGTTGTATTGTTACAAGAAAGAAAACCGATTGCTTATTTTAGTGAAAAACTAAGCGGTGCTAGCCTGAAACATATTCGTACCCAAAAAAATCTGAACCGTCGTCATGCTAATTGGGTAGAATTCATTGAGTCTTTCCCTTACATTATTAAACACAAAAATGGGAAGGAAAATGCCATTGTTGATTCTTTGTCTCATCGATATACTATGTTGTCTTAGTTAGATTTTAAAATCTTTGGGTTGCAAACTATGAAAGAGCATCTAGGCCCCTAATTTGGTTTTGGCGATTAATGACAACATAATTATTGCGACTAACAAGTGTTTTGCAGAGGCAAAGTTTAAGTTAGTGAAATGATGGGCCTTCACGGTATTCTTGGCCCCCATCATTTGAGAATGATTGTATTGGCGCAAAGGATATGCTCGAAGATTAAGGATAAGCTAGTTCTAAGTGCCGTTTGGATGATGAGAGGCACTTATAGTGGTTTAGGTCTTTGTTTTCCTTTGGCCATACTATTAAGGGGGGTCGAGGATTGGTAGCTTGACCTAGGCAAGACTAGAAGTTAGGTGTGGTGCACACTTGTGAAATCTAGTACTAGGTAGCTGCATTGAAGCCCTTGAGAAGTTAAGAAACTCAAAGAAGTTGAATTGGACGAGTTTCGGTCTCGAAAGAGAAGAAGACTGCACAAAACTCAGAGGCACCGACTGATTTGACAGGGTGCTTAGGCACCATCGAATTAGTCGATGGCCCCTGGTTTTCTCACACAGACACTGGCAAAGCTCTCTGAGTCGCGTCGACTGATTCGATGGTGCATCCATCGAATTAGTCGACGGCCCTCAGTTTTCATATGGTGGTGCAGTGTTCTGTGTAGCATCGACTGATTCGACGGTCTACCCATCGAATTAGTCGACGGTGCTCGAAGACATGAAGACCCTAGAGTGCATGGCTCTGAGCAGCATCGACTGATTTGACGGTCGTGGCATCGAATTAGTCGATGGTCTCTGATCTATGTGAAGATTATGTGGTGCATGACTCTGGGTAGCACCGACTGATTCGATGGTGCTTTCATCGAATTAGTCGGTGAGGGAACTAGCCGTTGAACTATTCAAAGTTTGAATGGAAAGCAAGCATCGACTGATTCGACGGGGTCACCATTGAATTAGTCGACGGCTCTGCGTTTTGCATAACGGTTGGATTTCTGAGTGGGGGCTATTTATACCCCTTCACTCACTCCTTGAAGTCTCTCTTGCCACATGGTTTCACTGTTCATCCAGCTGCTTTTGGGGAGTGTTTGAGGGCAAGAGAGGCACTTGGTTTGATTGATGTTCTTGGTTTTGAGAAGATTAAGGACTCTCTTAAGTGCTTGGGAGTAGCAAGTGTGCATCCATCTAGCCCTTGGTCTAGTCTAGGTTAAGTGAAGATCTTTGGCTTGTTACTCTTGGTGACTCGGCATCACCTAGACGACTTGGTGGTGTTGATCTTGGGAGCTTACGTGGAGATTGTGTGAAGCCCCAAGAAAGTGTACATGGTTTGGGAATCCGCCGTCCCGAAGTGGGAAATGGATATCCCCTACGAGAGCACTTGATCCTTGCACGGATCAAGGGGGAGCTATACCCTTGTGCGGTGTTGGCGGTCAATATTGATGAGTTTTACCGCCAACATTTCACCAGATTTCATATAATTTGCATGTCACACATATTATAATTTGCTTAAACTAATGAATTCCACAAGTTTTGGTGTTTATTTGGTTTTAGGAGCAAGTGACAGAAAAGAGGGGCAAAATGGCCACAAAACCTGGCCAAACGGCCAATTCTTGGCCGGCCGGCCAGCAACCTTGGCCAAATGCCATGTCATCAATCCAGGGGAAAACTAACACACATGCAAAGCCCCTAGGACGTTCATCCAAGGTTGGTTTGATCCAAAGGACCGAAAGGCATGGCAAGGTAGCTTACACTCTAAGCTGATCAACCGACCTACTCAAGCTATAAAAGGAGTTGTACCCTTCACTCTCAAGACACCATTCCATAGGAGAAGGATAGATTCTTGAAGTTGTAGTCTACATATTTGTAGAATAGGGAGAGTGAGGGGTGAGGTCTCTGGCGGAAGCAGAGCTAAGGAGAGGAGTCGAGGAGTGTCTCGATCTTCCTCTACTTCTGTAGCCACCCTTGGGGAACAAGCTTTTGAGTAAGTTAAGTTCTTCGTCTACTTTCAGTTTCTCGCTAGTTCATACTTTACTTTTAGTACTTACTTTATCCACAAGCATTTGATCTGCGGGATCCTTTGTCTGCGTGGACATTAGCCTGTCCATTTGGGTTTTCTCTGCCTTAGCGCTAGGCAGTAGTCAGTATCTTGATAGTGTAGGTGCGGTACGTAGACTTGATAGTTTTGTGTTCCACCCCACGGAAAGAGAGTGGTAGGCGGCAAGTGGTGACAGCCTTGTCCGTCCTTTGTGCGACCACAACGTTCGGGTGTTTTCATAGTAGTAGTAGCAGGTTACCGTTGGGTCCCCCTTCTACCCCGTCTGGACCCTTCCTCTTCCAGCCGCCGAAGCAGATCAGGTTAGTAGATAAGTTTGTACTAGAGTAATTGTAGGATATCTGAAAGTTAGGCCCTCTACCCTCGCCATTCTTTTCCTTGGTGGGGACCAGTTAACTAGATTTAGGCTAGTCGCGTCTGCCATTCTTTGGATTCGATATCCCAGGTATCACTCCCCTGGTGAAAAGCTACATCGGTCTCTGTGCGCTTGCGGAGTTATTCTCGTATAGGCTAAGGAGTGCCAACAAGCTTTTTTGGCGCCGTTGCCGGGGAACGGTAGCAACACTAGTTTAGATTTTTGTTAGCTGTACGCTTTTTCACCTTAACCATATGGAGTGCTCTTCTAGTTCTTCAGTAGGCACCCCTAGTTATCCGGTGGTCCCATCTCGCGAGTATTTGGAACCACCACCATCATGCCACCCCATTTACACTGATGGTTACGAGATCCGTCCCAGTCTCGTAGCTATGGTTCGTGCACAGTCCTTTTCTGGTACAAAGGACGAGAATCCCTATACTCACTTGCAGGAATTCGAGGAGAATTGTTCTCTCCTCATTATCGCCGGTATGAATCAGAACACCCTCCGGTGGAAGCTCTTTCCGTTCTCTCTGACGGGGAAGGCTAAATTCTGGTACGACCGTGTTGCAAGCAGAGTTGGAGGAGATTGGTTACAACAGAAGGATGAGCTCTGTTTGTTCTTCTACCCCGTGTCCAAGGTCCGTAGATTGCGTATCCAGTTATTGACTTTTCAGCAAGAGAATGAGTCAATTGGAGCAGCCTGGGCAAGATTCATGTGTTTGGTCAATTCTGGACCGCCTCACGGCATTCCAGAGGAGATGCTAATGCAACATTTCGTTGGCAGATTGAATGCGGATAGTGTGACATCTCTGATGTCAAATATATATTAGTGCACTTAAACCAATGCAAAAAGGAAATTATGGGTTGAAATTCAAAAATCCTCCAAAAATTCAATTTTAAATTCAAAAACAAGGGTTGTTTGACACCCAACCGAAAACTCGAGATTCTTGTACTAAACTTGAAAATCTCCAAAAATAAAAGTTGTTTGTCGTCACAAATAAACCCTAGTCACTGTTTGGAACTTTTTAAAATTTTGCAGTTTAGCCCCTCAAAAACTCAAAATACCGTTCTGGGCACCTTTTTGTTTTTGGGTTGTTTGAGCTCGAAAAATTTGAAATTTCAGGTTCACCCCAAAAAGAAAGATGTGTCCCATCTTCCAAACTCCAACTTTTATTTTCACACTTTTTCAAGTTCAGTTCAAATTTTTGGAGAAAATTCGAATTTGAAGGCGGAGCTCCACGGGGCGCCTACAGTGCCCTAGCGCGCTCCTGCGCCGGCCGGAGCTCGGCCGCCACGTGGCCGGCGAGCGGCGCAGGCGGCGCCGAGCTGGCCGAGCCACGGCGGACGCTGGCGCTTGTCGCCTAGCTCTTGTCTCGCCCCTCCCGAGCCATCACTTCGCCGCCGTCGAGTCGCCTCGCCTCGCGCCGCGGGACGCCATCATGCCGGTCGCGCGCCGCCGTGGCCGCACTCGCGCTCGCGCCGTGCTAAGCGCTCTGCAGGCCGCGATACCGTCCCGCTACGCTCCAAGAGCCCTGTAGAGGATCCCTCGACGTCGCTGTAGGATCTCCTCGCCCGGTCGAGTCGTTCGCGCGCTGCCCGAGCTCGCTCCGCATTCATGGCGGCCTGCTCGCGCCGCGCCGTGCGCTCGCACGCTCCCGAGGCAGCACAGTGCCTCCCTCGCGTGCCCAAGCCTCCCACCGAACCCCTCACACTCCATTCACTCGCTCACCCCACCAGTTCGACTCCTCGCACACTTCCCCGTTGTCTTCTTCCTTGCGACGCGCGAGCCGAGCCGAGCTTCACCGAGGAATTCACCTTCCACACCCCACCGTTCCCAAATTCGTTGCGCACGAAGCTAGACCTCCACCCTAGCTCCCCCAAGCTATTGTCGCTTCTCCGGCGAGAAATCGAGATTTCCCCAAAATCGTGATTTTCGGCCCCCGGAGCACCCCCACGTCGAGACCCTACTCCGAGCCGTCCCCGAGGTCAACCGAGCACGCCATTAGCTTCCTCGAGCTCCACTGGTGCTCTAGGACCCTTCAAACCTCGACGAGCGCCCCCGACCTCACCGGCGTAGAGGCCGCGGCGGCCGCGCCGCCACTGCATCGTCGCCGGCGAAACTCCGAGCTTCCCCGGCCTCCTAACCGTCACCAACCGACTCGTGGTGAGCCCCTAGTGCGATTCCCCCACTTTCCCGACCCTAGCTCGCCGTCGTTTGGCCGGCGTAACAACGCCGACGAGCCGAGGGCATAACTTCATCGTCTTCGTTTTTCTAGGGTCCTTCGTGTAAAAGTCCGGGACTTGTTCGTAAGGTTTTGAAAGTTCTAGGGTTCCCGGCGTAAAAAGATTCTTAAACCTAGATCTAATTTTCCCGAACCTTGTAAAATCCGTTAAAAATCGTACAAAAATCAGAAAAATGCATAAAAATACTCCCTGGATTCGTGCGATTGTAAACTCCAATCTCTTTTAAGCATGTATATACTTTTGACGAACCGTTTTGGAATTAAAATTCAAACTGTGGAAATTGAAACTTGTGCACCATTTCAAATCCAGAGCTCCGCTAGGGTTGATCTTTGGATATGTTGTTTGTAGTCACTTTGGACAGCTTGTGTCCAAAGGGGACCTAACAATATGCAGTGTAGCTCCAGTTATGAATTAAAATGTGTTTCCTGTCTTTTTACAATACAGAAATCATTAAAAATAATCTGTGCAGTGAAAAATCACCATCTTGCTCCAGAGGAATAAAAACTTGTTAGCACACCTGTTAAAAATGAAAAACTTAATTTTTGCTCTGTTTAGATCAGAAAATAAATAAATATGTGTTTTTGGATAGAAATTTATTGAGGACTGTCTAAGGGTCTTTTTGAGCCACCACTTGGCCAGAGCCCTCCTCATGCTTATGACTAGCTTTGGTAGGAAGATCTCCTGAATTGGATGAATTTTCGATTTTATATGAATTTATTTCATTTCTGCAGGCAGCAGATTGTATTAATTTTAATAAATTATGTGTAGCTCAGATTTAGCTAAATTTTGGAGTGAGCTTAGCTCTTATACTCCAGCAGCTGTCATAAAGTTTATAGATAAAAATGATGAACAGAAATGGAGAAACAAAAATGAGAAGTAATCTAGGTGGAAATTGATTTATATAAAAGAATAAACCTTTTTGTTAGTTAATTAGAATAAAATAAAGGGAATCTGAAATTCCAGAACAGCACCCTAAATTGTGAAGTAATAAATAGAATTGTTTTATATATGTACACAATCACCATCGAAGTCAAATAAAACTTTTCCCACACCTCTACCCTGTTTTTGTGAAGAAAATAGTAATGCTTAAGCATGTCTAGGTGAATATGGCCTTCAAAGGCCTTAATCTTAGAATCAATAGGCAGCCACCTTAAACTATGCATCTCATGTAGAAGGCGCTATCCCGGACAGCAACTACCACCTCATCCCCGCTGAAGAGGAAGGAGTCCCGGAGGAAGGTGCCGGTGCAGGATCGACCAACTCGGAGGCTAACCCCCAGCTTGAGCAAGAAGGCAAGCCCCGGAGCATAACCTAACCTTTACCAATTTCCGCATCTATGAATTTCCTATGCTTGTGCATTTACGTTTCAAGGAGTTGATTGAATACCTTAGCTGCACATTTCCTAGTACCTATGACTTGCAACACTAGTATGAAAGGATCGATAGGGCACTGCTTTAGGTCCGTTACAAGTCGAGTGATTTCCTGTCACTCGCGAGACATAGGAATTGCTTGCTTTACTTATGTTGGAATCATAACGATTGACGGGCGGGATGATAGATGTAGATCTCCCGTCCGTGTATGATAATTGATTAAGGTCGAAATGTGTGGTTGAGTGTGTCAAGTTTTTGAACGTACCACATGCATGCCGATATATGGGAGTCGGTAAGCCCGGTACCAGATTGAAGCAGCTAGGGCCGATAGCCATCTCTCCTTGGAAACTTTGTTTTCCCCTGCCGTACACTTGTGGATATATGCGTGAGACTGTGAGTGAAGCAGTAAACCTTTATCCTAAGGAAATGGACCCGGTTCCGAATTGTGGATTGATGGGAAAGGTTGGGAAACGCTTGTACCTTTTATAGCAAGCATAGTATCCGTGTATGTTGGGTTTCCCCTGGCCAGGTAGCAGAAATTCGGTTCGAACTGTCCGCTTCTCGCGGTTAATGAGACTGCTTGACCGCCTTGCTACATTGAGTAACAAGTGGAATTATGAGATTTATAAACTTGTTCTATGAATTAAATTGTATTACACCACTTGTATGCTTAGAGAGGATGCTAATCTAGAATGGTTAAATCACTAGAATATGATGCTAAAATTTGAAAGCAAGGACCTACTTTTAGTCGCTTTTTGGCAAACAAACCCACCAGCCAAAAGCCTCTCATTGTCTAGATGTCGGTGATGTAGTTTCCACCCGACGGGTAAGCCTTGCTGAGTATTAGTATACTCAGCCTTGCTTGTGGCATTGATTTACAGGTACCATGTTGGATGTGGCCGTCGATGCTTTGACTTGGCCTGCCCAGGTTCCCCCTGGCTGGCATATCGAGTGGGTTCCGTCCTCTGCCGAGGATCGGGAGGAGTAGCATCGTGGCAGGCTTCAGCACGATGTTATTTGTATCGTCGTTAGATTATCTTCCGCTGCAATGAACTTTTATTTCCGCTACAAGACTTTATTACTCTGATTTAAATTCAAACTCGGTTTGTAATAACTCTATGTTCCCCTTTATGTATGTTAAATTTGTGGAATGTTGTAATCTCTGGAACTCACCTTCGTGTGGGCGTGCTGTTGTTTCGATCGAGAAAAGAACATGGTTAATCGGGTTTAATCCGCCGGCGCTCCAGCTTATTCCGGATTAAGTGCCTGACTACTTGATTAGCGGTCCCGAGGTACTTAACTTGGAATAATTTCGGAGTGGTCCGCCACAGCTGGTATCAGAGCCGAAGCAGCGCACCGGAGAGAGCAACAAACCTTTAATAAACAATTTTTGAATAAAACTTGCCAACTCGTGCTTCCGACGCGTTTTGCGAAGGAAGGTTATTATAGGACCGCTAAGGATGTTACCTAGAGCGTGAAGCCTATGTGGGTTAAGGGATCACGATATGATAGGTGGAAAATAGTATATTATACTGACTTCCAGCACATTTCATTCTGTCATTTACTTTACGCAATGGTGGGCGCAAGGTACGGCGATTGCTGTAACGTACCACGACACTATATGAAAATATAGTGGCGGCACATAGTCAATACGCCATCACGGCGTATAAAATTAGAATAGCAATGGTGGGCGCAAGGTACGGCGATTGCTGTAGCGTACCACGGCATCATATGCAAATATGATGGCGGCACAAAGTCAATACGCTCATGAAATAGCGTATGAAACTATCAATATGTTGCTTTGGTGACATATGAACATTGCCCGTTCAATGTTAAACGTTCGGGTGCCACCTCTATAGCGGGTGGTAATGAATGGAGACGCTTTCGTGAGTGCTGGCACGAAAGGTTGATTATACATGCTCTGGAATGGAATTTTCTGCAGGTACACTAACCGCGAATCCGTATCTTGAAACGGTTAGAAAAGTCGGCTAGATAATATAGGGAGAGACGAATATTGCCTAGCCACCGGCACTAACTTCGTAGGCCAAAGGTTTATTGGCACGTGTGTTGGTGAGAACGAATAGGCCGCTCATGCTTGCATCTCACCGTATTAATATCGAATTTTAACACATGACCAAATCGAACCGCTGTCAAAGAAATTGAAATCACAACCCAAAAATCCTGCTGAGAACAGTCTGTTTGCACCCTTAATTCGAAACTGAAAACGTTGTCAAATGAAAAAGTGTTCAACATGAAAGTTGTCATAAATATTATGAAGTATATGCTGGAGAAATTTCAACGAAAATAGTTCAGTAGAACTGGAGTTATGTTAAAAATGGTAACCCCCTGTCTGCTGGAAATTTCTGGGGACAGTGAGATCAAAATTGAATTTTTACACCATCTTAACGGCAGTTTCTGCTCAAACCTCCAACATGAAACTTGTTAGGAATTACTTAAACAATGTTCTGGCCAAATTTGGGAATTTTTGAGCTTGTAGATTTCGAGTTTTGTAATTTTTACTACCCTGTCCAGAATCTGTTTTTGTTTTCTTGGCGCTAACCGGTTCTCACCTTGCCCTTTTCCTTTGGTTCAGAATGGACGCCCTCGCAGACCTGGCTAGCTACCCCAACGACGTGTCCTTCTCTGATTGTTTAGGATGGGAAGACTTCCCTAGCATCTTGTGGTCGGTTCTGCAGGCACTTGACTACCCTACACCGCCACAGTACGAGAGGACTATTATTCGAGACCGTGGTGTGGTTCGTTCCCGTGTGCGTTTGGTGGTGTACCGCCACCCGCCGTGTCCTAGCTCCCCCACCTGGACGGTGGAAGTTCACGGACACCACATGAAGACGACGTGTGAGCTAGCTGCCTTGAATGGCATTAGCTCTTTTATGGCTCAGAACTAGGAGTTGGTTGAGCATCAGTTACTTGGATTATTTCCACCGACTGATGATCCCCACTGGATGAGGCGCTACCTTAGCTCCCCTTTGAGGAAGGCGGAGAACCCCGTCGCTGCAGCCGCGTTGATGATGAGGTGGATACGGGCGTATCACCGTTTGCAGGCACTTCTTGGACGGTCGCAGAGCGAGATGCTCAATCTTGCTATGGACATGTCCGCCCGTGCACGTGACATAGGGGTTGAGAGAACCTCCTTGTCCATTGAGGTGACCACTAGGGATGCCATGATTGCTGACTTGGAGAGGCAATTGAATGACCTCCACATTGCACACAACAACACCCAAAATGAGTTAGCACAAACAAGGGATGAGCTTGAGGAGGTACACGGTACCTTGGAGCATGCAAATGCTATGCTTGCCGCCCATGACGCTCAGCACCTTCTTGAGCAAGAAGGAGGGGATGGTGAAGGAGAGGCCCCCGATTCCGACATCGACACCGAGGATGACATGCCGCCCCTCCCAGCTCCACCTTCACCTATGGGCAGCGAGGCTACCGCTAACAATTTAGATGATTTCTAGATGTGGTAGTAGCAAGATTACTCCTCCGCTAGGCCTAAATTTTGGCTTCATGTTGTAATAGGCTAGATGGAGTTGAGCTCCCCCTTTTATCTTTTGGTGGCAATGTAATTTAATGATGTTGATGTGTGATCAAAACTTGATGAAGTTGTAATAGCTGTGTTGAAAACATTCTGCAGCTAACCTTCTTTTAATTATTGATGGGTTTTCCATTCATTTCTGGGCTGTGATGTGAACTACAAAGTTGTTTGGAAATTATCAAACAAAATGATCACAAATTTGCAACCCCATTGGTTAAGCGAAATAAAAATGGCAACCAAAACACTACAGCTCGGCATGCTGAAAAACAGCAAACGCAGAGAGCTAAAGATTGAATTTTTCGGCTTAGTTCCAGTCCGAATTTGATTTTGAGCCCAACATGAAAGTTGTAGAGCATGAAGTTTTCGAGCTACTGAACGAATTGGAGCATTTGACTTGTTTCCTGTTGGGAGATATGATTTTTCTTCCAAACTGTGTGTTGACGTGTCATTCTGCGCAGTACACTTCAATCTATTATCACGTTCTATCTTGTCATTCATTATGCAAGCTTATGAAATATGGCTAATACAAGTACCTACTGCAGATGGCAATCACCCGCAGCGGTCACGACGCTAGTGGCTCCAACGCTAACCAGCAGGGGCCAGAGGGGCAGCAACAGCCACCGCCACCTCCTCCACCACAGCAACCTCCGACGTGGCAGCAGCTGTATGCCACGCAAACGGAGATTCTCCGGAACCTGCAGCATCAGCAGCAGATGATGCAGCAGCAGATGCTGCAGCAGGGAGGTCAACGGGCCCCTCAGCCTCAGGTGGCCAGATATGAGGATTTTCTGGCAATGCACCCGCCGATATTCTCACGAGCTGATGAGCCCTTGGAGGCCGACACCTGGATTCGAGCCATCGAGTCCAAGTTCACCATCCTGGCGACACCTTGTGCCTCCAACCGCAAGGTCGTGTTCGCGGCGCAGCAGCTCCGCGGCCCAGCTCTCCTATGGTGGGAGAACTACCTGGCCCTGCAGCAGGAGGGTCATGTGGTTGAATGGGATGAGTTCAAAGCTGCGTTCAAGGCTCATCACATTCCGGCCGGTCTGGTAGAGCGGAAGTTGAATGAGTTTTTGGCGCTGACCCAGGGTACCCGCATAGTGCTCCAGTACGCCCAGGCCTTCAATGGTCTGTGCCCATATGCGGGTCATCACGTTGACTCTGACGAGAAGAAGCTAGAGAGGTTCCGACGTGGCCTGAACACCAAGTTGAAGGCACAGTTGGCCACCACCCGTGCTGCCACGTACGGCGACCTGGTGAACCTTGCCATGCCCAGGAAGACGCCAACATGGTGCACAAGGCGGAGAAGAAGAGGAAGACTCCCGCTGGACCTTCGAGCGCGCAGCCGCCGAGATTCCGCTTGGTTCCCCCGGCTGCACCGCAGGGACAGTCCAGGGCACCTCAGGGAGGTGGATGGGTTGCTAGGCTGCAACAGCCTAACGCGCCCCGTTTCCCTCCACCGCCGCAGCAGCAGTAGGCGCCAAGGCAGAATGCACAGCAGCCAGCTCGCCCTGGAGCCGGCTATCAGTGCTTCAAGTGTGGAAGTAAAGATCACTTTATCAAGGATTGCCCGCAGAGCAAATAGCAGAATCAGCGCCCGGGAAATCAGCAAGGCAAGGGCAAGCAGCAGCAGCGCGTGCAGGTTCGGCAAGGACGGCTCAATTACACCACTTTGGCCGACCTACCCGAGGGAGCCCCAGACATGACTGGTACTTTCCCTGTCTGCACTCAACCTGCTGTGATATTGTTTGATTCCGGGGCAACACATAGTTTTATAAGCACAAGATTTCATGTGAAATGCGGATTAAAATCGTACCATACCAAATCATCTTATGTGATATCAACTGTGGGAGGTAAAATTGCATCCAACCAAGTCACCCGAAAAGTTCCAATCAGGCTGGGAAGTAAAACATTTCCTACTGATTTGATTCTGCTTGGTATGGAAGGAATTGACATTGTGTTAGGAGCCAATTGGATGACTCAACATAAGGTTGTCCTAGATGTTGCGGAACGAGTTGTTGAGATAAACTCGCCTACGCATGGCCCGAGTGTGCTATATCTGCCACAACGGACTTGCGTCGATGCGTGTGCTTATACAATGGTAGAAACCCATCTAAAGGACATTCCGGTGGTATGTGAGTATGCCGATGTATTTCCGGATGACTTACCTGGGATGCCGTCGGATAGGGACATTGAATTTGTGATTGAACTTCAACCTGGCACAGCACCTATATCAAAGAGACCCTATAGAATGCCACCCAATGAACTGGCTGAATTAAAAATACAACTCCAAGAATTGCTAGACAAGGGTTTCATTCGTCCAAGTGTATCGCCTTGGGGATGTCCCGCTATCTTTGTGAAGAAGAAGGACCATTCCTTGAGGTTGTGTATTGATTACCGGCCTCTCAATGCGGTAACTATTAAGAACAAGTACCCACTCCCCCGTATTGACATCTTGTTTGACCAACTAGCTGGCCCCAGAGTGTTCTCCAAGATTGACCTTCGCTCTGGCTATCACCAAATCAAAATCAGGCCTTGTGACATTCCAAAGACTGCCTTTTCCACACGTTATGGACTTTATGAATTCTTGGTTATGTCTTTTGGACTCACCAATGCCCCAGCCTACTTCATGTACCTCATGAATTCGGTCTTCATGTCAGAACTAGACAAGTTTGTGGTGGTTTTCATTGACGACATTCTTATATATTCTAAGAATGAGGAAGAGCATGCTGAGCACCTTCGCATTGTTCTTCAAAGGTTGAGAGATCACCAGCTCTACGCCAAGTTCTCCAAGTGTGAATTCTGGTTAGAGAGCGTGAAGTTCTTAGGTCACACGGTTTCCAAGGATGGTATATCCGTGGATCCAACCAAAGTGCAAGAGGTGCTAGATTGGCAACCACCTACCTCTGTCCACGAGATTCGGAGTTTTCTGGGTTTAGCCGGTTATTACCGCCGTTTTATTCCGGACTTCTCTCGGATTGCGAAGCCCATGACCGAACTCTTAAAGAAGGGAGTCAAATTTGAGTGGAATGACAAATGTGATGAAGCTTTCCACACCTTGCGAAGACATTTAACTTCAGCCCCAGTTTTGGCTCAGCCCGATTGCACCAAGCCCTATGATGTCTACTGCGATGCATCAGGCACCGGACTTGGCTGTGTTCTCATGCAAGAGAACCGAGTCATTGCTTATGCTTCTCGAGCACTTCGGCCTCATGAGCAAAACTACCCCACGCATGATCTTGAGTTAGCAGGGGTTATTCATGCTCTCAAGATGTGGAGACACTATTTGATGGGTGTTCCCTCAACATATACACAGACCACAAGAGCCTCAAATATGTCTTCACTCAGGCACATCTGAACATGAGACAGCGAAGATGGTTGGAGTTAGCAAAAGACTATGACCTTAGTGTGCATTATCACCCCGGGAAGGCTAATGTAGTTGCGGATGCACTAAGCCGCAAGGCTCATTGTCATTGTCTTTCCGTGGAGTCCTACACTGACACCCTGTGTCATGAAATGGCAAAGCTCAATTTGGAGATTGTTCCACACGGGTACTTCAACCATATTGCAGTTGAACCAACCTTGCACGATCAGATTGTTGTAGCCCAATTAAATGATGCAAAGATTAAAATCCTTAAAAGGAAATTGTCAAAGGAGAAGGTGAAAGAGAAGTACAAGTGTTTCCGGCTAGATGGGCAGGGAGTGATGTGGTTTGGACATCGCCTCGTGGTGCCCAAAAACACGGAACTCCGGAGGAAGATTATGGATGAGGCCCATCTCTCTAAATTTTCTATCCATCCCGGCAGCACCAAGATGTACCAAGATTTGAAACAGAATTTTTGGTGGACTCGAATGAAGCGAGAAATTGCCACGTATGTGTCGGAATGTGACACATGCCAGCGGGTTAAGGCTAGCCACTTGAAGGTAGCGGGCACGCTTCAACCTCTACCTATTCCCTCATGGAAGTGGGAAGATATAAGCATGGATTTCATTGTTGGACTTCCCAGAACCCCTCAGGGGCACGATTCCATTTGGGTAATTGTGGATCGTCTTACCAAGACCGCACACTTCATTCCGGTCAATACCATTTATGCTGCTAAGAAGTACGCGGAGATTTATTTGGAGCGGATCGTTTGTCTACATGGGGTACCCAAGACGATAATTTCAGATCGTGGTGCTCCGTTCGTAGCATGCTTTTGGGAACAATTGCAATTGTTCCTAGGCACCAAACTGATCCGTAGTTCAGCATATCACCCACAGACCGATGGACAGACGGAAAGGGTAAATCAAATATTTGAGGATATGCTTCGAGCTTGTGTTATCCATTATGGAAAGAATTGGGAGAAGTGTTTATCTCTGGCCGAATTCTCCTATAACAACAGCTACCAAGCGAGTCTTAAAATGGCACCTTTTGAAGCCTTATATGGTAGAAGATGTCGGACCCCGTTGTGTTGGTCCCAGGCAGGCGAGAGATATACTTATGGCCCTGACCTTGTGATGGAAGCAGAAGAAAAGGTTAGGATCATTCGGGAGAATTTGAAGACCGCCCAGTCGCGGCAAAAGAGCTATTTTGATCAGCGGTGGAAGCCACTTCAGTTTGAGGTTGGTGATCACGTGTATCTTAAGGTCTCCCCGACCAAGGGTGTGCAAAGATTTGGACTAAAAGGAAAGCTTGCACCTCGTTATATCGGCCCGTATGAAATTACTCAACAATGTGGGCCGGTAGCCTATCAAGTGAAGCTTCCCGAGAAGCTTTCAGCCGTACACAATGTATTCCATGTTTCTCAACTCAAGAGGTGTCTTTGTGTTCCGACCGAAGTTGTTGAACAAGAGGAACTCTCGGTTGAACCGGATCTCTCTTATGATGAGCATCCCGTCAAGATCCTCGACAAGAAAGAGAGGCAGACACGAAGGAAAGGAGTAAAAATGTACAAAATTCAGTGGAGTCATCACTCCGAAGACGAAGCCACGTGGGAAACCGAGGACTATCTTAGGAAGAACTTCCCCGACATTCTTTCGTAAGCCGAGGTATTTCTTTCCCCTGTTTTTTCCAAGTTTAATCGAATCTCGGGGCGAGATTCCTTTTAAGGGGGGTAGGCTGTGACATCTCTGATGTCAAATATATATTAGTGCACTTAAACCAATGCAAAAAGGAAATTATGGGTTGAAATTCAAAAATCCTCCAAAAATTCAATTTTAAATTCAAAAACAAGGGTTGTTTGACACCCAACCGAAAACTCGAGATTCTTGTACTAAACTTGAAAATCTCCAAAAATAAAAGTTGTTTGTCGTCACAAATAAACCCTAGTCACTGTTTGGAACTTTTGAAAATTGTGCAGTTTAGCCCCTCAAAAACTCGAAATACCATTCTGGGCACCTTTTCGTTTTTGGGTTGTTTGAGCTCGAAAAATTTGAAATTTCAGGTTCACCCCAAAAAGAAAGATGTGTCCCATCTTCCAAACTCCAACTTTTATTTTCACACTTTTTCAAGTTCAGTTCAAATTTTTGGAGAAAATTCGAATTTGAAGGCGGAGCTCCACGGGGCGCCTACAGTGCCCTGGCGCGCTCCTGCGCCGGCCGGAGCTCGACCGCCACGTGGCCGGCGAGCGGCGCAGGCGGCGCCGAGCTGGCCGAGCCACGGCGGACGCTGGCGCTTGTCGCCTAGCTCTTGTCTCGCCCCTCCTGAGCCATCACTTCGCCGCCGTCGAGTCGTCTCGCCTCGCGCCGCGGGACGCCATCATGCCGGTCGCGCGCCGCCGTGGCCGCACTCGCGCTCGCGCCGCGCTAAGCGCTCTGTAGGCCACGATACCGTCCCGCTACGCTACAAGAGCCCTGTAGAGGATCCCCCGATGTCGCTGTAGGATCTCTTCGCCCGGTCGAGTCGTTCGCGCGCTGCCCTCTCACAGTGCCTCCCTCGCGTGCCCAAGCCTCCCACCGAACCCCTCTCACACTCCATTCACTCGCTCGCCCCACCAGTTCGACTCCTCGCACACTTCCCCGTCGTCTTCTTCCTTGCGACGCGCGAGCCGAGCCGAGTTTCACCGAGGAATTCACCTTCCATACCCCACCGTTCCCAAATTCGTTGCGCACGAAGCTAGACCTCCACCCTAGCTCCAAATCCCCCCCACTTCCCCCAAGCTATTGTCGCTTCTCCGGCGAGAAATCGAGATTTCCCCCAAATCTTGATTTCCGGCCGCCGGAGCACCCCCACGTCGAGACCCTACTCCGAGCCGTCCCCGAGGTCAACCGAGCACGCCATTAGCTTCCTCGAGCTCCACTGGTGCTCTAGGACCCTTCAAACCTCGACGAGCGCCCCCGACCTCACCGGCGTAGAGGCCGCGGCGGCCGCGCCGCCACTGCATCGTCGCCGGCGAAACTCCGAGCTTCCCCGGCCTCCCAACCGTCACCAACCGACTCGTGGTGAGCCCCTAGTGCGATTCCCCCACTTTCCCGACCCTAGCTCGCCGTCGTTTGGCCGGCGTAACAACGCCGACGAGCTGAGGGCATAACTTCATCGTCTTCGTTTTTCTAGGGTCCTTCGTGTAAAAGTCCGGGACTTGTTCGTAAGGTTTTGAAAGTTCTAGGGTTCCCGACGTAAAAAGATTCTTAAACCTAGATCTAATTTTCCCGAATCTTGTAAAATCCGTTAAAAATCGTACAAAAATCAGAAAGATGCATAAAAATACTCCCTGGATTCGTGAGATTGTAAACTCCAATCTCTTTTAAGCATGTATATACTTTTGACGAACCGTTTTTGAATTAAAATTCAAACTGTGGAAATTGAAACTTGTGCACCATTTCAAATCCAGAGCTCCGCTAGGGTTGATCTTTGGATATGTTGTTTGTAGTGACTTTGGACAGCTTGTGTCCAAAGGGGACCTAAAAATATGCAGTGTAGCTCCAGTTATGAATTAAAATGTGTTTCCTGTCTTTTTACAATACAGAAATCATTAAAAATAATCTGTGCAGTGAAAAATCACGATCTTGCTCCAGAGGACTAAAAACTTGTTAGCACACCTGTTAAAAATGAAAAACTTAATTTTTGCTCTGTTTAGACCAGCAAATAAATAAATATGTGTTTTTGGATAGAACTTTATTGAGGACTGTCCAAGGGTCTTTTTGAGCTACCACTTGGCCAGAGCCCTCCTCATGCTTATGACTAGCTTTGGTAGGAAGATCTCCTGAATTGGATGAATTTTCGATTTTATATGAATTTATTTCATTTCTGCAGGCAGAAGATTGTATTAATTTTAATAAATTATGTGTTGCTCAGATTTAGCTAAATTTTGGAGTGAGCTTAGCTCTTATACCCCAGCAGCTGTCATAAAGTTCATAGATAAAAATGATGAACAGAAATGGAGAAACAAAAATGAGAAGTAATCTAGGTGGAAATTGATTTATATAAAAGAATAAACCTTTTTGTTAGTTAATTAGAATAAAATAAAGGGAATCTGAAATTCCAAAACAGCACCCTAAATTGTGAAGTAATAAATAGAATTCTTTTATATATGTACACAATCACCATCAAAGTCAAATAAAACTTTTCCCACACCTCTACCCTGTTTTTGTGAAGAAAATAGTAATGCTTAAGCATGTCTAGGTGAATATGGCCTTCAAAGGCCTTAATCTTAGAATCAATAGGCAGCCACCTTAAAATATGCATCTCATGTAGAAGGCGCTATCCCGGACGGCAACTACCACCTCATCCCCGCTGAAGAGGAAGGAGTCCCAGAGGAAGGTGCCGGTGCAGGATCGACCAACTCGGAGGCTAACCCCCAGCTTGAGCAAGAAGGCAAGCCCCGGAGCATAACCTAACCTTTACCAATTTCCGCATCTATGAATTTCCTATGCTTGTGCATTTACGTTTCAAGGAGTTGATTGAATACCTTAGCTGCACATTTCCTAGTACCTATGACTTGCAACACTAGTATGAAAGGATCGATAGGGCACTGCTTTAGGTCCGTTACAAGTCGAGTGATTTCCTGTCACTCGCGAGACATAGGAATTGCTTGCTTTACTTATGTTGGAATCATAACGATTGACGGGCGGGATGATATATGTAGATCTCCCGTCCGTGTATGATAATTGATTAAGGTCGAAATGTGTGGTTGAGTGTGTCAAGTTTTTGAACGTACCACATGCATGCCGATATATGGGAGTCGGTAAGCCCGGTACCAGATTGAAGCAGCTAGGGCCGATAGCCATCTCTCCTTGGAAACTTTGTTTTCCCCTGCCGTACACTTGTGGATATATGCGTGAGACTGTGAGTGAAGCAGTAAACCTTTATCCTAAGGAAATGGACCCGGTTCCGAATTGTGGATCGATGGGAAAGGTTGGGAAACGCTTGTACCTTTTATAGCAAGCATAGTATCCGTGTATGTTGGGTTTCCCCTGGCCAGGTAGCAGAAATTCGGTTCGAACTGTCCGCTTCTCGCGGTTAATGAGACTGCTTGACCGCCTTGCTACATTGAGTAACAAGTGGAATTATGAGATTTATAAACTTGTTCTATGAATTAAATTGTATTACACCACTTGTATGCTTAGAGAGGATGCTAATCTAGAATGGTTAAATCACTAGAATATGATGCTAAAATTTGAAAGCAAGGACCTACTTTTAGTCGCTTTTTGGCAAACAAACCCACCAGCCAAAAGCCTCTCATTGTCTAGATGTCGGTGATGTAGTTTCCACCCGACGGGTAAGCCTTGCTGAGTATTAGTATACTCAGCCTTGCTTGTGGCATTGATTTACAGGTACCATGTTGGATGTGGCCGTCGATGCTTTGACTTGGCCTGCCCAGGTTCCCCCTGGCTGGCATATTGAGTGGGTTCCGTCCTCTGCCGAGGATCGGGAGGAGTAGCATCGTGGCAGGCTTCAGCACGATGTTATTTGTATCGTCGTTAGATTATCTTCCGCTGCAATGAACTTTTATTTCCGCTGCAAGACTTTATTACTCTGATTTAAATTCAAACTCGGTTTGTAATAACTCTATGTTCCCCTTTATGTATGTTAAATTTGTGGAATGTTGTAATCTCTGGAACTCACCTTCGTGTGGGCGTGCTGTTGTTTCGATCGAGAAAGGAACGTGGTTAATCGGGTTTAATCCGACGGCGCTCCAGCTTATTCCGGATTAAGTGCCTGACTACTTGATTAGCGGTCCCGAGGTACTTAACTTGGAATAATTTCGGAGTGGTCCGCCACAGATAGCGCACATATCATTGATGTGGCCTCCGCAGGATTGGTCTTGTACAAGACCGTGGACGAAGTTCAAGATCTTCTGAACAAGGTCCTCACCAGCACTGAGTATACCGAAGTGTTTGATGATCCACCAGAGCCAACAGAGAAGCAACAGATTCACACCCTGTCAGCCTCATCCTGTCCACCTCCACCGTTCATCGAGGAGATTCCCGAACCACCACTCAAGACCCCAGATCCAGAACCACTTATCAACGCATTGCCACAGTTCGTATCCCCCTCTTCACCAAAGAGGAGTACATGTCACTCGGCAATACATCCATCATGCCGAAGGAATTGCAATGCAAGTGCTCCCGATCTGAGGCGTTCATTCCTGAAGCCACCCAGCAGATTGAGGGTTTAACTGCCATTATGAGCAAGGAATGGACAGAGGAAGTAGAGCTTTGCAGTAGACCCATCGAGATCTACCCAGAGTTCAGAATACTCCTCTGCACTATTGGGGACGCTGAGTCACAGGAAGTCATCTACGACCCAAAGGTCAGGGTTAACATCATGTCCTGTGCGTTAGCATCTGCTATTGCACCAGACGAACCCATGTCCTTTTCCAGTAAGCGCTTGAAGTGGATCGACGGCCAGATGCTGGAGAGCAAGGGAATATTGCGAGTCGTGTCAGTAAAAATGACATGGAACAAGGTACTCCTGGATTTCCACATCTTCGATATCCCTGAAGGCGATACATTCTTCCTGATTGGACAGCCAATAGAGCCACTTGTCAACCCCAACATGGACTGAACTTCTCTTCAGTTCAAGGTTGGCAAAGAAATATACTCGGTCAGCCCAGTTCGTTCAGTGAACACTATGGCAGAAGAAGCACCAAAGCAAGACCCTCAGGACAAGGCTACGGGCAAAGTACTGGAAGAACTCATTCAGCCCAGTATTGAAGAGGATGCCCAACACTTCATCCAGGAAGCAAAACTGGGCGGCTACCTCAAGCTCAGCGAGACGGAGAAACCGCAACCTCCCCTCCCCGAATTGAAGCTGCTGCCATCTGGATTGAAGTATGCCTTCCTCCACAACAGCCGAGCCACGCCTGTTATCATTAGCGACGAGCTATCCGAGAGTGAAGCAAGGCGACTCGTGACAATCCTAGAGAAACACCGATCCGTCTTTGGGTATTCTCTACAGGATTTGAAGGGGATCAGCCCCAACCTTTGTACCCATCGCATCCCTATGGAACCAGACCATAGGCCGTCAAGAGAGCATCAATGACGGTTGAATGATGCGATGTGGGAAGTGGTTAAGAAAGAGGTACTGAAGCTCGTGCACGCCGGTATCATATACCCTGTGCAAGATAGTGAATGGGTCAGTCCCGTTCAAGTGGTCCCGGAGAAGGGAGGTATGATAGTCGTTCGCAACGAGAGAAATGAGCTTATACCTCAGCGGACAGTCACCAGATGGAGGATGTGCACTGACTAACGGATGCTCAACAAGGCTACCTGGAAGGATCACTTCCCCCTGCCCTTCATCGACGAAATGCTTGAGCGCCTGGCCAGGCACTCGTTCTTCTGTTTCCTCGATGGCTACTCTGGTTATCACCAGATTCCTATTTATCCGAATGACCAGAGTAAGACCACTTTCACCTGCCCCTATGGAACATTCGCATATCACCGGATGTCATTTGGTCTTTGCAACGCACCTGCCTCATTTCAAGGATGTATGATGGCAATATTCTCTGACCTTATCGAGCAAGTCATGGAAGTTTTCATGGATGACTTCTCAGTTTATGGCAAGAGTTTTGCAGAATGCCTCGAGAACTTAGACAAAGTTCTTGAGACATGTGAGGAGACACATCTGGTCCTTAACTGGGAGAAGTGTCACTTCATGGTTAGAGAAGGAATTGTCCTCGGGCATAGAGTATCAGAAAGAGGGATAGAAGTAGATCGAGCAAAGATCGAGGTAATTGAAAAGTTGCCCCCTCCGACCAATGTCAAGGGAGTAAGGAGTTTTCTCGGCCACGCCGGATTCTATCGGAGATTTATCAAGGATTTCTCTCAGATAGCAAGACCCTTGACGAATTTGCTCACCAAGGAGAAGTCATTCATCTTCGACGAAGATTGCCTCGTAGCTTTCTACAGCCTCAAGAAGGCAGTCGTTTCAGCACCCATCATTCAGCCTCCAGATTGGAGCCTGCCCTTTGAAATAATGTGCGATGCAAGTGACTATGCTGTGGGCGCAGTGCTCGGTCAGTGCAAGGATAAACACCATTATGCAATATCTTATGCAAGCAAGACACTGACTGGGGCCCAGCTGAACTACGCCACAACGGAAAAGGAACTTCTGGCAGTCGTTTTTGCCATGGACAAGTTCAAATCTTACTTGGTTGGAGCTAAGGTGATAGTATACACGGATCATGCTGCACTAAAGTATCTCTTGACCAAGAAAGATGCAAAGCCACGTCTTATCCGTTGGATACTGCTCCTTCAAGAGTTTGACTTAGAAATCAAGGATAAGATGGGCGCAGATAATTGTGTGGCAGATCATCTCTCGAGATTACAAGTTAAAGGATCGGACCTGCCAATCAACGATTACCTTAGAGATGATACCCTCCTCAAGGTCACAACCACTCATCCATGGTATTCCAACCTGGTGAATTTCATGGTTACTGGTTATGTCCCGCCAGGAGAGGATGAGAAGAAATTAATCCACCTCAGCAGATTTCATATGTGGGACGACCCCTACCTATTCAAGGCTTGTGTGGATGGCTTACTCCGCCGCTGCATCCCAGTATGTGAGACCCGCGAAATTCTTGAGCGTTGCCACTCCTCACCCTATGGAGGGCATTATGGAGCCTTTCGTACCCATGCTAAGGTTTGGCAAAGTAGATTCTTTTGGCCAAACATGTATGGAGATACAAAAGAATTTGTGCGGCGCTGTCCAAGATGTCAGAAGCATGGGAACATCAACACCCGTGATGCAATGCCACTTCAAAATAATCTCCAAGTTGAGATATTCGATGTGTGGGGAGTTGACTTCATGGGTCCCTTCCCCATGTCAGAGCAATGCGAGTATATCTTGGTAGCTGTGGACTATGTGTCCAAATGGGTTGAAGCATTACCCTGTGTTGCGGCCAACGCAAGGAGTTCAAAGAAAATGTTCCAGGAAATCATATTTCCTCGCTTTGGAGTTCCGAGAGTCGTGACCAGCGATGGAGGCTCACACTTCATCGACAAAACATTCAGGAAATGTCTCGGCGAGTTAGGAGTAAACCATCGGGTTGCCACGCCATACCATCCTCAAACAAGTGGGCAAGCAGAGACGTCTAATAAGCATATCAAGAACATCTTACAAAAGACAGTCGATGCCATGGGGAGGGGATGGGAAAGCAAGCTTCCTGAAGCACTCTGGGCCTATCGAACAGCATACAAGACCCCTATAGGTATGACTCCATATCAACTGGTCTATGGCAAAACCTGCCACCTACCGGTAGAAATGGAATTCAAGTCTCACTGGGCAATCAAGAAGTGGAACATGGACCTCCAATCAGCTAGAGTTAAGCGACAAATACAGCTAGATGAATTGGATGAATGGAGAGAGAAAGCCTCCCACAACTCAAAATTGTACAAAGAACGTACAAAGCGATGGCACGACAAGCGTATCAAGATCAAGGAGTTCAACACAGGAGATAAGGTACTACTCTTTAACTCTCGCGTTCGTCTTTTTGGTCATGGTAAGCTTAGGAGTAAGTGGGAAGGGCCTTTCATGGTTATAAATGCGGCCGATCATGGAGCTATAACTCTCTAGGACGATTATGGGAATGCATTCAAGGCTAATGGCCAAAGACTCAAAGTATTCCTTGAGCCCGAAATGCCGGACCTCGAAGAGATGGATGTCTTCGAGCTATCCGAGATAGAGGAATAAATATATCCATAGTCTTTGCCGGACTTAAAACGGGCCTTACCCTAGTATAGGATTCCATTCTCTAATCTTCTTCTCTATTTTCTTATCTATTTTTAGCCAACTGACACAAAATTCCATCTGAGGGAAGAGAGGAGAGAACCTTCCAGAAGGAGGAGCCCGAGCCGCGGCCACCCTTGGCTGAACGTCCAGGCCCTGGCCGATCGGCCAGGCGTCGTTCCCCCACGCTCCAATTCAAGTTTCAAACCTTCTGATATCTTATCCCTTCTGAGATTCCGAGGAGCCTCTAGTGAAAACATCGTTATAAAATCGAAAGGCAACCACATCATCTTCCTCAGAACCTTTCGCTGCCTCCTCTCTCCCAAAACCCAAAACCTCTGAGATCCTACCACCATGGGTGACTTCAAGGACACCTCCATCCCAAAATCAGCATCCAACATCGAGGGATCGCCTTAGTCACCCACCTCTCCTATCATGGAGCCGTCTTCGTTGGGCAATCTGCAGATCATCGAAAAGGTGGCATTCGTGGAGGCCGTCGCCGCGCGACAGGAGGCCAGGGGGCGCCAACCCTTGGCCGGCCGGCTGGAAGCAGGCCGATCGGCCTCACCCCGAGGCCGTTTGCCTGGAGCTCGTGCGAAGTGCCCTGCAGGGAAGGGCATCATTAGCCCTGAGATGCAGCGGACCAAAAAAGGCCAACCAAGGGGATCCTTTCTCCTTGAAAGGCCATCACGAAGAAGATTGTCTTCTCTCCCAACGGGAAGCAGGCGATCTCTTCCGTCCCTCGTGCCAAGTCGCCGGAGTACACACCCGGCAGTCCACCACGATACCGCGTGACTGGACCTGGCATCGGGAAAGTCCTCATACCACCACTCAACGCTGTTCCACCGGAGTCGGTGGACTCCACGCCGGAGAGGTTGAGGCGTCACCGCTCGCCACCACCGATCCGTGGACCTCCAGGGATCATGGAGTGGTCGGACGATGACGACGACAAGGAGAAGGAGGTATGAGCACTCCAGAAGCAGGTGGCTGCGCTGAAGCTTGAAGTGAACAACATGAACGAGCGCGTTGCCGAGTCCGAGATCGCCAGGATGGAGACGGATGACAAGATGGACACACTGCGTAGGGCACTTAGTGCCAAGCTCAAGCGCCTCGCAAAGGCGACAGGGCACGCAGAAGCCATCCAGATTCCGGATCCGAGGGATTAGGGGTCGGGCTAGGCTAGATTCTTAGGTTATAGGTGCTTTAGTTTATTTCCCTTTCCAGTTTCCCTTTTCAAACATGTATGCAGCACCACCCTAAGAAGTTGAATAAAATTTGATTTGTTTAATTGCTTGTCCCATGAGTGGTTGGTACACACTTGTGTGCCAACCACACCCCCTGTTTTCATGTTTACGAAGTGTGCAGAGAAGCGCGGCGTACAGGACGTACATGATACACAGAGCAAAACTTGTAGCCAGACGCGCCCGTGTCCAGCCGATCGGCCAGGCCACGGCCGGCCGGCCGTACTTCACGCAGATTTCAACCGTCGCGACTTTGCCACGTCACCCTGTTCAAGGTTACACGCTCCAAAATTTGAAAAGAACAGAACGGAGAAAATTCGTGGCCGAGCGGCCAGATCCTGGCCGGCCGGCCACACAACACTATCAAAAATCCGTGGCCCAGTTGCCACGCTCAGGTTTGCACATCTCCACCCTGTTTCATCGGTTATGCACAGATAATAATTTAACTAAAATGAAATAGGAGATTAGATGATTTCAACCATGATCTCTTTCTCTGCCTAAGTGTAATTTCTTATGCAAGTATCTTTTGCCTTTGGAACTATTATTTTAGGATCATTTTCAATCTACCTATTGGCCCCCATGATATGACAATGCTTGTGTTTGATCTTATCTGAATTCAATGCTTGGAGAGAAGTTTGTTTCAAAACTTAAAACAACATGGCTTCCTCTTGGCTCAATAATTATCCAGTCCTACCAAAGCCAAATATATACATAACATGGAAAAGCCTGAATTACATTATCTTCATCGACATCTTGAGTTTGCTCAAAGCTTTTGCTTTTAGTGTGGATATCTGTTCTTCTAGCACTTTGGCCATTCACGTACACATTCACAACATAAAGTCCTGAGATACAAATGCAATACTTCTTCATCCCCTTTAAAGAAAAGAGATGAAGGACATTTGAGTATCATGCTCAAGCTCTTCGTCTAAAAAAAAGAAAGGGAAAGATGAAGGAAAGAAAAAGAAATACCTCAGAGATGTCGCCATCTTACACTTGCACTTTGGTCACTGTGTGAAAAGGAATATATTCCCTAGAGGCAAGGTTTTTGGTCTTATAGATGGAGATGTCGATCCCTAAATATCCATACCTCAAGCTCCACCTTCAGCCTTAGAGATTGGTGCAAGGTTCATCCTGAACCTTAGTGAGGAGATACACATGGAGTGATCGTGAGTCTTGAGACAATTTGAGGAATGCCATGATTTCATTTTCAAAATATTATGAAACCTCCAAAGCAGCAAATGAGGAGAAAGATCTTACCTTGTGAAGTCATTTTGGAAGCCAATGGGCGGGTAGGAGATGTTAGCCACCGTGAATCCAAGGTATGAGAGAAAGCTTAGAAATAACTCTTATGCATTGATATGATTTCATGAGCCTAAGTTTTGCTAAGTCCTCAGGATATAAATTTTATATTTGCTCGGGACTAGCAAAGTTCAAGTGTGGGGGCGTGTTGGCGGTCAATATTGATGAGTTTTACCGCCAACATTTCACAAGATTTCATATAATTTGCATGTCACACATATTATAAATTGCTTAAACTAATGAATTCCACAAGTTTTGGTGTTTATTTGGTTTCAGGAGCAAGTGACAGAAAAGAGGGGCAAAATGGCCACAAAACCTAGCCGACATGCCATGTCATCAATCCATGTCATCAAACCGGCCAGCAACCTTGGCCAAATGCCATGTCATCAATCCATGGGAAAACTAACACACATGCAAAGCCCCTAAGACATTCATCCAAGGTCGGTTTGATCCAAAGGACCGAAAGGCATAGCACATGGATGGAAGGGCCCACCTTGCCTGGCCTAACTGTCTATAGTCGGTAACCATCACAACTACCGATACTAGGAGAAGATCAGAACCGTACCTGTGGAAGGCGGTGCCAGATGGCACCTATCCCTGGCTGATCGGCCAGAGGCCGGCCGAACGGCCAGGCACCGACACCAATTCGGTTGAGCTTTGGATGGCGGTTGCATGGCAAGGTAGCTTACACTCTAAGCTGATCAACCGACCTACTCAAGCTATAAAAGGAGCTGTACCCTTCACTCTCAAGACACCATTCCATAGGAGAAGGATAGATTCTTGAAGTTGTAGTCTACATATTTGTAGAATAGGGAGAGTGAGGGGTGAGGTCTCTGGCAGAAGCAGAGCTAAGGAGAGGAGTCGAGGAGTGTCTCGATCTTCCTCTACTTCTGTAGCCACCCCTGGGGAACAAGCTTTTGAGTAAGTTAAGTTCTTCGTCTACTTTCAGTTTCTCGCTAGTTCATACTTTACTTTTAGTACTTACTTTATCCACTAGCATTTGATCTGCGGGATCCCTTATCTGCGTGGACATTAGCCTGTCCATTTGGGTTTTCTCTGCCTTAGCGCTAGGCAGTAGTCAGTATCTTGATAGTGTACGTGCGGTACCTAGACTTGATAGTTACCTTGGGTTGTGTTCCACCCCACGAAAAGAGAGTGGTAGGCGGCAAGTGGTGACAGCCTTGTCCGTCCTTTGTGCGACCACAACGTTCGGGTGTTTTTATAGCAGTAGTAGCAGGTTGTCGTTGGGTCCCCCTTCTACCCCGTCTGGACCCTTCCTCTTCCAACCGCCGAAGCAGATCGGGTTAGTAGATAAGTTTGTACTAGAGTAATTGTAGGCTATCTAATAGTTAGGCCCTCTACCCTCGCCATTCTTTTCCTTGGTGGGGTCCGGTTAACTAGATTTAGGCTAGTCGCGTCTGCCGTTCTTTGGATTCGATATCCCAGGTATCACTCCCCTGGTGAAAGGCTACATTGGTCTCTGTGTGCTTGCGGAGTTATTCTCGTATAGGCTAAGGAGTGCCAACACGCGGGTGCTCCAACGAGGACTAGGGGGAGTTGCCGACTCCTTGATACCTCAGGAAAAATCGGCTTCCTACTCTTTTCTTTACTTTGAGTAAGTTTACTTTCCGCATTTCTATTCTTATAATTGCCATGTTAGAGTAGGATTGGAACTAGGTTGCTAAACTCTTTTCAACACTAGCTAGACTTAAACCACACTTGTAGTCGCATGGGGTGAATTGGCTTATTGCGTATGATTGTTTTATTGCTTAAATTTTTGTAGAAGCCTAATTCACCCACCTCTTAGGCATCTTGATCCTTTCACCTTTGTACATTGTATGAAGAGTAAACCATGGGGAAAATTTCATATGCAAGATGGGTTCCTGTTTCACGCTAACAAGCTGTGTGTTCCAGCATGCTCGGTTCGTCTTTTGTTGTTACAGGAATCGCATGGCGGCAATCTCATGGGACACATTGGCATTTACAAGACGCACGAGGTGCTGGCTGCTCACTTCTTTTGGCCCCGGATGCGCCGTGATGTCGAGCGCCTTGTTGCACGCTACGCTACATGTCAGAAAGTTAAGTCCCGATTGAATAACCATAGTTTGTATATGCCTTTGCCCGTCCCTTCTTCTCCTTGGCTTGATACTTCTATGGACTTTGTTTTGGCATTGCCTAGAACTAAGAAGGGGAGGCATAGCATTTTTGTGGTTGTTGATCGATTCTCCAAAATGGCTCATTTCGTACCTTGTCATAAGACTGATGATGCTAGCAATGTAGCTGAATTGTTCTTTCAAGAGATTATTTGTTTGCATGGTATTCTGAATACAATAGTCTCTGATCGTGATGCTAGGTTTCTCAGTCATTTTTGGAGATTGCTTTGGAATAAATTGGGAACTAAATTGCTGTTTAGCACAACTTGTCACCCTCAGAGTGATGGGCAAACTGAGGTGGTTAATCGAACCTTGTCTACCATGCTTAGGGCTGTTTTAGACAAGAACTTAAAACATTGGGAGGATTGCTTGCCTCATGTTGAGTTTGCTTATAATCATGCAACACATTCTTCTACAAAGATATGTCCTTTTCAGATTGTATACGGTTACATTCCATGAGCACTTATTGATTTGTTTTCTCTTGATGCTGCGGATGCTCCACATCTAGATGTTGTTGCACATGTTGACCAAATGATTACTTTGCATGAACAAACTCAACAAAAAATTGCTGCTGCTAATGCTAAATACCAGGTTGTGGGTAGTAATGGTCGAAAATTTGTTACTTTTGAACCTGGTGACATGGTTTGGTTGCACTTGCGCAAGGATCGCTTTCCAACTTTGCGCCTCTCTAAATTAATGCCTCGCACTGCTGGTCCTTTTCAGGTGCTAACCAAGATTAATGATAATGCTTATATTCTTGACCTGCCTGCGGAGTTTGGTGTTTCTATTAGTTTTAATGTTGCAGATTTGACACCATATGCGGGCGAGAACGAGGAGTTGCCATCGAGGATGTAACACCCAGATTTCCAAGAAATCCGAATGCTTCCATATGTGTGCCCAGGATGTCCACAGAACACATATAGATTACAAATATTGAATCACAGAGAACACAATGCTCGCACAAAATAGTTTATATCAGAGTTTAACACAAGACATAGTCTTAAACAAATAACACAGCGGAAGTCTTAATATTATTAAACGCTTCATAACTAGTAGAGCCTCAAATCCACAGGGACACCGACTGGTTGAACACAACTAGAAGTACGGCAGATCCTCCGGAAACTCAGCAAGCGACTGATCATTCATTGCTCGATCTGTTACCCATCCGGGATTTTGTTGAATAGTTGCAAGTGTAAGTAAACCATCTTACTTAACAAGTATAACACGGGTTATGCAAGAACAAAAGGCTGGACACGGTTGAACTGCAGTAGCACTTTTAGTTGTTTCATTTTAGTATCATCTATTTTACTACAAATGAGTAGAATCCCAAGTATAAACCCATTAATAAGATATAAGTGATTATAGAACAAACCAACATCAACCACTAA
Organism: Digitaria exilis; assembly: GCA_015342445.1. Classification (NCBI taxonomy): domain Eukaryota; kingdom Viridiplantae; phylum Streptophyta; class Magnoliopsida; order Poales; family Poaceae; genus Digitaria; species Digitaria exilis. The sequence continues at coordinate 62,957 of JACEFO010001850.1, forward strand.
TATCATCTTCTAATAAAAAAGGATCTAGGCCGCTCGTGTCCGTGAGCACGGCTATCATGATAGATCAACACTCTGCAGAGGTCTCGCCCTTTACCCGCCGGTCACATAAATCCAAAAGAACTTATGTTACGAGGACTTTCACAAAACACCCTAACAAGCACAGTAGCCGTTTTGGTTCAACATAGGCAGCATAACCCGAGGCATCGAGATTGACATACGCTCAGGGCGCAACGTGAGGGGGTCAATGGCGTCCAGAGCGAGAGCGCAATCATCGCAACGTGTGAAGCTGCCGTACATCGGGCGCTTACATCATAGGACTTTGCCTAACGGGGCATAGCCAACGGATAGAACCGTCCTCGATGGATCAAACTATACTCTCACGAATGTTCCCCATATACGCCTTTCGGTAACCACTGGCAAGCTAGAGACGTACAAGTTAATTATCCAAGACCAGAGCCATTATAGTTCCAACGGTGGCGAACAGGTTCCTGGGTTGTCGCTTTAAGAACCGGACCTTACGGAGAGACATTAGAACAAAGCACGAAGCACATGCTCTAATTCCCTAGACCAAACCTTATAGAGACACTAGAACAAAGCACACAGCACATGCTCTAATTCCCCGAACCATGTTGCTAAAAAGCACCTTTTAATCATCGTTGAAGTGAACCATTAATTCAATATTGACATTAAAAATAAATGTTGGTTGCAGCGCGTAGCATAATCTAACCATAATGCATAAAACCCTGGGTAAACAAGGAATAAGGTTCTTTACTAGGAACATCCTTAGTGGTTAACAGTATTAGACACATGCATATGATTTATGTGATTAATCGGTGTATAGGTAACAAAGATGGTCGGTGTTATACTTGCCTTCCTCAGTGAACTGCTGCTGCAACTGCTCTTCGGGAACGGGATCGTCGGCAAACTCGAACGGCTCGCCAACTACTCACATCGATCACCACACAAGCATCCACACATACATGCAAACAAGATATTTAATTAGAACAGTACACCAAACATAAACAAAAGATGAAAAGAAGGCCTTAGAGCTACTCTACGCTTCACTACGAACACATGAGCGCAAAAATCACTCAAATCGGAGTTAAAACGGAGAAACTACGCTAAAAACGGGCTCTAGGGGCTTGCTGGTAAAGGTTTTAGGCTTCCAGGGGTGTTTTTGAAAGAAACCAGGGACCTAAAACATAATTTTATATAAAAACTCGAGGGCTAACGAGTAAAAACGACTTCTAGGACGGCGGGCACTATTTTTCAAAAGAGCAGGGGCTAAACCGAAAGAAAAAGGACTTGGTTGTAAATACTTTTGAACTGCGCTGGGCCGCGGGTTGATTTTCAAAAACTGCAGGGGCTCTTTTGCAAAACGGGCACGGCAGCGGCTGGAAGCTGACGTCGGCATGACGTCACGGTGGACCGGACCGTGGACCAGCCCTGAACCGCGGTTCACGGGTGCACGGTGAACCGGCTCGGTTTAGATGGGTTTTCAGATCTGGCCGTCGGTTTCGAATCTAACGGCTGAGATTAGATCGGGGTTAAGGCCACCGGAGTTCAGCCGTCGCGGCGGCGCGTGCGGCGGCGCTTCGCCGGGATCAACTCGGCTCGGGGCTAGGGGGCTTGGTTTCTCGCCGCGTTTGGTCCTAGAGGTAGAGGAGACGACGTGGGTTCGGTTTTGGGGGTCAGGGGAGAGGTTTAGACCGCGGTGGTGGCCGGCGGCGAGTGGAGGCGGGTCGGCCGCTCCGGCGAGCTCGAGCAAGCGCGGGAAGGCGAGAGAGAGGGGGTAAAGGGTCTCGGCGTGTTGCTTACCCCGCGGCGAAGCTCCTGATGCGGGTCTAGGCGTCAAAGCGGCGGCGAAGCGAGCTCGAGGCGACGGCGGCGGCGGCTAGGGTTCGGCGGCGCTGCGAGCTTGGCGTGGCAGCGCTAGGGTTAGGGGTTCGCGGAGAGGGGGTAGCGGCGGCTTGTATAGGGGCGGTGGAGACACCCTTGGCGTGCGCGCCAAGCCGCGCGGAGGCGTGCGCGAGGCGGAGTCGGCGGCGGCGCGGAGTCCCGCTCGGCTACGGCTGGAGGAAGAAGACGCGGCTGACGGGTGGGACCAGCGCGTCAGCGGCTGTGGCGGAGGAGGATGGCGCCGACAAGTGGGACCCAGTGGTCAGTCGCAGAGGGAGGCGCGGGCTGCGGTGTTGGGCTGCCCAACGGGCTGGCCGAGCTGGGCCGCGCAGTGGTGAAGAGAAAAGATGGGCCGCGGGAAAAAGAAAGAGAAGGGAGAAGGAGTGGGCCGGCTGGGCTGAAAAGAGAGAGGGAAAAAGAGAGAGAAAAGAAAAGGTTTTTCTTTTATTCAAACACTCATTTGAATTCAAATTCAAATTCAAATTTGAATTCAACAATCAAAAATAAATGCACCAGCATGAATGCAACAATAATGTTTCTATTTCCTATATTTTCTTTTATTTTCCTGAAAATTTTTATTTCCCTATATTAATTATGAGCACTTTAATATAAAAAACCAATTAATTACTAAATTTTTAATAAGGCTATTTTTAGGGTGTTACAGAGGACGACTTCGCTTCAAGAAGGGGAGGATGATGAGGACACCAACTACACCACTCGTACACCTACATCATCTACAATCCAGGCGCCAGAAGCTCAGGCACCATCACCACCTGCACCACCATTTAGTCCAGTTACATGAGCCCGTGCGCGGGAATTGAACTACATCATGCTATTGAAGAATGAAGGCCCAGAAGACAAGATGCTGGCCCATTAGGGTTGGGCGCCACCAGGGGCATTCACCCCCCTCTAGGCGCCCTAGGGGCATGCCCCTCCCCTTTATTTAGATAGACCTCTCTTTTTTTAGACTTGAGTTTTGTTTTACAAGTTAGCCTCTGCTAAACCGGATCACGTGCAAATACGCACTGACCTCATGTAATTCAGGACTCCACCTTCAAGTGATACATAGATTTCCCGCCTCTTATTCTTGTTCGTTTTTTGATTACGTAACAGAAATTGATCTTTCTGATCAGGCTGATTTTGCTTTCGCGGGATCGGTAACCACAGGGAGTTGGTTCAGTGATTGCATTGACGCTTCGGGTTCGCTCGTCGTAGTCAGATCGTGAGGGCCACCTCCCACCAATCGAAGTTATCCTCCACTCACCGAAAGATCGGGCACTCCAGCTCTATCTCACGGGTAAGCAATATTTCCAATCTAGGAGATAACCAACCTAATTGACATTACTGGTCCCATACCCCCTAAGTAACTAGGTAAAGTCACTTGATCATGAGTTAAAACACGCCAACTCCTTAATCCATCTTAATCCTCCTATCCATTCTTGCTCACTATTGATGGTCGATTTGATATATTTTACCGACAGCATCTCGGGAACAAATGAGGAAATCACATCATGTTCCATACATAAATTTGCTTAATGCTAATGAATTCCACAAGTTTTGAATGAGTTGTGAATGCAAGGATACATGTGTGAAATCTAGGCAAAGATGGAGAATATGCCCGGCCGGCCGACCACCCCCTAAAGCCCGCTGCCACGTCACTGATCCTAATGTCCAAAAACACATTTGTGACATACCTGATGTTAATACATTGAAAGCACCTTTAAAACAGGTTAAAAGGGGAACAATGGTGTTAGAACTCAAAAATTGACCCAAAATTCAAATTGAAATTCAGAATAAAGGTCTTTTTGACACCCAACTGAAATCTCAAGAAATTTTTACTAAACTTGAAAATATCCAAAAATAAAAGTTGTTTACCATCACAAATAAGACCTAGTCACTGTTGGGAACTTTTTCAAATTTGTCAGTTTAGCCCCTCAAAAACTCAAAAGACAGTGCTGAACGCCTGTTTGAATTTGGCTTGTTTGAGCTTGAAAAATTCAAAATTTCAGGTTCACACCAAAAACAAAGTTGTGTCCCACATCTCAAAATACAACTTTTATTTTTACACTTTTGAATGTTCAGTTCAAATTTTTGGAGAAAATTCGAAAATGGCAAAGGAGCTGCAGAGGGCTGCCAGCTCACCCCAGGCGCGCTCTGCTCCTGGCCGGAGTCCGGCCGCCATGTGGCCGGCATGCGGCTGAGACCGCGCCAGGCCGGCCGAGCCGCGGCGGCGTGTAGCGCTTGTCCTCGCGCGGGCGTCGGGCTTGCTGTGCCATCACGTCGCGCGCGACAGCGCGCTGGCAGCCGCGCGCCGCGCGGAACGCCATCATGGCGAGCCGAGCGCCGCCGTTGGCCATCGCCGCGCTCGCGTGCAGAAGCCCCTCCGCGGTGGATTCCTTCCCACTACGCGCCAAGGAGCACTATGGAGGATCCCCCAGCGATCACGCCACGATCCCCCTCGCCCAACCCCGTCGCGCGCTCTGTCCGAGCTCGGGGGCGCATCAATGGCGCGTCGCGTCACCTATCTCCCCTTGCGCGCGCTCCCGAGGCAACTCATCCCTCTCTAGCGTGCCCAAGCACTCCACCGAGCACCCTCACACCCTCTCTCAGCTCGCACTCAGCCATTTCCCTTCTCCCCGTGCTCGAGCACTTCGTCTTCAACCTCTAGCCGCTCGGACCAAGCTTAAGTGCCGAGCAAAATTCGTCCTCGTCTCTCCACCATTCCCAAATTCCTCGCACACAGAGCTAGACCACTTCCCCACTTCTCTTGAGCTTTCCCCAACTCTCCGGCGAGAAATTGGATTTTCCCCCAAATCCTCATTGTGGCGGTACCACTCCGAAATTATTCCAAGTTAAGTACCTCGGGACCACTAATCACGTAGTCAGGCACTTAATCCGGAATAAGCTGGAGCGCCGTCGGATTAAACCCGATTTAACCACGTACTTCCCTCGATCGAAACAACAGCATGCCCACACGAAGGCGAGTTTTTCCCACAGATTACAACATTCCACAAATTAAATTACACACATAGATAACATAGTTATTACAAACCGAGTTCAAATTTTAAATCAGAGTACAAGTCTTGCAGCGGAAATAAAAATTCATAACAACTGAATTTAAAAGTTCATTGCAGCAGAAGAAAATAATCTAACGACGATACAGATAACTCCGTGCCGAAGCCTGCCACGAAGCTATTCCTCCCGATCCTCGCCAGAGGACGGGACCCATTCGATGTGCCAGCCAGGTGGAACCTGGACAGGCCAAGTCATAGCATCCACATCCAAAATGATACCTGTAAAATATTGCCACAAGCAAGGCTGAGTATACTAATACTCAGCAAGGCTTACCCGTCGGGTGAAAACTACGTCACCGACATCTAGACAATGAGAGGCTTTTGGCTGGTGGGTTTGTTTGCCAAAAAGCACTAAAGGTAGATCCTTGCTTTCAAGTTTTAGCACCATATTCTAATAAATTTAACCATTCTAGATTAGCATCTTCTCTAAGCATACAAGTGGAGCAATACAATTTAATTCATAGAACAAATTCATAATCTCAAATTCCACTTATTACTCGATGTAGCATGGCGGTCAAGCAGTCTCATTAACCGCGAGAAGCGGACAGTTCGAACCGAATTTGTGCTACCTGGCCAGGGGAAACCCAACACACACGGATACTCTGCTTGAGATAAAAGGTACAAGCATTTCCCAACCTTTCCCATCGATCCACAATTCGGAACCGGGTCCACTTCCTTAGGATAAAGGTTTACTGCTTCACTCACAGCATCACGCATATATCCACAAGTGTACGGCAGGGGAAAACAAAGTTTCCAAGGAAAGATGGCTATCGGCCCTAGCTGCTTCAATCTGGTACCGGGCTTACCGGCTCCCATATACCGGCATGCATGTGGTACGTTCAAAAACTTGACTTAGCATCCACACCTTCCGACCTTAACCAATTATCAAACACGGACGGGAGATCTACATCTATCATCCCGCCCGTCAATCCTTATGATTCCAACATAAGTAAAGACAAACAATTCCTATGTCTCGCGAGTGACAGGAAATCACTCGACTTGTAACGGACCTATAGCAATGCTCTATCGATCCCTTTCATACTAGTGTTGCAAGTCATAGGTACTAGAAATTTGCTGCAGCTATGGTTTTCAATCAACTCCTAGAAACGTAAATGCACGAACATAGAGAATTCAAAGTGCATAATTTAGTAAGAGTTAGGTCATGCTCCGGGGCTTGCCTTCCTTCTCGGACTGAGAGTTAGCCTCCGGGTTGTTCACGTCTGCACCGGCACCGGGCTCTGGGGCTCTTTCCTCGTCTGCGGGGATGAGGGTGTAGTCGCCGTCTGGGATAGCGCCTTCTACATGATATGCATAACTTTAAGGCGGCTGCCTTTAGATTCCAAGACTAAGGCCATCAATTTTAGCTATAAACTAGATTCCTTCTTATTTTTGTTTCTCCATTTCTGTTCATCAATTTTAGCTATAAACTTTATAACAGCTACTGGAGTATAAGAGCTAAGCTCACTCCAAAATTTAGCTAATTTTGAGCTACACATAATTTATTAAAAATGTGCAAACAGCTAGCTGCAGAAAGTGAAATAAATGCATAATAAATTGAAATTTCATCTATTTCAGGAGATCTTTCTACCAAAGCTAGGCATAAGTATGAGGAGGGCTCTGGCCAAATGGTGGCTCAAAATAACCCTTGGGTAGTCCTCAATATTTTTCTATCCAAAAACACATATTTAATTATTTGCCATCCTAAACAGAGCAAAAATTAAGTTTCTCACTTTTCACAGGTGTGCTAACAAGTTTTTAGTCCTCTGGAGCAAAATGGCGATTTTTCACTGCCCAGATTATTTTTAATGATTTCTGCACTGCAAAAAGACAGAAAACCTATTTTAATTCATAACAGGAGCTGTAGTTCATATTTTTAAGTCCCCTTTGGACACAAGCTGTCCAAAGTTACTACAAACAACATATCCAAAGCTCAACCCTAGCGTAGCTCTGGATTTGAAATGGTGCACAACTTTAGATTTTCATAGTTTGAATTTTAATTCAAAAACAGTTCGTCAAGAGTATAAACATGTCTAATAGAGATTGTATTTTAGACTCTCATAAATCCAAAAAGTATTTTTGTGCATTTTTCTGATTTTTGTACGATTTTTTAACGGATTTTACAAGATTCAGGAAAAATCAAACCTAGACTTAAGAATCTTTTTACGCAGAGAACCCTAGATCTTTCAAAACTTTGCGAACCAGTCCTGCACTTTTGCACAGAGGCCCCTAAACAAAGGTAGACGATGAAGAAAGGTCCCTGGGACCTCGCCGGAGTTGCGCCGGGCAAACTACGGCGAACTAGGCACGGGGAAGTGGGGGGAAAAGATCCTGGGCTCACCACGAGTCGTTTGAGGACGGTTTGGAGGCTGGGGGAGGTCGGAGTTGTGCCGGTGACGAGGAGGTGGCGGCGCGGCCGCCGCGGCTTCTACGCCGGCGAGCTCGGGGTCGTTGCGGAGGGGGGGAGAGGTCCTTGAGCACCAGCAGAGCTTAGGGAAGCTAATGGCGTGCTCGAGGAAGCTCGGGGACGGCTCGGAGTAGGGTCTCGACGTGCGGGTGCTCCGGCGGCCAAAAATCGCGATTTGGGGGAATTCACGAATTCTTGCCGGAGAAGGGACAATAGCTTGGGGAAAATGGAGCTGGAGTAGAGGGCTAGCTTTGTGCGGGACGAACTTGGGAATGGTGGAGTGTGGAGGGTGAATTTCTCGGAGAAGCTCGGCTCGGTTCGCGCGGCGCGAGGAAGAAGAAGACCGAGCGAGCGCGGGGAAGTGGAAATGGCCAAGTGAGCGAGTGAGAGGAGGGGTGTGAGTGCGCGGTGGAGTGATTGAGCACGCAAGGGAGGCACTGTGCGGCCTCGGGAGCGTGCGAGCGCGTGGGTGGCTGTCGCGGTCGCCATTGATGGCGCGCGAGCTCGAACAGAGCGCACACGCGCGGTTGGGCGTCAAAGATCAGCGCGTGATGAAGTGGAGATCCTCAGCAGAGGCTTTGGCGCGACGCGAATGGACTCTACCGCCTGCAGTGCGCTCGGCGCGGCGCGAGCGCGCGTGCGGCCACGGCGGCGCGCGACCGTATGATGGCGCTCCGCGGCGCGAGGCGAGGCGAGGCGACAGCGGCGAAGTGATGGCTCGGGAGTGGCCGGACAAGAGCTAGGCGACAAGCGCCGGCGTCCGCCGCGGCTTGGCCAGCTCAGCGCCGCCTGCGCCGCTCGCCGGCCACGTGGCGGCCGAGCTCCGGCCAGCGCAGCGCGCGCCAGGGGCACTGTAGCATGCCCGTGGAGCTCCGATTTCCAAATTCGAATTTTCTCCAAAAATTCGAACTGAACTTCGAAACGGGTAAAATTAAAAGTTGGGGTCTGAGGTGTGGGACACAACTTTCGAGCTTGGACCAGGCACTTCGACCAGGCGCTACGGCGCTTCGAGCTTGAACCGCAAGCTCGAGCTTGCCGAGCCTCGAATGGTCGGAAACGCCACTCGAGGGTGAGTGCCCCCCTCGAGCTTGGCTGCGGAGCCTCGAGCGTGACGGAACGTCGCTCGAGGGTAAGTGCCCCCTCGAGCTTGGCTGCGGAGCCTCGAGCGTGACGGAACGTCGCTCGAGGGTAAGTGCTCGAGCTTGGCTGTGGAGCCTCGAGCGGACGGACGGCGGGGCCTCGAGGGTCCTATCGTGCGGCCTCGAATCGTGACGGAAACTACTGGCTAGGATCGATCGTGACGGACATAGCTCGATCGTCACGGACATGGCTCGATCGTCACGGACATAGCTCGATCGGGACGGATATACGGCTAAGCTCGATCGTGACGGACATAGCTCGATCGTCACGGACATGGCTCGATCGTCACGGACATAGCTCGATCGGGACGGATATACGGCTAAGCTCGATCGTGACGGACATCCCCGCTCGAGGGTCATCGAGCGGAACGAACGCCGTGGCGAGGTTGTCGCGAAGGGCTGTAGGTGTAGGTGATGACAACTACTTTGGTCCGAGATTTTTAAGTTCAGCACCCAAGTCTTGAGATTTCAGTTGGGTGTCCAAACAACCCTTGTTTTTGAATTATAATTGAATTTTTGACGAATTTTTGAATTTCAACCCAATTCCCTGTTGCATTGATTTTAATTGCACTTTTTAATTCTTTTGACATCCGAGATGTCACACTCATTTCCGGCCGCCGGAGCACCCGCACGTCGAGCACCCACTTCAAGCCATCCCTGAGGTCAACCAAGCATCCCACCAGCTCCACCGAGTCCCACTGGTGCTCACGAGCCCATCCAACCCCGGTGACAGCCACCACCCTCGCCGGAATCGAAGCCGCGGCGGCCGCACCGCCACCGCACGTCGCCGGCGACCTCCGAGCCTCCTCCGGCCTCCCAACCGCCACCGTTTGACTCGTGGTGAGCCACTGGTTCTTTTCCCCCACTTCTCCGACCTCCTCCCGCCGTCGTTTGGCCGGCGCAACACCGTCGACGAGCCGAGGGCTTAATTCAGGGACCTCTTCGCGAAGTTTCAAAAGATTCAAGGGTTGCGGCGTAAAAAGATTCTTAAGGTTTAACCCATTTTCCCGAAATTTTTTAAAATCAACCAAAAATCGTACAAAAATCGGAAAAATGCACAAAAATACTCTCTGGACTCGTGAGATTGTAAGCTCCAATCTCATGTCAGCATGTATATACTTTTGGTGAACCGTTTTTGAATTCAAATTCAAACTGTGAGTTTAGAAACTTGTTCACCAATTCAAATCCTGAGCTCCTCTAGTGCTGAACTTAGGATATGTTGTTTGTAGTGACTTTAGACACCTTGTGTCCAAAGAAGACCTAAAAATATGGAGTGTAGCTTCAGTTATGAATTAATTGGTGATTCCTGTCTTAGTTTAGTCCTGCAATTATTAAAAATAATTCATGCAGCCAAAATTCACCACTTTCCTCCAGAGGCCTAAGAACTTGTTAGCACATCTGTTAAAAATGCTAAACTTAATTTTTGACCCTGTTTAGACTAGCAAATAAATAGATGTAGGTTTTCGGATAGAAAATTATTGAGGACTGTCCAAGTGTTATTTTTAGCCACCACTTGGTCAGAGCCTTTCTTTCACTTGTGAGTAGCTCTGGTAAAAAATTTATCTGATTTGAAGGTATTTTCAGTTTTATATGAATTTATCTTGTTTCTTTAAGCAGCAGTTTATACTATTTTTAATATATTCTGTGTAGCTCAGTTTTAGCTAAATTTTGGAGTGAGCCTAACTCTTATACTCCAGTAGCTGTCATAAAGTTTATAGATAAAAAGGAGGAACAGAAACAGAGAAACAAAAATGAAAAGAAACTAGGTTAGAATTGAGTTATAAAAAGAAATAGATCACTGTGATTAAATAATTAAATATGGAGCATGTAAAATCTAAATTTCAGAAAAGCACCCTAGCTTCAAAATAATAAATTGGATTATTTTATATGTGTACACAATCACCATCATAGATACGATAAAATTCCACACCCTCCTCTAATTTTGTGAAGTAGAAAGTGGTACACTAGCATGTCTAGGTGAATATGGCCTTCAAGGCCTTGGTATTAGATCATTTAGGCAGCCACTATAAAGTTATGCATCTCATGTAGAAGGCGCTCTTGCAGACGGCATCTATCACCTCGTCCCCACCGACAAAGAAGAAATCCCCGAGAGCGGTGCCAACGAAGTCGCGGTCGACCCGGAGTCTAACAGTCAACTAGCCCAAGAAGGCAAGCCCCGGAGTATAACCTAACTTTTAATTCGTGCAACTATGTATTTATTATGCTTATGCATTTACGTTGTAGGTGTTGTTTGAATACCTTAGTTGCATGATTCTAGTACCAATGACTGAAAATACTAGTATGAAAGGATCGATAGAGCTATGCCTTTAGGTCCGTTACAAGTCGAGTGATTTCCTGTCACTCGCGAGACATAGGAGTTGCTTGTCTTTACTTATGTTGGAATCATAAGGATGGACGGGCGGGATGGTATGTGTAGATCTCCCGTCCGTGTATGATAATTGGATTAAGGTCGAAATGTGTGGTTCTGTGTGTCAAGTTTTTGAACGTACCACATGCATGCCGCCGACCTATGGGAATCGGTAAGCCCGGTACCAGATTGAAGCAGCTAGGACCGATAGCCATCTCTCCTTGGAAACTTTTGTTTCCCTTGCCGTACACATGTAGATATATGTGTGATGCCGTGAGTGAAGCGGTAAACCTTTATCCTAAGGGAATGGACCCGGTTCCGAATTGTGGATCGATGGGAAAGGTTGGGAAGTGCTTGTGCCTTTTATAGCAAGCATTGTCCGTGTGTGTTGGGTTTCCCCTGGCCAGGTAGCAAAATTCGGTTCGAACTGTCCGCATCTCGCGGTTAATGAGACTGCTTGACCGCTGTGCTGCATTGAGTAACAAGTGGAACTATGAGGATGATGAACTTGTTGTATGAATTAAATTGTATTGCACCACTTGTATGCTTAGAGAGGATGCTAATCTAGAATGGTTCATTCTACTAGAATATGATGCTAAAACCATGAAAGTAAGGATCCACTCTTAGTTGCTTTTTGGCAAACAAACCCACCAGCCAAAAGCCCCTCATGTCTAGAAGTCGGTGATGTAGTTTCACCCGACGGGTAAGCCTTGCTGAGTATTAGTATACTCAGCCTTGCTTGTGGCTATTATTTCAGGTACTGTGATGGATGTGGCAGTCGATGCCATCACTTGGTCTACCCAGGTTCCTCCTGGATGGCATGTCGAGTGGGTTTCGTCCTCTGCCGAGGATCGGGAGGAGTAGCACCATGACTGGCTTCATCATGGTGTTACTATGCATCGTCGCTAGTTTAATATTCCGCTGCAATGAACTTTTATACTCTGATTTGAAATTCAAACTTGGTTTGTAATAACCTTATGATACTATTTATGTATGGTGAATTTGTGGAATGTTGTAATTTCTGGAACTCACCTTCGTGGGGGCCCGCTTGTTGTTTCGATCGTGTAAGTACATGGTTAATCGGGTATAATCCGACGGCGCTCCAGCTTATTCCGGATTAAGTGCCTGACTGCTTGATTAGTGGTCCATGGGTACTTAACTTGGAATAATTTCGGAGTGGTCCGCCACAACATTCTAAGTGATCTAGATACGTGTGATACAAGTCAGTTTGATCTGGTGGTTCACAATGCTCAACATTGGATTAGCATGGCTAATTCAGGCATAATTCAGTTATTACCAACCTCAAGGAAGCATCCAGACCACGCACGAGAAATGCGGTGCCAGGTGGACGAGATCCCAGGCCGGCTAGCCTCCCGCTATAGATTCACACTACCTCCTTCGCATGGGAGCTACTTCACCCCCATGGCGTCAATTCTAAGCTACAGAACCGCCTTGGATAGCTATAAATACAGCCCTTCGCCCTACATTTCAAGACACACATCCAAGGAGAATACTTCAAGGAGTTCATTCCATTTTCTACTTTGTAGCTTAGGTTGTAGTTGTGAGTTAGGATTGAGTCGAGCTTGTCTTGGGGTTCCGGAAGCTTTGGAGTTTCGTTAAAGCTCTTGTATCTTTTACTCAGGCCTTGTTTAGATGAAAAAGTTGGTGTCAAGTTGGTGAAACTCGGTGATAAGTTGGTAAAAGTTGGTGGTAAGTTGGTGCTTTCTGTGAGAGGGGTTATGGTTGTCAGTGTGCAAAGTTGGTGGAAAGTTGGGGAACTAAGCAAGGCCTTATTTTCCAAACATCACATCAATATATATTTTACTTATTCCTTTTGATCATTGATCTTGAGAGAGTGCAAGTTTATCTTCTCGCCCCTAGTTTAGTACTAGAGTATATTTAGCTCTGTTGAGAGCTTTGCTCGCGGGTCCTTCTGGTTTGGACTAGGAGCTTGTAAACTTCTAGAGCGAAGGGATTTTCCTCTGTCAAGGCCTTAGGGGGATTTCTACCTCTAAGCGCAGAAGTATCTGACTTATTGCTAGCTAGGGAGTGTGTTTCACCCTACTATACCGCTATGGTAGGGGGCAGGTGGTGTCAATCCTTAGTAGTTGGTGAGCCCCGAGGACCCCCTTCTCATCCCAGTCTGGGTCCTCCTGCTCTAGCCGTCGAAGCAAGCTCAGATTCCCGACAATTAATGGTAGCTCTAGGCTAGGGAGGCTTCTCATCCTTTAGAAGTGTCATAGATTCGCCTTCACCCATAGTTATCCCAACTACTTTCCTTTGCTCTTTAGCGAGTATCCTGTGTGAAAGAATCTAGTCCCATAGTTTAGTGTTTTGATAATTAATGACAACACTTTGTGGACTAACAAAATCTTTGAGTAAATGAGTTAAGGTTAGTCACAAAGATGAGCTATGCAAACCATGGAGATGGTATTGATGGGAATCTTAAATGAAGAAAACCTTTGGCGAATAGAGAGACATGGAGTTGGTATACTCAAGGCAAAGGTATAAAATAGGGGTTTACATTTTGCCGGTCAAAAGGTGATTAGAGAAGAAAATTGACCAGGTTTGTAGGCTAGATAGCCGTACTATCAAGAGGGGTCAATTTTCATGTGCTTGTCGAGTCAGAAGTGCCACATTGCTCAAACTTTAGTAATGCATGCATATAGATGGATATATGCAAAAGTTTGACTCTAAAAGCTTGGTTTGAGAGAGCTAACTACGAGTGTCGGCAGGTGGCGCACGGGGTACCTCACGCCGACGAGTGTCGATCACAGAACACACACGTCTTGGTGGAGAATGGTTCAACAGACGCAAGATAGAGGATTTATACTAGTTCGGGAGTGATCCCTACGTCCAGTGCAACGAGCTCCTGATCGTATTGCTCTCTTGGCGGCGGATTACAACGAAAGCCGGTTCAAGCCTTGTGTGTGTGAAGTGTGCATGTAGGGGACTAAGTGCTCTAGAGATCGAGAGTCCAGGAATTGGAATCCTCCCTTCTCACAGGGATGCCCTCCTCTTTTATAGCTCAAGAAGAGGACAACTTTACAACGTTGTTTTACCTATCTACCCTCGAAGGCCGGATGCCCCCGACGGTTGTTCGCTGTCGGCCTAGTGCGTCTTGGCGACCCCTTCCTTGATCGCCGCATGTCCTCCACCTTCCCCTGGGTAGCTTTGTGGCAGCTTCCTTCTTGGCTGCTAGCGCAGCGGTGCGCATGCAGCTACCTTTTCCCTTGCGCAGGGCTCAGATCAGCTTTTACAGGTGGCAGGCGAGCAGGTGATGTCGGGTGTCGGTCGGGAGAAAGCGTAAGCCGCACGCCTTCTCCTTCACAAGTCAGATTTGACTTGGGGAGGGTCTTTCAGGACTCCCCCCCTTTTCCACTGTGCGTGTTTATCAACGGGCAGGACCCCTCGAGGGTGTCTGCCCTTCCGACCCGAGGGGTCGGGGGTCGGGCGAGACCACACGTTTCGACCTTAATCCAATTATCATACATGGACGGGAGATCTACACATACTATCCCGCCCGTCCATCCTTATGATTCCAACATAAGTAAAGACAAGCAACTCCTATGTCTCGCGAGTGACAGGAAATCACTCGACTTGTAACGGACCTAAAGGCATTGCTCTATCGATCCTTTCATACTAGTATTTCCAGTCATAGGTACTAGAATCATGCAACTAAGGTATTCAAACAACACCTACAACGTAAATGCACAAGCATAATAAATACATAGTTGCACGAATTAAAAGTTAGGTTATGCTCCGGGGCTTGCCTACTTGAGCTAGCTGACTGTTAGACTCCGGGTCGACCGCGACTTCGTTGGCACCGCTCTCGGGAATTCCTTCTTCTTCGGCGGGGACGAGGTGATAGATGTCGTCCGCAAGGGCGCCTTCTACATGAGATGCATAACTTTATAGTGGCTGCCTAATTGATCTAAAACCAAGGCCTTGAAGGTCATATTCACCTAGACATGCTAGTGTACCACTTTCTCCTTCACCGATTTAGAGGGGGGGTGTGAAAATTTTTGTGTCTTATGATGGTGATTGTGTGCACATATACACATTTCAATTTGTTATTTTTTTAAGCAAATGTGCAGTTCTGAAATTTTAGATTTCGCATGCTCCATATTTAATTAATTAACCCAAAGTGATCTATTTCTTTTTATAAACTCAATTCTACTCTAGTTCCTTCTCATTTTTGTTTCTCTGTTTCTGTTTATCGTTTTTATCTACAAACTTTATGACGGAGTTAGGCTCACTCCAAAATTTAGCTAAAACTGAGCTACACAGAAATTATTAAAAATGGAACAATTTGCTGTCCCAGAAAACAAAATTAATTCATAAAACTACTGTCAAAACAGAAACTTTTTCTACCAGAGCTAGTCATGAGTGGAAGGAGGGCTCAAAATAACCCTTGGACAGTCCTCAACAATTTCCTATCCGAAAACCTATATCTATTTATTTGCTAGACTAAACAGGGTCAAAAATTAAGTTTAGAATTTTTACCACATGTGCTAACAAGTTCTTAGACCTCTGGAGAAAAATGGTGATTTTTGGTTGCATGGATTATTTTTAATAATTGCAGGACTAAACTAAGACAGGAATCACAAATTAATTCATAACTGAAGCTACAGCCCATATTTTTAGGTCTCCTTTGGACACAACACGTCTAATGTCATTATAAACAACATATCCAAAGTTCAGCTCCAGAAGAGCTCAGGATTTTGAAATGGTGCACAAGTTTCTAAAAATGGAGTTTGAATTTTATTTCAAAAAAGGTTCACCAGAAGTGTATACATGCTAACATGAAATTCGAGTTTACAATCTCACGAGTCCAGAGAGTATTTTTGTGCATTTTTCCGATTTTTGTACGATTTTTGGGGGATTTTTCAAGATTTCGGGAAAATGGGTTAAACCTTAAGAATCTTTTTACGCCGCGACCCTTGAATCTTTTGAAAACTTTGCGAACAGGTCCCTGACTTCTTTCATTGAGAACCCTGTGAAAAGGAAGACGATGAAGTTAAGTCCTCGGCTCGTCGACGGTGTTGCGCCGGCCAAACGACGGCGGGAGGAGGTCGGAGAAGTGAGGGAAAAGAATCAGCGGCTCACCACGAGTCGAATGGTGGCGGTTGGGAGGCCGGAGGAGGCTCGGAGGCCGCCGCGGCTTCGATTCCGGAGAGGTGGGTGGCTGTCACCGGGGTTGGAGGGGCTCGTGAGCACCAGTGGGACTTGGTGGAGCTGTTGGGATGCTCGGTTGACCTCGGGGATGGCTCGAAGTGGGCGCTCGACGTGGAGGTGCTCCGGCGGCCGGAAATGGGGATTTGGGGGAAAATCCAATTTCTCACCGGAGAGTTGGGGAAAGCTCGAGAGAAGTGGGGGAAATGGAAGCTAGGGAAGTGGTCTAGCTTCATGTGCGAGGAATTTGGGAATGATGGAGAGACGAGGACGAATTTTGCCCCGACACTCCGCTCGGTCCGCGTGGCTGGAGGTTGAAGATGAAGTGCGTGAGCGCGGGGAGGAGGGAAATGGCTGGGCGCTAGCTAGGGGAAGGAGTGAGGGTGCTCGGTGGAGTGCTTGGGCATGCTAGAGAGGGATGAGCTGCCTCGGGAGCGCGCACGAGGTGAGACAGGTGACGGGACGCGCCATTGATGCGCCCCCGAGCTCGGACAGAGCGTGCGACGGAGTTGGGCGGGGGGGATCGTGGCGTGATCGCTGGGGGATCCTCCACAGTGCTCCTTGGCGCGTAGTGAGCGAGAATCACGGCCGCGGGACGGCGCTGCGCGGCGCGCGCGCGGCTGCGGCCAGTGGCCGAGCTCGCTCGCCATCATGGCGCTCCGCGGCGCGAGGCAGCAGGGCGCGAGGCGACCGTACGAGAGGCCGGACACCCGCGCGAGGACAAGAGCTACACGCCGACGCGGCTCGGCCGGCCTGGCATGGTCTCCGCCGCACGCCGGCCACGTGGCGGCCGGAGCAGAGCGCGCCAGGGGTGAGCTGGCAGCACCCGTGGAGCTCCTTTGCCTTTTTCGAATTTTCTCCAAAAATTTGAACTGAACTTTGAAAAGTGTAAAAATAAAAGTTGGAGTTTGAGATGTGGGATACAACTTTATTTTTGGTGTGAACCTGAAATTTCAAATTTTTCAAGCTCAAACAGGCGTTCAAAACTGTTTTTCGAGCTTTTGAGGGGCTTAACTGCAAAATTTGAAAAAGTTCCCAACAGTGACTAGGCCTTATTTTTGATGAAAAACAAATTTTATTTTTGGAGATTTTCAAGTTTAGTACAAATTTCTTGAGATTTCAGTTGGGTGTCAAAAAGGCCTTTGTTTTTAATTTGATTTGAATTTTTGGTCAAATTTTTGTGTTCAAACAACCATTGTTCCCCTTTTAAGCTGTTATAAAGGTGCTTTCAAGGTATTAACATCAGGGATTTCACAAAGTAAAGACAAACAACTCCTATATCTCGCGAGTGACAGGAAATCACTCGACTTGTAACGGTCCTATAGGCATTGCTCTATCGATCTTAACAATCTAGTGTTTC
This sequence comes from Digitaria exilis, assembly GCA_015342445.1. Lineage (NCBI taxonomy): Eukaryota > Viridiplantae > Streptophyta > Magnoliopsida > Poales > Poaceae > Digitaria > Digitaria exilis. The sequence goes on from JACEFO010001850.1 coordinate 80,376, forward strand.
AAGTCATAGGTGCTAGAATCATGCAACTAAGGTATTCAAACAACACCTAGAACGTAAATGCACAAGCATAAATAGATACATAGTTGCACGAATTGAAAGTTAGGTCATGCTCCGGGGCTTGCCTTCTTGAGCTAAAACGTTGTCAGGCTCCTGGCCATTCACGGCGATGTCGGCACCTCCCTCGGGATATTCTTCTTCGTTGACGGGAACAAGGTTGTAGGTTCTGTCAGCGAGAGCGCCTTCTACATGAGATGCACAACTTAATGCGGCTGCCTATGTGACCTAAGAATAAGCCTTGAAGGCCATATTCACCTAGACATTCTAGTGATCTTCTTTCTACTTCACAAAATTAGAGGAGGGGTGTGGAAATTTACGTATCTATGATGGTGATTGTGTACACATATAAAATAATCCAATTTATTATTTTGATGCTAGGGTGCTGTTCTGAAATTTTAGACTTCCCACGCTCCATTTTAATTAATTATCAAAATTGACCTAATTCTTTTTAAACAACTCATTTCTACTCTAGTTCCTTCTCATTTTTGTTTCTCTGTTTCTGTTCACCCTTTTTATCCACAAACTTTATGACAGCTACTGGAGTATAAGAGTTAGGCTCACTCCAAAATTTAGCTAAAACTGAGCTACACAGAATTTATTAAAATAGTACAAGTTGCTGCTCAAAGAAACAAGATTAATTCATATAAAATTGAAAATACCTCCAAATCATATAATTTTTCTACCAGAGCTACTCATGACTGAAAGTGACCAAGTGGTGGCTAAAAATAACTCTTGGACAGCCCTCAATAATTTTCTATCCGAAAGCCAACATCTATTTATTTGCTAGCCTAAACAGGGTCAAAAATTAAGTTTATCATTTTTACCACATGTGCTAACAAGTTTTAAGACTTCTGGAGAAAAATGGTGATTTTTGGCTGCATAGATTTTTTTTAATGATTGCGGGACTAAACTAAGACAGGAATCACAAAATAAATCATAACTGAAGCTATTGTCCATATTTTTAGGTCTCCTTTGGAAATAAGGCGTCTAATGTCACTACAAACAACATATCCAAAGTTCATCTCTAGAAGAGCTCAGGATTTGAAATGGTGCACAAGTTTCTAAAAACTGAGTTTGAATTTTAATTCAAAAACAATTCATCAAAAGTATATACATGATAACATGAGATTGGAGTTCACAACCTCACGAGTCCAGAGAGTATTTTTGTGCATTTTTCCGATTTTTGTACAATTTTTAGTGGATTTTACAAGATTTCAGGAAAATGAGTTAAACCTTAAGAATCTTTTTACGCCGCGACCCTTGAAACTTTTGAAACTTCGCGAACAGGTCCCTGACTTCTTTCACTGGGAACCCTGTGAAAAGGAAGACGATGAAGTTACGTCCTTGGCTCGTCGACGGCGTTGCGCCGGCCAAACGACGGTGAGAGGAGGTCGGAGAAGTGGGGGGAAAGAACGAGCAGCTCACCAAGAGTCGAATGGTGGCGGTTGGGAGACCGGAGGAGGCTCGGAGGTCGCCGACGACAGTGCGGTGGCGGTGCGGCCGCCGCGGCTTCAACTCCGGCGAGGTCGGTGGCTTTCACCGGGGTTGGAGGGGCTCGTGAGCACTAGTGGGACTCGGTGGAGCTGTTGGGATGCTCGATTCACCTTGGGGATGGCTCGAAGTGGGCGCTCGACGTGCGGGTGCTCTGGCGGCCGGAAATGGGGAATTGGGGGAAATCCCGATTTCTCGCCGGAGAGGTGGGGAAAGCTCGAGAGAAGTGGGGGAAATGGAAGCTAGGGAAGTGGTCTAGCTCTGTGTGCGAGGAATTTGGGAATGGTGGAGGGACAAGGGCGAATTTGCTCCGACACTCGAGCTCGGTTCGCGCGGCTGGAGGTTGAAGATGAAGTGCGTGAGTCCGGGGAGGAGAAATGGCAGTGCGCGGACTGAGGGGAAAGTGCTGGGCGGCTCAGAGACGTGTTGGAGTACGCAAAATTGGCCTGAGCTGCCCGGGGTCGTTCTTGTGCACGGCTCGGCGTGTGCAGGCCGCCACGAGTGCGCTGCGAGCTCGAGCAGTGCGCGCGACGCGATTAGGCTCTGCAGATTGTGGCGAGGGGGAGAGGAGATACGCGGCAGGAGGTTTAGCGCGTTGCGAGCGAGACTCTCGGTCGCGGGACGGTGCTGCGCGGCGCGTGCGGCTGCGGCCAGTGGCCGAGCTCTGCTCGCCATGATGGCGTTCCGCGCGGCGCGAGGCTGCCAGTGTGTTGTCGCGCGCGAAGTGATGGCACGACAAGCCCGACACCCACACGAGGACAAGAGCTAGCTGCCGCCGTGGCTCGGCCGGCCTGGCGTGGTCTCCGCCGCACGCCGGCCATGTGGCGGCCGGACTCCGGCCGGAGCAGAGCGCGCCAGGGTGAGCTGGCAGCACCCGTGGAGCTCCTTTGCTTTTTACGAATTTTCTCCAAAAATTTGAGCTGAACATTCAAATGTGCAAAAATAAAAGTTGGAGTTTAAGATGTGGGACACAACTTTATTTTGGGTGTGAACCTGAAATTTCAAATTTTTCAAGCTCAAACAAGCCATTTTTAAACAGGCGTTCAGCACTATTTTTTGAGTTTTTGAGGGGCTAAACTGCATAATTTTAAAAGTTCCCAATAGTGACTAGACCTTATTTGTGATGGCAAACAACTTTTGTTTTTGGAGATTTTCAAGTTTAGTACAAATTTCTTGAGATTTCAGTTGGGTGTCAAAAAGGCCTTTGTTTTGAATTTAATTTGAATTTTGGGTCAAATTTTGTGTTCTAACACCATTGTTCCCCTTTTAACCTGTTTTAAATGTGTTTTCAATGTATTAACATCAGGGATGTCACAGCCTACCCCCTTAATAGGAATCTCGCCCCGAGATTCGACATTGCTTAAGGACACGGTAGGAGAACGGTACCTTGGTCTTAGGAAGGATGTCGGGGAAGTTCTTCTGAAGATAGTCTTCAGTTTCCCATGTGGCTTCGTCCTCGGAGTGATGACTCCACTGAATTTTATACATTTTAACTTCTCTTCTTCGTGTTTGTCTTTCCTTCTCATCGAGGATCTTGATGGGACGCTCATCATAAGAAAGATCCGGCTCAACCGAGAGTTCTTCTTCTTCAACAACCTCGGTCGGAACACGAAGACACTTCTTGAATTGAGAGATATGGAATACATTGTGCACGGCGGAGAGCTTCTCGGGAAGCTTCACACGGTACGCTACCGGTCCACATTGTTGAATGATTTCGTATGGGCCAATGTAGCGAGGTGCAAGTTTTCCTTTTAATCCAAACCTTTTCACACCCTTGGTCGGGGAGACCTTGAGATACACGTGATCGCCGGCTTCAAACTGAAGGGACTTCCGCCTTCGATCAAAGTAACTCTTTTTCCGCGATTGTGCGGTTCTCAAATTTTCACGGATGATCCTGACCTTTTCTTCCGCTTCCTTTACAAGGTCAGGGCCATACGTGTACCTCTCGCCTGCCTGGAACCAACTCAACGGTGTCCGACATCTTCTACCATACAAGGCTTCGAAAGGTGCCATTTTAAGACTTGCTTGGTAGCTGTTGTTATAGGAGAATTCAGCCAGGGATAAACATTTCTCCCAATTCTTCCCATAGTGGATAACACATGCTCGAAGCATATCTTCAAGTATTTGATTTACCCTTTCCGTTTGCCCATCGGTTTGAGGGTGATAAGCTGAACTACAGATCAGTTTTGTGCCCAGGGACAGTTGCAATTGTTCCCAAAAGCGTGCCACAAATTGAGTACCACGATCTGAAATTATCGTCTTGGGTACCCCATGTAGACAAACGATTCGTTCCAAGTAAATTTCAGCATACCTCCTAGCGGCATAAGCGGTATTGACCGGAATAAAATGTGCGGTCTTGGTGAGGCGGTCCACAATTACCCAAATGGAGTCATGCCCCTGAGGGGTTCTGGGAAGTCCAACAATGAAGTCTATGCTTATATCTTCCCATTTCCATGAGGGAATAGGTAGAGGTTGAAGAGTGCCTGCTACCTTCAAGTGGCTAGCCTTCACCCGCTGACACGTGTCACATTCCGACACATATGTGGCAATTTCTCGCTTCATCCTAGTCCACCAAAAGTTTTGTTTCAGATCTTGGTACATTTTGGTGCTACCGGGATGGATAGAAAAATTAGAGAGATGGGCTTCATCCATAATCTTCCTCCGGAGTTCAGTGTTCTTGAGCACTACTATACGATGTCCAAACCACATCACTCCCTGCCCATCTAGCCGGAAACACTTGTATTTTTCCTTCACCTTCTCCTTTGCCAATTTCCTTTTAAGGAGTTTAATCTTTGCGTCATTTAATTGGGCTTCAATGATCTGATCGTGCAAGGTTGGTTCAACAGAAATATGGTTGAAGTACCCATGTGGAACAATCTCTAAGTTGAGCTTTGCCACTTCATGGCACAAGGTGTCAGCGTAGGACTCCATGGAAAGGCAATCACAATTAGCCTTGCGGCTTAGTGCGTCCGCAACCACATTAGTCTTGCCGGGGTGATAATGCACACTAAGGTCATAGTCCTTTGCTAACTCCAACCATCTTCGCTGCCTCATATTCAAATGTGCCTGAGTGAAGACATATTTGAGGCTCTTGTGGTCAGTGTATACGTTGCATGGAACACCCATCAGATAATGCCTCCATATCTTGAGAGCATGAATAACCGTTGCTAACTCAAGATCATGCGTAGGGTAGTTTTGCTCATGAGGCCGGAGTGCTCGAGAAGCATAAGCAATGACTCGGTTCTCTTGCATAAGAACGCAGCCAAGTCCGGTGCCTGAAGCATCGCAATAGACATCATAGGGCTTGGTGCTGTCGGGTTGAGCTAAAACTAGGGCTGAAGTTAAATGTTTTCTCAAAGTGTGGAAAGCTTCGTCACATTTGTCACTCCACTCAAATTTGACTCCCTTCTTCAAGAGTTCGGTCATGGGTTTAGCAATTCGAGAGAAGTCCGGAATGAAGCGGCGATAGTAACCGGCTAAACCCACAAAACTCGTAATCTCATGGACAGAGGTGGGTGGTTGTCAATCCATCACCTCTTGCACCTTGGTTGGATCCACGGGTATACCATCCTTGGAAACCGTATGGCCTAAGAATTTCACACTTTCTAGCCAGAATTCACATTTTGAGAACTTGGCGTAGAGTTGATGGTCTCTCAATCTTTGAAGAACAATGCGAAGTGCTCGGCATGCTCTTCCTCATTCTTGGAATATATGAGGATGTCATCAATGAAAACCACCACGAACTTGTCAAGTTCGGACATGAATACGGAATTCATGAGATACATGAAGTAGGTTGGGGCATTAGTGAGCCCAAATGACATGACCAAGAATTCATAAAGTCCGTAGCGGGTAGAAAAGGCGGTCTTCGGAATGTCACAAGGTCGAATTTTTATTTGGTGATAGCCAGAGCGAAGATCAATCTTGGAGAACACTCTGGCGGGGAGTGGGTACTTGTTTTTGATGGTCACCGCCAGCTAGCTCGGCTGGCCTGGCGTGGACGCCGCCGCACGCCGGCCACGTGGCGGCCGGACTGTGGCCAGGAGCAGAGCGCGCCAGGGGTCTGTCGGGCGCCCAATGGAGCTCCTTTGCCCCTCAAACAAGCCAATTTCAAACAGGCGTTCAGAACTATTTTTTGAGTTTTTGAGCGGCTAAACTGCAAAATTTTCAAAAGTTCCAAACAGTGACTAGGCCTTATTATTGATGACAAACAACTTTTATTTTTGGAGATTTTCAAGTTTAGTATAAAATTCTTAATATTTCAGTTGGGTGTCAAAAGACCTTTGTTTTTGAATTTCAATTTGAATTTTTGGTCAATTTTTGAATTCTAACACCATTGTTCCCCCTTTGAACCTGTTTTAAAGGTACTTTCAAAATGTTAACATCAGGGTTGTCACACGGTGGTATGTGAGTATGCCGATGTCTTTCCGGATGACTTAACGGGGATGCCGCCGGATAGGGGCATTGAATTAGTGATTGAACTCCAACCTGGCACAACACCTATATCAAAGCGGCCCTATAGAATGTCACCCAATGAATTGGCCGAATTAAAAATTCAACTCCAAGAACTGCTAGACATCAATGCGGGGGAGTGGGTACTTGTTTTTGATGGTCACCGCATTGAGAGGCCGATAATCAATACACAACCTCAAGGAATGATCCTTCTTCTTCACAAAGATAGCTAGGCAACCCCAAGGTGACACACTAGGACAGATGAAACCCTTGTCTAGCAGCTCTTGGAGTTGAATTTTTAATTCGGCCAATTCATTGGGTGACATTCTATAGGGCCGCTTTGATATAGGTGCTGTGCTAGGTTGGAGTTCAATCACTAATTCAATGCCCTTATCCGGCGGCATCCCCGTTAAGTCATCCGGAAAGACATCGGCATACTCACATACCACCGTGTGACAACCCTGATGTTAACATTTTGAAAGTACCTTTAAAACAGGTTCAAAGGGGGAACAATGGTGTTAGAATTCAAAAATTGACCAAAAATTCAAATTGAAATTCAAAAACAAAGGTCTTTTGACACCCAACTGAAATATTAAGAATTTTATACTAAACTTGAAAATCTCCAAAAATAAAAGTTGTTTGTCATCAATAATAAGGCCTAGTCACTGTTTGGAACTTTTGAAAATTTTGCAGTTTAGCCGCTCAAAAACTCAAAAAATAGTTCTGAACGTCTGTTTGAAATTGGCTTGTTTGAGGGGCAAAGGAGCTCCACTGGGCGCCCGACAGACCCCTGGTGCGCTCTGCTCCTGGCCACAGTCCGGCCGCCACGTGGCCGGATTGCGGCGGCGTCCACGCCAGGCCAGCCGAGCCACGGCGGCAGCTGGCTCATGTCCTCGCGCGGTTGTCCAGCCTCTCGTACGGTCGCGTCACGCTCTGTAGCGCCGCATTGCCTCGCCGCGCGGTCAGGCCATCATGGCGAGCGGAGCACCGCCGTTGGCCGTCGCGCGCGCGCCGCGTAGAGCCGCTCCGCGGCGGATTCTCTCCCCCGCTACGCGCCAAGTCTTCTCTGCAGCATATCTCACTCCCTCACGCGACAATCCCCCGCGCCCAATCGAGCCGCGCACTCTGTTCGAGCTCGGGATCGCATCAATGGCGCGTCCCGTCACCCATCTCCCCTCGCGCGCGCTTCCGAGGCCGCTCATTACTCTCTAGCCCGCCCAAGCACTCCACCGAGCACCCTCACCACTTCTCTCAGCTCGCACTCAACCATTTCCCTTCTCCCTGCGCTCGAGCACATCGTCTTCAACCTCCAGCTGCGCGGACCGAGCTTGAGTCCCGAGCAAAATTCGTCCTCGTCTCTCCACCATTCCCAAATCCCTCGCGCACAGAGCTAGACCATTTCCCTAGCTTCCTTTTCCCCCACTTCTCGCGAGCTCTCCCCAACTCTCCGGCGAGAAATCGGATTTTCCCCCAAATCCTCATTTCCGGCCGCCGGAGCATCCGCACGTCGAGCACCCACTTCGAGGCCTCCCCGAGGTCAACCGGGCATCCCAATAGCTCCACCGAGACCCACTGGTGCTCACGGACCCCTCCAACCCCGGTGACAGCCACCACCCTCGCCGGAATCGAGCCCGCGGCGGCCGCACCGCCACCGCACGTTGCCGGTGACCTCCGAGCCTCCTCCGACCTCCCAATCGCCACCATTCGACTCGTGGTGAGCCACTGGTTCTTTCGCCCACTTCTCCGACCTCCTCCCGCCGTCGTTTGGCCGGCGCAACGCCGTCGACGAGCCAAGGACCTAAGTTCATCGTTTTCCTCTTTACAGGGTTCCTAGTGAAAAAGGCAGGGACCTGTTCGCGAAGTTTTCAAAAGATTCAAGGGTCGGCACGTAAAAAGATTCTTAAGGTTTAAACCATTTTCCTGAAATATTGTAAAATCCACCAAAAATCGTACAAAAATCGGAAAAATGCACGAAAATACTCTCTCGACTCGTGAGCTTGTAAACTCCAATCTCATGTTGGCATGTATATACTTTTCGTGAACCGTTTTTGATTTAAAATTCAAACTGTGAATTTAGAAACTTGTGCACCATTTCAAATCCTGAGCTCTGCTAGGGCTGAGCTTTGGATATGTTGTTTGTAGTGACATTGGACACCTTGTGTCCAAAGGAGACCTAAAAACATAGACTTTATCTTCAGTTGTGATTTATTTTATGATTTCTGTCTTAGTTTAGTCCAGCAATTATTAAAAATAATCCATGCAGCCAAAAATCACTATTTTTCTCCAGAGGTCTAAGAACTTGTTAGCACATGTGGTAAAAATGCTAAACTTAATTTTTGACCCTGTTTAGACTAGCAAATAAATAGATGTGGGTTTTCAGATAGAAAATTTTTGAGGGCTGTCCAAGTGTTATTTTTAGCAACCACTTGGTCAGAGCCTTTCTTTCACTCATGACTAGCTCTGGTAGAAAAATTACCTAATTTGGAAGTAATTTCAATTTATATGAATTAATTCAGTTTTCTGGGGCAGCAAATGGATCCATTTTTAGTAAATTCTGTAGGTCAGTTTTAGCTAAATTTTAGAGTGAGCCTAACTCTTATACTCCAGTAGCTGTCATAAATTTTGTAGATAAAAAGGATGAACAGAAACAGAAAAACAAAAACGAGAAGGAACTAGAGTAGAATTGAGTTTACAAAAAAAAAAGAAATAGATCACTTTGGGTGAGTTAATTAAAAATGGAGCATGTGAAATCTAAATTCCAGAACTGCACACTTGTTTAAAATAACAAATTGCAATGTTGTATATGTGCACACAATCACCATCATAACACACAAAAGTTTTCACACCCCTTCTCTAAATTGGTGAAGGAGAAAGTGGTACACTAGCATGTCTAGGTGAATATGGCCTTCAAGGCCTTGGTTTTAGATCAACTAGGCAGCCACTATAAAGTTATGCATCTCATGTAGAAGGCGCTCTTGCGGACGGCATCTATCACCTCGTCCCCGCCGACGAAGAATGAATCCCCGAGAGCGGTGCCAACGAAGTAGCAGTCGACCCGGAGCCTAACAATCAGCTAGCGCAAGAAGGCAAGCCCCGGAGGATGACCTAACATTCAATTCGTGCAACTATGTATTTACTTATGCTTGTGCATTTACGTTCTAGGTGTTGTCTGAATACCTTAGTTGCATGATTCTAGTACCTATGACTTGATTTACTAGTATGAAAGGATCGATAGAGCAACGCCTTTAGGTCCGTTACAAGACGAGTGATTTCCTGTCACTCGCGAGACATAGGAGTTGCTTGTCTTTACTTATGTGGCGGTTCCACTCCGAAATTATTCCAAGTTAAGTACCTTTGGACCACTAATCACGTAGTCAAGCACTTAATCCGGAATAAGCTGGAGCGCCGTCGGATTAAACCCGATTAAACCACGTACTTTTCCCGATCGAAACAACAGCACGCCCACACGAAGGCGGGTTCCAGAGATTACAACATTCCACAAATTAAATCACGCACATAGGTAACCTAGTTATTACAAACCGAGTTGAAATAAAATCAGAGTACAAGTCTTGCAGCGGAATTTGAAAGTTCATAACAACTGAAATTAGAAGTTCATTGCAGCGGAAGTAAATAATCTAACGGCGGTACAAATAACTCCGTGCTGAAGCCTGCCACGAAGCTACTCCTCCCGATCCTCGCCAGAGGACGGGACCCATTCGATGTGCCAGCCAGGTGGAACCTGGACGGGCCAAGTCATAGCATCCACATCCAAAATGATACCTGTAAAATATTGTCACAAGCAAGGCTGAGTATACTAATACTCAGCAAGGCTTACCCGTCGGGTGAAATCTACATCACCGACATCTAGACAATGAGAGGCTTTTGGCTGGTGGGTTTGTTTGCCAAAAAGCAACTAAAGTAGATCCTTGCTTTCAAGTTTTAGCTTCATATTCTAGTAAATTTAACCATTCTAAATTAGCATCCTCTCTAAGCATACAAGTGGTGCAATACAAGTTATTCATAGAACAAGTTCATGATCTCATAATTCCACTTATTACTCGATGTAGCAAGGCGGTCAAGCAGTCTCATTAACCGCGAGAAGCGGACAGTTCGAACCGAATTTGTGCTACCTGGCCAGGGAAAACCCAACATACACGGATACTCTGCTTGCTATAAAAGGCACAAGCATTTCCCAACCTTTCCCATCGATCCACAATTCGGAACCGGGTCCACTTCCTTAGGATAAAGGTTTACTGCTTCACTCACAGCATCACGCATATATCCACAAGTGTACGGCAGGGGAAAACAAAGTTTCCAAGGAGAGATGGCTATCGGCCCTAGCTGCTTCAATCTGGTACCGGGCTTACCGGCTCCCATATACCGGCATGCATGTGGTACGTTCAAAAACTTGACACACTCTACCACACATTTCGACCTTAATCAATTATCATACACGGACGGGAGATCTACGTCTATCATCCCGCCCGTCAATCCTTATGATTCCAACATAAGTAAAGACAAGCAATTCCTATATCTCGCGAGTGACAGGAAATCACTCGACTTGTAACGGACCTATAGCAATGCTCTATCGATCCCTTTCATACTAGTATTGCAAGTCATAGGTACTAGGAATTTGCAGCTACGGTATTCATTCAACTCCTAGAAACGTAAATGCACGAACATAGAGAATTCAAAGTGCATAATTTGGAAATGTTAGGTTATGCTCCGGGGCTTGCCTTTTTGCTCAACTCAAATCTTGGGCTAAGATAGGGTTAGTTTGACTTGCTTCAGCGGCATTCTCCCATCCTTCTTGTGGTCCTTCTTCGGAATCCGGGACGGTACGCATACTCCGGGATCTATACGAGATGCATATGCATAAGATTTACAGCGATTTCAATGTTCCAAATAAAGCACGGGGCATTTGAGGCCATAAACACCTAGACAAAAATATGAATTCTCTACTTTCGATGGTGATTGTGTACATATATAAAGTTATACTTTCTATTTCTTTATTTAGTAACGCAGGTTATGTTTTGGATATTTTTAGTTTTCTCCTAAATTTTTACTTTCATGTACATGTGGTAAAGAATTGTTTTTCTTCTTTTCTTTTTATTGATTAAGCAAGATCCGAACTCCAATTTGTTGTCCTATTTCTATAATTCGAAATCTAGTGAAACTTCATGAATAAACTTGGGTCATTATGCTTATGTTTGCTGCAGCAAGGTTGAGCATATTCTATTAAGTAATTTAAATTTTTGGATTTCCTACAATTTCAATAATTTCAGCCGCTAGGAGATGATATTAAATCCTATAAAAATAAATACACAGGAAAATAGGGTGAACTTTTTATAGGAGCTAAACAAGGTCATGTGTAGCTCATCTAGCAAGTGGGTACTCAGTTTTAGTAGCAAACATGGCTGAACAATTGCTACTTCTTTTTCTCACCCCAATTTATTTAAGCATGTTAACAGAGCTAAAAATAAGGTTTAGCATTTTTCTAAGATAGCTGCTAATATGTATACACTGCTGTACCAAGTTGGCTAATTTTTGTTGAAGGGAATAATTTCTAAAATTCAAACAATGTTTCAGCTGAGATAAACTTAGACAATTTATATCTGGAGCTAGAAAATATATTTCAGTGCAAGATTGATACTGCAAAGCATTTGTAACAAGAGTAATAACATATCCAAAGATCACTTCCATAGCTGCTGTAGTTTAGGAATTATGCACACAAGTTCATTTTCAAAGTTTGATTTTTAGAGACTGAACCAAGCAATAAAAGCATATACATGCTGTGAAAGAAATGAAATATACATCACCAGGAGTACGAGGAATTTTAGTTTGCATTTTTAGGATTTTTCTACGATTTTATATTGAATTTACAAGTTCACTGCCGGAACCCTACATCTGCAATTCGACTTTTCAATCTAGCCCCCGGAACTTTTCAAAACTTCACAGCTAAGCCCCTGGAATCTTACATTGGGAACCCTGCAGAAGGAAGAAGATGAAGAGAGGCCCTTGGCCGGCCATGGGCGGCGCAATCTCCACCGTCGGCGAGGTCTTGGCGAGGGGGAAGGGCATGGGGAGCATCACCGCGACGTGGGCTTTCCATTCCCCACCTTGGACCGGGGGATTGGAGGCCGGGAAGGGGGCGACGGCGAACAGAGGCGGCGGCTGCCACTGGTGGCCATGGCGGCGGCGCTGCAGGCCGGGAGAGGGGCCGCTGGGCGGCTGGACTCGTGGGAGAGGTGGAGGGGATGGTCAGGGGCGGCGCGGAGGAGGCCGTGGGGCAGCAGAGCAGCGGGGGCGAGCTCGAGCAGAGCTCCCATGGCAGCAATGGTGGCTGCTGCGCAGGGGAGGGGAAAAATGGTTAGGGTTGGCAGTGGAGAGCTTAAATAGGAGGCGTCCGAGAGGGGTAGAGAAGGGATTTCGCGTGGGGAAGGGAGGAGAGGGCGCCAGGGACCCGTGGCGCCTCCACCATCGCTGCCCACTGCATGCAGGACAGGGAGGAGAGAGGTGGCGTGAGGAGGAAGAAGGGGACTGACGGGTGGGGCCGGGCTGTAAGAGAGAGGAAATAAATTTTCCATTTAAAAGTTTTGCTCTAAAAGAAATAGCTCCCAAGGTCCAAAAATTATGAATAAATACATTTTAGAAACCTTAGAACATTTGTGTTACAATGGAGGTTTGAAAAGTTGCAAAACATTCTTGGTTTAGATGCAGTTTTAAATTCAAAAAGACTTGAATTTGAATTTGGTATGAATTTTTGGCCCTATCAAATCAACTCCAAAAATATGGGGAAAAAGATGTAAATTCCACATTTGAGACCTAGTCTTTTATAAGCTTTTTACCCATCATAGTTATATTAGAGAATTTGGGCTCTCTTTACAAGTCATAATTTTAATCCAAATTCAATTTCCATAAATCGAATTGCCTCCAAAGATACTTCGAACAAGGTAGAAAAGAGGAGGTGTTTTATTTGCATACTAATCCACCTTTGTAAGACCAAAACTCAAGTCTCAATTAACTTCCTCATTTGGTAGTGTTAGTCCAAGTTTTCTCCCTTTTTCAATAGGTTGGTAAAATCATAACTTTCTTTCCATTGCATTGCCTGATCTTCCCAATTCCTTTTATTAATTATTTTATTAACCTCTCCCTCCTTTCTTAAACCCTTCAATAGTGTCACTTAAACATCAGAGGTAGGATACCCAAGAGAGTTTTCAATTTAAAGTCCTACCCCCTTTTATTTTGGGAGTAAAATCTTATTTTAACTTAAAGTTAAAACATGGACACATACATGGAGGTTAAAAGCTTATTTATTTTATATGCCCAACTTTAATTATGTTACTAACAACATAACTTATATTAAAATATTAATTAATTTACATGCTTTGTTCTTTATGAAAGCTCATGTTGTGGACAATTTCTCATTTTATTACTAAAACCACAAGCTTGCCACATGCAGGCCATGATTTGAATTGCAAGCTTTATTAGTCCAAGTGTTTAACCCTAACATTAAATCATTCACTCTTATTTTACTAAAGAGCATTAGGAGCACTCTAAATATTATTCTATTTATAGTCCAAAGTGTGCTCCCTTAAAAAGGGTGTGTGTGGCCGTGTGTTTTTCATTTCATGGTTAAGTTGGTCTTTCAAACTTGATTTCCTATGTTTGGTGGATAAAGGCTCTGAGATATACATATCTCACCAAGGTTGCAAAGACACATTTTTATATATATACACAACTTCCATTTGAGAAAGTGGTTTGGTTTTATAATTTAGAAAGTACCTTCCTAAAGAAAGGTGTTTCGAAACAAGAAAGAACTACAACCTTTCATAGACGTTTGTGATGTGCACAACTCTTATTTATAATTTTAAATTAAAACCTTGCCTTCTGAAGGTCATTAATATCTTTAGTTGGAATTATTTCATGTGTTTGACTTTATATGAGCCATTAGTCCCTTGAGACCGTTAGGGGCATAGAAGCATTACTTAATTTGCCGTGCAACTGGTAAGAGAAGATTTTTACTAGAAAAGTTTTTGTAGGGTTCAAAATTCAAGAACCAAGGCACGAGTACAAACTTAACCATCCTCGTGTATAATCTCATTCCTACTAGTGATTTAGTTTCAGGGTTTATAATTCCTTAGTTTGTTTAATCACTCTTACTTATATGCTTTAAACACCAGGGGTGTTACAGCCTACCCCCCTTAAAAAGAATCTCGTCCCGAGATTCGCACAGGGAGGAAAGGTGGACATTTCATTAAAAGAAAGAGGTGTTAGTCGAAGAAACACAGATACAACGCACCCAAGTTCTTACGGTTTTACTGCTCGGAGATGATAACTGATTACAGATCTCCGATACAACCTCAACGTCGCTCGTGGGGGAGCGGGCGATGAATGTAGATATGGAAAGCTAAGAGCATCAAGATCTGGCGTACAAGACAAAAGTAATACACCACTATTGTCCAGTGAACTCCAGGGCCAATCGGGGGAAAGAAGGGGCAAGCCATAGATGGTGTCGAAAAGTCGAATCCTTCCTTGTTCGTCGGCTTAATTCTTGCGGAATCCTCAGGTGACTTCTGCGCGAACTCCTCCTTCGATGAAGTTGGTGCTGTGGATCTTGGTTAAACGTCAAGGGTTGCCGAGAGGGGCACCTTCTCGTGGCTTTACGAAGAGGTAGAGGCAGAGTTTGCTTGTCACAGAATGGAGGACACGGTGGGGAATGGGCAGCTTGGGTACCGTGGAGGTTGCCGACGAGAGGCGAGAGCGGTGGAGTGGTGTGATTCAAGTGGAGCACCATGGAGTGATGGCAGCCATTGGAGAGGCTGCTTTTATCGACGGCCGGAGGTAGGGGCCGGCAATGAGATTCCCCGGGTGACGGGACGATGGTACGACGGCAACTGGGGGTAGTGTTGGCCAGCCGCGGTAGGGAAAAACGACGAAGGTGATAGTGGACTGGTAAACGGGGCAGAGCACACGACGCACGGATACGGAGGGGGTCAAACTGGCCCTTGAGACCCTGCGGTGATGGTGGGAGAAACAGTAGGCAAAGGTGATCTTTTGAGACTATAGCTAGTCGTAGGCAAGACGCTTAACCAACTGTAGGTCTTAATTAATCAATGATTTACCCACTTTTATATCAACAAGAACTAGGAATAAACTCTGGGGAGGGTTAATGAACAACGAGGTTATGAGATGACAAGAGTGCTCAAAAGATTTTTAAAACTAGCCCACATCCTACTAGACGATCATGGCATGACGTTACACGGGGTTGCCGCCCAATTTCTAAGATGAGCTAAAAGGAAGAGTGGGGCAATAAAATATTTGCCTATGGCAATGAGAAAATACACCTAGAAAAGGTGGTATGGTATGGAAATTTTGGAAAAATTTTTGCTCAAATTTTTATCTTAATTGCTAAATTGCCAAACTTAAGCACTTTACCATGGTATACATGGCATGTTCATGATGGGGTGCACATGATATGATACACATGCACATGAGCGTATGGTGCACATGCTTATGCGAGTATGACGTACATGCCGTGATGCAAGTTAGTAGACCTCACACCACATAATTAAAATCATCATTGCGGGACAATTTGGGAGAGTAAGGAAGTATCGAATTGGGTTGTCAATAAAGGGCTTTGTGGGTCATTTTTCCCACATACCAAGATACCAGTGTGCTCCAAGCGACTCAAGCGTGCGGCTGCAGCGCACACACGAGGTCCTAGGTTCCATCACGGCACCACAGGTTAGGGAATACAATACCACAATAAATTCAGAGGGGACAACCCAATTGACACCAGGAGGGAGAAGCATTCATGGGTTAGATGCACATGTGGTTAGGTACCAAAAGATTTTCATGGTGCAAATGACATGTTAATGGTATGCAATGCCCATGCACATGAATTACTCGGAATGATTCAATTGCATGAGGAAGGTACGGATAACCTTTATACATACAAATGTGACTTGACCCAATTTACGTCTTGTTCTCATTTATATTTATTTTCTTGAGCAAGAATAAGACAAAGATTCACGGATCAAGAAATCAAGGTAGTTGAGTATGGGGAACCAAAAGTCGAGAGTGGCGGGTGATCAAAATCACGCGGCATGTGAGGGTTAGTGATAATAATTTGATCAAGATGTGAGAGTTGAGATGTATTCAAACGAGCAATAAGGGAGGGCGAGGGTTCGGATCCTAACACATCATGTAATAGGACATGGTTATACTTGACACCCTACATTTACATTATTGGTTCAAGTCATTGCATATTCATATACTCCTCCTAAGCTCAAAGTTCTTGATCCACCCTTAACTAACGTATTAATTTAATGATTACGCCCAAGGAAGAAGCACGTGCTGATCCAAAGTCATTACATTCTCCTATTTCATACGTGGATCAAGTGTCTAGAAGGGTTAGGACAAAGAGAATGGATTGAAGTAGTCCATATTGCCTTGCTTTGGGACAGGTGTCTTATGGTAGCGTAGATGTGGAGGATATTAGAGATTAACATTAAAGAAGAATTACTCTGGACAGATTGTGTTTCCGTAGAAGAGAATTCATAGCTCCTAGCTCCAACATCCAAAATTTCCCATCCTTGGCCAGGTAGTAGGAACTTGGTAACCTACGCATTGGTTTGCCTTTCAGACGCTGATCTAGTGGTTAAGTTTGGTCAAGACTTTCAATCTAGGCTTCTCGGTTTAGATGGATTTTCAGCACACCGAACTTTATAATTCTGCCTATAACTCTAGTTTCCTTATTCCCTTGGGGCTGAACCTTTGAGAGTGTTTCCATCTAAATTTTCTAATAGGCTTTGATAACCATCATTTAGTCCAGACATAGCATCTTCATGGGAAAGTCTTTGATAGAATCCCACTTGTAGGCTATGAACGAATAATGGGAGTCTAATATTTCTAGCTGCAACCTTAAGTTTCTAAAGTCCAGTTTTTAGTAATTCAAAACTCCAAAGTATGCAAACTTTCGAGCTTTACTAGTTGTGCCAAGAAAGGCATAGACTTAGCAATTGACCATAACTTCAGTTTCACCTATCAAAAGGGGCACGACAGCCTTTAGTTCACTTTATTAGGAACAAGCCTAATATTCATTGGTGTTGCATCAGATTTCCTTAAGGGTCGAAAAATATCCTAGTACAGCAATGTCCAAGATAAGCCGAAAAACTAAGGGCATAAATTTCTATGACCGACCTCTCATGATTTGTTTGTTGGTTTCCAAAGTGTGGCAGCATGAGGTAGTCAGACCTTGGAATAACTTTCCCACTGATATTTTATATAAATTAGACCTTGTGCTTAGTTTTACTAATTCCTCTGTCAGATTATGGAATTCGGCATGAAGGAGACAAAACAAGGCAGATTTTGGACAGTAAGTAAAATATTCCTAGCCAAAAATTTAACACCCCAAAATTTCCCAAACTTCACCAGATTGTTCCTAACATAGTTGGATATAATGTTACTGTTCAACATTTCTTCAATTTTGAGGTTAAGATGGTGGAAAAATTCAAATTCTTAATTACTGTCCGCAGAATTTTCAGCAAGGCCGGAAGTCGGTATTTGGTTCATTTTTCGAGTTTTACTTGTCCATAAGTCTTGCATTCCTTAACTTAATTGTAGCTTACTTAAGTGTTTAAAATTTAGGGATGCCACAGCAGAGCTAGCTACAAGTGAGGCGGCAGCAATATAGACATCAAATCTAAGTGAGAACCGACATATATTTAAAGAAAGTAATCAGATTATGGACAGAGTAGGAAAAATTTCATATCTCAAAATCTATAAGCCCAAGCATTACCCCACTTAACCAGAATATAGTTCAGATAATTTCAAATAACTTTTTAGTTCAACCCAAAAACAGAACAAGTGATCTAGGTGGCGCAAAACCCCAATCTTTTAATTAACTCTCTGCTGAAATTCCAGCAGACAGGAAGTTGGTATTTTGATCATAACTTTTAATTGGCTGAACCAAATTTGTGGACATTTTGCCAGCATAAACTAGACAAAATTTGTGACAACTTTCGTTTTTAAGCCTCTAGCAGAAACTGCTGTCAAGAGGGTGCAAAAATCCATTTTCTAACCTGTTGTTCCCAGAAATTCCAGCAGACAGGGGGTTACCATTTCAAGCATAACTCTTAATCTACTGAACCAAATTGGTTGAAATTTCTACAGCATAAACTTCATGATATTTATGACAACTCTCATGTTGAACACTTTTTCATTTGACAACGTTTTCAGTTTCGAATTAAGGGTGCAACAGATTGTTCCCAGCAGGAGTTTGTGTTTTGATTTCAATTTCTTTCATGGCGGTTCAATTTGGTCAAGTGTTAAAATTTTGATATTAATTCAGCGAGATGCAATGCATGAGCGTCCTATTCGTTCTCTCCACACACATGCCAATAACTTTTGGCATACGAAGTTAGTGCCGGTGGCTAGGCAATATCCGTCTCTCCCTATATTAACTAGTCGGAATTCTCTAACCGTTCAACATACGGAATCGCGGTTAGTGTACCTGCAGAAAATTCCATTCCAGAGCATATATAATCAACCTTTCGTGCCAGCACTCACGAAAGCGTCTCCATTCATTACCACCCACTATAGAGGTGGCACCCGAACGTTTAACATTGATCGGGCAATGCTCATATGTCACCAAAGCAACATATTGACGGTTTCATACGCTATTGAAATAACGTATTAACTTTGTGCCGCCATCATATTTGCATATGATGCCGTGGTACGCTACAGCAATCGCCGTACCTTGCGCCCACCATCCTATTCTATTTTCATACGCCATCACAGCGTATTGACTATGTGCCGCCACTATATTTTCATATAGTGCCGTGGTACGTTACAGCAATCGCCGTACCTTGCGCCCACCATTGCGGAAAGTAAATGACAGAATGAAATGTGCTGGAAGTCAGTATAATATACTATTTGCCACCTATCATATCGTGGTCTCTTAACCCACATAGGCTTCACGCTCTAGGTAACATCCTTAGCGGTCCTAATAATACCTTCCTTCGCAAAACGCGTCGGAAGCACGAGTTGGCAATTTTATTCAAAAATTGTTTATTAAAGGTCTGTTGCTCTCTCCGGTGCGCTGTTTCGGCTCTGATGCCAGCTGTGGCGGTTCCACTCCGAAATTATTCCAAGTTAAGTACCTTTGGACCACTAATCACGTAGTCAAGCACTTAATCCGGAATAAGCTGGAGCGCCGTCGGATTAAACCCGATTAAACCACGTACTTTTCCCGATCGAAACAACAGCACGCCCACACGAAGGCGGGTTCCAGAGATTACAACATTCCACAAATTAAATCACGCACATAGGTAACCTAGTTATTACAAACCGAGTTGAAATAAAATCAGAGTACAAGTCTTGCAGCGGAATTTGAAAGTTCATAACAACTGAAATTAGAAGTTCATTGCAGCGGAAGTAAATAATCTAACGGCGGTACAAATAACTCCGTGCTGAAGCCTGCCACGAAGCTACTCCTCCCGATCCTCGCCAGAGGACGGGACCCATTCGATGTGCCAGCCAGGTGGAACCTGGACGGGCCAAGTCATAGCATCCACATCCAAAATGATACCTGTAAAATATTGTCACAAGCAAGGCTGAGTATACTAATACTCAGCAAGGCTTACCCGTCGGGTGAAATCTACATCACCGACATCTAGACAATGAGAGGCTTTTGGCTGGTGGGTTTGTTTGCCAAAAAGCAACTAAAGTAGATCCTTGCTTTCAAGTTTTAGCTTCATATTCTAGTAAATTTAACCATTCTAAATTAGCATCCTCTCTAAGCATACAAGTGGTGCAATACAAGTTATTCATAGAACAAGTTCATGATCTCATAATTCCACTTATTACTCGATGTAGCAAGGCGGTCAAGCAGTCTCATTAACCGCGAGAAGCGGACAGTTCGAACCGAATTTGTGCTACCTGGCCAGGGAAAACCCAACATACACGGATACTCTGCTTGCTATAAAAGGCACAAGCATTTCCCAACCTTTCCCATCGATCCACAATTCGGAACCGGGTCCACTTCCTTAGGATAAAGGTTTACTGCTTCACTCACAGCATCACGCATATATCCACAAGTGTACGGCAGGGGAAAACAAAGTTTCCAAGGAGAGATGGCTATCGGCCCTAGCTGCTTCAATCTGGTACCGGGCTTACCGGCTCCCATATACCGGCATGCATGTGGTACGTTCAAAAACTTGACACACTCTACCACACATTTCGACCTTAATCAATTATCATACACGGACGGGAGATCTACGTCTATCATCCCGCCCGTCAATCCTTATGATTCCAACATAAGTAAAGACAAGCAATTCCTATATCTCGCGAGTGACAGGAAATCACTCGACTTGTAACGGACCTATAGCAATGCTCTATCGATCCCTTTCATACTAGTATTGCAAGTCATAGGTACTAGGAATTTGCAGCTACGGTATTCATTCAACTCCTAGAAACGTAAATGCACGAACATAGAGAATTCAAAGTGCATAATTTGGAAATGTTAGGTTATGCTCCGGGGCTTGCCTTTTTGCTCAACTCAAATCTTGGGCTAAGATAGGGTTAGTTTGACTTGCTTCAGCGGCATTCTCCCATCCTTCTTGTGGTCCTTCTTCGGAATCCGGGACGGTACGCATACTCCGGGATCTATACGAGATGCATATGCATAAGATTTACAGCGATTTCAATGTTCCAAATAAAGCACGGGGCATTTGAGGCCATAAACACCTAGACAAAAATATGAATTCTCTACTTTCGATGGTGATTGTGTACATATATAAAGTTATACTTTCTATTTCTTTATTTAGTAACGCAGGTTATGTTTTGGATATTTTTAGTTTTCTCCTAAATTTTTACTTTCATGTACATGTGGTAAAGAATTGTTTTTCTTCTTTTCTTTTTATTGATTAAGCAAGATCCGAACTCCAATTTGTTGTCCTATTTCTATAATTCGAAATCTAGTGAAACTTCATGAATAAACTTGGGTCATTATGCTTATGTTTGCTGCAGCAAGGTTGAGCATATTCTATTAAGTAATTTAAATTTTTGGATTTCCTACAATTTCAATAATTTCAGCCGCTAGGAGATGATATTAAATCCTATAAAAATAAATACACAGGAAAATAGGGTGAACTTTTTATAGGAGCTAAACAAGGTCATGTGTAGCTCATCTAGCAAGTGGGTACTCAGTTTTAGTAGCAAACATGGCTGAACAATTGCTACTTCTTTTTCTCACCCCAATTTATTTAAGCATGTTAACAGAGCTAAAAATAAGGTTTAGCATTTTTCTAAGATAGCTGCTAATATGTATACACTGCTGTACCAAGTTGGCTAATTTTTGTTGAAGGGAATAATTTCTAAAATTCAAACAATGTTTCAGCTGAGATAAACTTAGACAATTTATATCTGGAGCTAGAAAATATATTTCAGTGCAAGATTGATACTGCAAAGCATTTGTAACAAGAGTAATAACATATCCAAAGATCACTTCCATAGCTGCTGTAGTTTAGGAATTATGCACACAAGTTCATTTTCAAAGTTTGATTTTTAGAGACTGAACCAAGCAATAAAAGCATATACATGCTGTGAAAGAAATGAAATATACATCACCAGGAGTACGAGGAATTTTAGTTTGCATTTTTAGGATTTTTCTACGATTTTATATTGAATTTACAAGTTCACTGCCGGAACCCTACATCTGCAATTCGACTTTTCAATCTAGCCCCCGGAACTTTTCAAAACTTCACAGCTAAGCCCCTGGAATCTTACATTGGGAACCCTGCAGAAGGAAGAAGATGAAGAGAGGCCCTTGGCCGGCCATGGGCGGCGCAATCTCCACCGTCGGCGAGGTCTTGGCGAGGGGGAAGGGCATGGGGAGCATCACCGCGACGTGGGCTTTCCATTCCCCACCTTGGACCGGGGGATTGGAGGCCGGGAAGGGGGCGACGGCGAACAGAGGCGGCGGCTGCCACTGGTGGCCATGGCGGCGGCGCTGCAGGCCGGGAGAGGGGCCGCTGGGCGGCTGGACTCGTGGGAGAGGTGGAGGGGATGGTCAGGGGCGGCGCGGAGGAGGCCGTGGGGCAGCAGAGCAGCGGGGGCGAGCTCGAGCAGAGCTCCCATGGCAGCAATGGTGGCTGCTGCGCAGGGGAGGGGAAAAATGGTTAGGGTTGGCAGTGGAGAGCTTAAATAGGAGGCGTCCGAGAGGGGTAGAGAAGGGATTTCGCGTGGGGAAGGGAGGAGAGGGCGCCAGGGACCCGTGGCGCCTCCACCATCGCTGCCCACTGCATGCAGGACAGGGAGGAGAGAGGTGGCGTGAGGAGGAAGAAGGGGACTGACGGGTGGGGCCGGGCTGTAAGAGAGAGGAAATAAATTTTCCATTTAAAAGTTTTGCTCTAAAAGAAATAGCTCCCAAGGTCCAAAAATTATGAATAAATACATTTTAGAAACCTTAGAACATTTGTGTTACAATGGAGGTTTGAAAAGTTGCAAAACATTCTTGGTTTAGATGCAGTTTTAAATTCAAAAAGACTTGAATTTGAATTTGGTATGAATTTTTGGCCCTATCAAATCAACTCCAAAAATATGGGGAAAAAGATGTAAATTCCACATTTGAGACCTAGTCTTTTATAAGCTTTTTACCCATCATAGTTATATTAGAGAATTTGGGCTCTCTTTACAAGTCATAATTTTAATCCAAATTCAATTTCCATAAATCGAATTGCCTCCAAAGATACTTCGAACAAGGTAGAAAAGAGGAGGTGTTTTATTTGCATACTAATCCACCTTTGTAAGACCAAAACTCAAGTCTCAATTAACTTCCTCATTTGGTAGTGTTAGTCCAAGTTTTCTCCCTTTTTCAATAGGTTGGTAAAATCATAACTTTCTTTCCATTGCATTGCCTGATCTTCCCAATTCCTTTTATTAATTATTTTATTAACCTCTCCCTCCTTTCTTAAACCCTTCAATAGTGTCACTTAAACATCAGAGGTAGGATACCCAAGAGAGTTTTCAATTTAAAGTCCTACCCCCTTTTATTTTGGGAGTAAAATCTTATTTTAACTTAAAGTTAAAACATGGACACATACATGGAGGTTAAAAGCTTATTTATTTTATATGCCCAACTTTAATTATGTTACTAACAACATAACTTATATTAAAATATTAATTAATTTACATGCTTTGTTCTTTATGAAAGCTCATGTTGTGGACAATTTCTCATTTTATTACTAAAACCACAAGCTTGCCACATGCAGGCCATGATTTGAATTGCAAGCTTTATTAGTCCAAGTGTTTAACCCTAACATTAAATCATTCACTCTTATTTTACTAAAGAGCATTAGGAGCACTCTAAATATTATTCTATTTATAGTCCAAAGTGTGCTCCCTTAAAAAGGGTGTGTGTGGCCGTGTGTTTTTCATTTCATGGTTAAGTTGGTCTTTCAAACTTGATTTCCTATGTTTGGTGGATAAAGGCTCTAAGATATACATATCTCACCAAGGTTGCAAAGACACATTTTTATATATATACACAACTTCCATTTGAGAAAGTGGTTTGGTTTTATAATTTAGAAAGTACCTTCCTAAAGAAAGGTGTTTCGAAACAAGAAAGAACTACAACCTTTCATAGACGTTTGTGATGTGCACAACTCTTATTTATAATTTTAAATTAAAACCTTGCCTTCTGAAGGTCATTAATATCTTTAGTTGGAATTATTTCATGTGTTTGACTTTATATGAGCCATTAGTCCCTTGAGACCGTTAGGGGCATAGAAGCATTACTTAATTTGCCGTGCAACTGGTAAGAGAAG
Source organism: Digitaria exilis (assembly GCA_015342445.1). Classification (NCBI taxonomy): domain Eukaryota; kingdom Viridiplantae; phylum Streptophyta; class Magnoliopsida; order Poales; family Poaceae; genus Digitaria; species Digitaria exilis. The sequence goes on from JACEFO010001850.1 coordinate 104,204, forward strand.
ATTTTTACTAGAAAAGTTTTTGTAGGGTTCAAAATTCAAGAACCAAGGCACGAGTACAAACTTAACCATCCTCGTGTATAATCTCATTCCTACTAGTGATTTAGTTTCAGGGTTTATAATTCCTTAGTTTGTTTAATCACTCTTACTTATATGCTTTAAACACCAGGGGTGTTACAACTTATGTTGGAATCATAAGGATGGACGGGCGGGATGGTATGTGTAGATCTCCAGTCCGTGTATGATAATTGGATTAAGGTCAAAACGTGTGGTTCTGTGTGTCAAGTTTTTGAACGTACCACACGCATGCCGAATTATGGGAATCGGTAAGCCCGGTACCTAATTGAAGCAGCTAGGACCGATAGCCATCTCTCCTTGGAAACTTTTGTTTCCCTTGCCGTACACATGTGGATATATGCGTGATGCCGTGAGTGAAGCGGTAAACCTTTATCCTAAGGGAATGGACCCGGCGCCGAATTGTGGATTGATGGGAAAGGTTGGGAAGTGCTTGTGCCTTTTATAGCAAGCATTGTTCGTGTGTGTTGGGTTTTCCCTGGCCAGGTAGCAAAATTCGGTTCGAACTGTCCGCTTCTCGCGGTTAATGAGACTGCTTGACCGCTGTGCTGCATTGAGTAACAAGTGGAACTATGAGGATGATGAACTTGTTGTATGAATTAAGTTGTATTGCACCACTTGTATGCTTAGAGAGGATGCTAATCTAGAATGGTTAATTCTACTAGAATATGATGCTAAAATCATGAAAGTAAGGATCCACTCTTAGTTGCTTTTTGGCAAACAAACCCACCAGCCAAAAGCCTCTCATGTCTAGAAGTCGGTGATGTAGTTTTCACCCGACGGGTAAGCCTTGCTGAGTATTAGTATACTCATCCTTGCTTGTGGCTATTATTTGAGGTACTGTGATGGATGTGGCAGTTGATGCCATTTCTTGGCCTACCTAGGTTCCCCCTAGATGGCACGTCGAGTGGGTTCCGTCCTCTGCCGAGGATCGGGAGGAGTAGCACCATGGCAGGCTTCATCATGGTGTTACTATGCATCGTCGCTAGTTTAATATTCTGCTGCAATGAACTTAATATTCCGCTGCAATGAACTTTTATACTCTGATTTGAAATTTAAACTTGGATTGTAATAACTTTATGATACTATTTATGTATGATGAATTTGTGGAATGTTGTAATTTCTGGAACTCACCTTCGTGTGGGCGCGCGTGTTGTTTCGATTGAGAAAGTACGTGGTTAATCGGGTTTAATCCGACGGTGCTCCAGCTTATTCCGGATTAAGTGCCTGACTGCTTGATTAGCGGTATAGGGGTACTTAACTTGGAATAATTTCGGAGTGGTCCGCCACAACCGGAACGTCCTTTAGTTGTGTTTCTATCGTTGTGTAAGCACAAGCATTGGCACAACTCCGTTGCGGCAGATATAGTGCACTAGGGCCATGTGTAGGCGAGTTTATTTCCACAACTCGTTCAGCAACATCTAGGACAACCTTATGTTGAGTCATCCAATTTGCCCCCAGAACATCATCAATCCCTTCCATCCCAAGCAGAATTAAATCAGTGGGAAACACTTTACTACCCAGCCTGATTGGTACTTTTCGAGTGACTTGGTTGGATGCTATTTTACCTCCCGCAGTTGATATCACATATGCTGATTTGGTATGGTAAGATTTTAACCCATATTTTGCATGAAATCTTGTGCTTATAAAACTATGTGTTGCCCCTGAATCAAACAATATTACAGCAGGTCGGTTGTGGATAGGAAAGGTACCAGTCATATCCGGTGCTCCCTCAGGTAGGTCGGCCAAGGTGGTGTAGTTAAGCCTTCCTTGCCTGACTTGCACCCGCTGCTGCTTGCCCTTGTTTTGCTGATTCTCTGGGCGCTGGTTCTGTGACTTGTTTTGTGGGCAGTCCTTGATGAAGTGACTGCTACTGCCACACTTGAAGCACTGGTAGCCAGCTCCAGGACGGGACGGCTGCTTCACGTTCTGCCTCGGCGCCTGTTGCTGCTGCGGCGGTGGAGGGAAACGGGGCGCACCCTGCTCTGGTGGCCTAGCAACCCATCGTCCTCCCTGAGGTGCCCTTGGCTGCCCCTGTGGTGCAGCCGGGGGAACCAGGCGGAACCTCGGTGGCTAGGCGCTCGAGGGTCCAGCGGGAGCCTTCCTCTTCTTCTCAGCCTTATGTACCACGTGGGCATCTTCCTGGGCGATGGCGATGTTCACAAGTTCGCCGTAAGTGGCAACTCGGGTGGTGTTCAGTTAGGCCTTGAGCTTGGTGTTGAGGCCACGTCGGAACCTCTCCATTTTCTTCACATCAGAGTCGGCGTGATGACCCGCATATGGGCACAGACCATTGAAGGCCTGGGCGTACTGAAGCACTATGCGGGTACCCTGGGTCAGCGCCAGAAACTCAGTTAACTTCCGTTCAACCAAGCCCGCAGGAATGTGGTGGGCTTTGAAAGCAGCTTTGAACTCTACCCACTCAATCACGTGACCCTCCTGCTGCAGGGCCAAGTAATTCTCCCACCACAGGAGAGCTGTGCCGCGGAGCTGCTGCGCCGCGAAGACCACCTTGCGGTTGGGAGTGCAAGGCGTGGCCAGAATAGAGAACTTGGATTCGATGGCTCGAATCCACGTAGGAAGCAAGTCAGGTGCTCCAATTCAGTCAGTAGCTCGAAAATTTCATACTCTACAACTTTCATGTTTGGCTCAGAACCAAATTCGGACTGGAACTAAGCCGAAAAATTCAATTTTTAGCTCCCTGTATTTGCGGGTTTACGGTAGGCCGAGCTGTAGTGTTTTGGTTGCCATTTTTATTTCGCTTAACCAATAGGGTTGAAATTTGGTGAGCATTTCGTTTGACAATTTCCAAACAACTTTGTAGTTCACATTAATAATTAAAACAAGGTTAACTTTAGAATGTTTTCAGCACAACTATTACAACCTTCATCAAGTTTTGGGGCTCACATACCCACACCAATTAAATTACATTGTTTCGAAAGATTAGAGGGGAACTCAACTCCATCTAGCCTATTACATCATGAAGCCAAAATTTAGGCTATGCGGAGGAGTAATCTCACTACTGCAGCTTCTAAAAATCATCTAGGTTGTTAGCGGTAGCCTCGCTGCCCATAGGAGACGGTGGACCTGGAAGGGGTGGCATGTCATCCTCGGTGTCCATGTCGGAGTCAGAGGCCTCTCCTTCCCCATGCTCTCCACCCTGCTCAAGAAGGTGCTGAGCATCATGGGCGGCTAACATGGCATTGGCATGCTCCAAAACACCCTGCACATTTTCAAGCTCATCCCTTGTTTGGACTGGCTCGTTGTGGACATTGTTGTGCGCGATGTGGAGGTCAGACAATTGCCTCTCCAAATCTGCAATCATGGCATCTCTGGTGCTCACCTATATGGACAAAGCGGTCCTCTCAATCCCAATGTCGCGGGCCCGAACAGACATATCAATGGCAAGGTTGAGCACCTCACTCTGTGACTGTCCCAAAAGTGCCTGCAGCCGGTGATAAGCCCGGATCCACCTCATCAAGGGTGCAGCTGCAGCGACGGGGTTCTCCGCCATCCTCAAAGGTGAGCTAAGATAGCGTCTCATCCAATGAGCATCGTCCGGCTGGGCCGGTGGAAACAACCCAAGAAGCTGATGCTCTACCAGGTTCTGGTTCTGGTTCTGGGCGCAGAAGGAACTGATCCCATTCAGGGCAGCTAGCTGACAAGTGGTCTCCATGTGGTGCCCATGGACTTCCACACTCCATGTGGGAGAGCTAGGACATGGTGGGTGGCGGTGCACCACCAAACGCACACGAGAGCGAGTCACGCCTCGTTCACGGATGATGGTTCTCTCATATTGTGGCGGGGTTGGATAATCAAGCGCCTGTAAAACGGACCATAGGATGCTAGGAAAACCCTCCCATCCTAGACAGTCCGAGAAGGAGACGTCATTGGGGTAGCTGACAAGGTCAGTGTGAGCGTCCATTCTGAACAAAAAGGTCAAATATGAGAACCGGTTAGCGCCAAAGAAAATATAAACAGCTTCTGGATAGTGTAGTAAAAATTATAAAACTCAATATCTACACACCCAAAATTTCCCAAATTTGGCCAGAACATAGTGTAAGTAATTTCAAACAAGTGTCATGTTGAAGGACTGAGCAGAAACCGTCGTTAAGAAGGTGTAAAAATTCAATTTTTAACTCACTGTTCCCAGAAATTTCCAACAGACACGGGGTTACCATTTTAAGCATAGCTCTCATTCTACTGAACCAAATTTGCTGAAATTTCTACAGCACAAAGTAGATAATATTTATGACAACTTTCATGTTGAACACTTTTTCTTTTGACAAAGTTTTCAGGTTCGAATTAATGATGCAAACAGACTGTTTTCGGCAGAGTTTCGGCGCAATTTCCGGCTGTTTATTCAAATTTTTATGGCGGTAGTTTGATGGTCGTGCATTGAGGTTCAATAAAATTCCAGTAAGTTGCAATGCATGAACGGCCTATTCGTTCTCACCAACACACGTGCCAATAAACTTTTGGCCTACGAAGTTAGTGCCGGTGGCTAGGCAATATCCGTCTCTCCCTATATTAACTAGCCGAACTTTTCTAACCGTTCATCTTACGGAATCGTGGTTAGTGTACCTGCAGAAAATTCCATTCCAGAGCATATATAATCAACCTTTCGTGCCAGCACTCATGAAAGCGTTTCCATACATTACCACCCACTATAGAGGTGGCACCCGAACGTTCGACATTGAACGGGCAATGTTTCATATGTCACCAAGGCAACATATTGACAATTTCATACGCTCATCAAATAGCGTATTGACTTTGTGCCGCCATCATATTTACATATGATGCCGTGGTACGCTACAGCAATCACCGTACCTTGCGCCCACCATGCTATTCTAGTTTCATACGCCATCACAGCGTATTGACTATGTGCCGCCACTATATTTCCATATAGTGCCGTGGTACGTTACAGCAATCGCCGTACCTTGCGCCCACCATTGCGAAAAGTAAATGACAGAATGAAATGTCCTGGGAGTCAGTATAGTATATAATTAGCCACCTATCATATCGTGATCCCTTAACCCACATAGACTTCACGTTCTATTGATAATCCTTAGCGATCCTATAGATAGCATTCCATCGCAGGTGCGCGGCGGAAGTAAGAGTTGGCAAGTTTTATTCAAAAATGATATTTAAGGTTTGTTGCTCTCTCTGGTGCGCATGTTTCGGCTCTGATACCAGCTGTGGCGGACCACTCCGAAATTATTCCAAGTTAAGTACCCCCGTACCGCTAATCAAGCAGTCAGGCACTTAATCCGGAATAAGCTGGAGCACCGTCGGATTATACCCGATTAACCACGTACTTTCACGATCGAAACAACACGCGCACCCACACGAAGGTGAGTCCCAGAAATTACAACATTCCACAATCTCAACATACATAAATAGTATCATAGAATTAATACAAACCGAGTTCAACTTTCAATTCAGAGTACGAGAGTTCATTGCAGCGGAATAATAAATCTAGCGACGATTCATAGTAACACCACGATGAAGCCGGCCATGGTGCTACTCCTCCCGATCCTCGGCTGAGGACGGAACCCACTCGACATGCCAGTCAGGAGGAACCTGGGTAGGCCAAGTGATGGCATCGACTGCCACATCCATCACAGTACCTGAAATAATAGCAACAAGCAAGGCTGAGTATACTAATACTCAGCAAGGCTTACCCGTCGGGAGAAAACTACATCACCGACTTCTAGACATGAGAGGCTTTTGGCTAGTGGGTTTGTTTGCCAAAAAGCTTCTAAGAGTGGATCCTTACTTTCATGATTTTAGCATCAAATTCTAGTAGAATTAACCATTCTAAATTAGCATTCCTTCTAAGCATACGAGTGGTGCAACACAATTTAATACATACAACAAGTTCATCATCCTCATAGTTCCACTTGTTACTCAATGCAGCACAGCGGTCAAGCAGTCTCATTAACCGCGAGAAGCGGACAGTTCGGACCGAATTTTTGCTACCTGGCCAGGGGAAGCCCAACACACACGGACAAGGCTTGCTATAAAAGGCACAAGCACTTCCCAACCTTTCCCATCGATGCACAATTCGGTACCGGGTCCATTCCCTTAGGATAAAGGTTTACCGCTTCACTCACGGCATCACGCATATATCCTCATGTGTACAGCAAGGGAAACAAAATGTTTCCAAGGAGAGATGGCTATCGGTCCTAGCTGCTTCAATCTGGTACCAGGCTTACCGATTCCCCTAGGTTGGCATGCGTGTGGTACGTTCAAAAACTTGACACACAGAGCCACACGTTTCAACCTTAATCCAATTATCATACACGGACGGGAGATCTACACATACCATCCTGCCCGTCCATCCTTATGATTCCAACATAAGTATGTGGCGGACCACTCCGAAATTATTCCAAGTTAGGTACCCGTGGACCGCTAATCAAGCAGTCAGGCACTTAATCCGGAATAAGCTGGAGCGCCGTCAGATTATACCCGATTAACCACGTACTTTCACGATCGAAACAACAAGCGCGCCCACACGAAGGTGAGTTCCAGAAATTACAACACTCCACAAATTCATCATACATAAATAGTATCATAAAGTTATTACAAACCAAGTTTGAATTTCAAATCAGAGTATAAAAGTTCGTTGCAGCGGAATATTAAACTAGCGACGATGCATAGTAATACCATGATGAAGCCGGTCATGGCGCTACTCCTCCAGATCCTCGGCAGAGGACGAAAGCCACTCGACGTGCCATCCAGGAGGAACCTGGGTAGGCCAAGTGATGGCATCGACTGCCACATCCATCACAGTACCTGAAATAATAGCCACAAGCAAGGCTGAGTATACTAATACTCAGCAAGGCTTACCCGTCGGGTGAAACTACGTCACCAACTTCTAGACATGAGAGGCTTTTGGCTGGTGGGTTTGTTTGCCAAAAAGCAACTAAGAGTGGATCCATACTTTCATGGTTTTAGCATCATATTCTAGTAGAATTAACCATTCTAGATTAGCATCCTCTCTAAGCATACAAGTGGTGCAATACAATTTAATTCACACAACAAGTTCATCATCCTCATAGTTCCACTTGTTACTCAATGCAGCACAACGGTCAAGGAGTCTCATTAACCGCGAGAAGCGGACAGTTCGAATCGAATTTTGCTACCTCGCCAGGGGAAACCCAACACACACGGACAATGCTTGCTATAAAAGGCACAAGCACTTCCCAACCTTTCCCATCGATCCACAATTCGGAACCGGGTCCATTCCCTTAGGATAAAGGTTTACCGCTTCACTCACGGCATCACGCATATATCCACATGTGTACGGCAAGGGAAACAAAAGTTTCCAAGGAGAGATGGCTATCGGTCCTAGCTGCTTCAATCTGGTACCGGGCTTACCGGTTCCCACAGGTCGGCATGCATGCGGTACGTTCAAAAACTTGACACACAGAACCACACGTTTCGACCTTAATCCAATTATCATACATGGACGGGAGATCTACACATACTATCCCGCCCGTCCATCCTTATGATTCCAACATAAGTAAAGACAAGCAACTCCTATGTCTCGCGAGTGACAGGAAATCACTCGACTTGTAACGGACCTAAAGGCATTGCTCTATCGATCCTTTCATACTAGTATTTCCAGTCATAGGTACTAGAATCATGCAACTAAGGTATTCAAACAACACCTACAACGTAAATGCACAAGCATAATAAATACATAGTTGCACGAATTAAAAGTTAGGTTATGCTCCGGGGCTTGCCTACTTGAGCTAGCTGACTGTTAGACTCCGGGTCGACCGCGACTTCGTTGGCACCGCTCTCGGGAATTCCTTCTTCTTCGGCGGGGACGAGGTGATAGATGTCGTCCGCAAGGGCGCCTTCTACATGAGATGCATAACTTTATAGTGGCTGCCTAATTGATCTAAAACCAAGGCCTTGAAGGTCATATTCACCTAGACATGCTAGTGTACCACTTTCTCCTTCACCGATTTAGAGGGGGGGTGTGAAAATTTTTGTGTCTTATGATGGTGATTGTGTGCACATATACACATTTCAATTTGTTATTTTTTTAAGCAAATGTGCAGTTCTGAAATTTTAGATTTCGCATGCTCCATATTTAATTAATTAACCCAAAGTGATCTATTTCTTTTTATAAACTCAATTCTACTCTAGTTCCTTCTCATTTTTGTTTCTCTGTTTCTGTTTATCGTTTTTATCTACAAACTTTATGACGGAGTTAGGCTCACTCCAAAATTTAGCTAAAACTGAGCTACACAGAAATTATTAAAAATGGAACAATTTGCTGTCCCAGAAAACAAAATTAATTCATAAAACTACTGTCAAAACAGAAAATTTTTCTACCAGAGCTAGTCATGAGTGGAAGGAGGGCTCAAAATAACCCTTGGACAGTCCTCAACAATTTCCTATCCGAAAACCTATATCTATTTATTTGCTAGACTAAACAGGGTCAAAAATTAAGTTTAGAATTTTTACCACATGTGCTAACAAGTTCTTAGACCTCTGGAGAAAAATGGTGATTTTTGGTTGCATGGATTATTTTTAATAATTGCAGGACTAAACTAAGACAGGAATCACAAATTAATTCATAACTGAAGCTACAACCCATATTTTTAGGTCTCCTTTGGACACAACACGTCTAATGTCATTATAAACAACATATCCAAAGTTCAGCTCCAGAAGAGCTCAGGATTTTGAAATGGTGCACAAGTTTCTAAAAATGGAGTTTGAATTTTATTTCAAAAAAGGTTCACCAGAAGTGTATACATGCTAACATGAAATTCGAGTTTACAATCTCACGAGTCCAGAGAGTATTTTTGTGCATTTTTCCGATTTTTGTACGATTTTTGGGGGATTTTTCAAGATTTCGGGAAAATGGGTTAAACCTTAAGAATCTTTTTACGCCGCGACCCTTGAATCTTTTGAAAACTTTGCGAACAGGTCCCTGACTTCTTTCATTGAGAACCCTGTGAAAAGGAAGACGATGAAGTTAAGTCCTCGGCTCGTCGACGGTGTTGCGCCGGCCAAACGACGGCGGGAGGAGGTCGGAGAAGTGGGGGAAAAGAATCAGCGGCTCACCACGAGTCGAATGGTGGCGGTTGGGAGGCCGGAGGAGGCTCGGAGGCCGCCGCGGCTTCGATTCCGGAGAGGTGGGTGGCTGTCACCGGGGTTGGAGGGGCTCGTGAGCACCAGTGGGACTTGGTGGAGCTGTTGGGATGCTCGGTTGACCTCGGGGATGGCTCGAAGTGGGCGCTCGACGTGGAGGTGCTCCGGCGGCCGGAAATGGGGATTTGGGGGAAAATCCAATTTCTCACCGGAGAGTTGGGGAAAGCTCGAGAGAAGTGGGGGAAATGGAAGCTAGGGAAGTGGTCTAGCTTCATGTGCGAGGAATTTGGGAATGATGGAGAGACGAGGACGAATTTTGCCCCGACACTCCGCTCGGTCCGCGTGGCTGGAGGTTGAAGATGAAGTGCGTGAGCGCGGGGAGGAGGGAAATGGCTGGGCGCTAGCTAGGGGAAGGAGTGAGGGTGCTCGGTGGAGTGCTTGGGCATGCTAGAGAGGGATGAGCTGCCTCGGGAGCGCGCACGAGGTGAGACAGGTGACGGGACGCGCCATTGATGCGCCCCCGAGCTCGGACAGAGCGTGCGACGGAGTTGGGCGGGGGGGATCGTGGCGTGATCGCTGGGGGATCCTCCACAGTGCTCCTTGGCGCGTAGTGAGCGAGAATCACGGCCGCGGGACGGCGCTGCGCGGCGCGCACGCGGCTGCGGCCAGTGGCCGAGCTCGCTCGCCATCATGGCGCTCCGCGGCGCGAGGCAGCAGGGCGCGAGGCGACCGTACGAGAGGCCGGACACCCGCGCGAGGACAAGAGCTACACGCCGACGCGGCTCGGCCGGCCTGGCATGGTCTCCGCCGCACGCCGGCCACGTGGCGGCCGGAGCAGAGCGCGCCAGGGGTGAGCTGGCAGCACCCGTGGAGCTCCTTTGCCTTTTTCGAATTTTCTCCAAAAATTTGAACTGAACTTTGAAAAGTGTAAAAATAAAAGTTGGAGTTTGAGATGTGGGATACAACTTTATTTTTGGTGTGAACCTGAAATTTCAAATTTTTCAAGCTCAAACAGGCGTTCAAAACTGTTTTTTGAGCTTTTGAGGGGCTTAACTGCAAAATTTGAAAAAGTTCCCAACAGTGACTAGGCCTTATTTTTGATGAAAAACAAATTTTATTTTTGGAGATTTTCAAGTTTAGTACAAATTTCTGGAGATTTCAGTTGGGTGTCAAAAAGGCCTTTGTTTTTAATTTGATTTGAATTTTTGGTCAAATTTTTGTGTTCAAACAACCATTGTTCCCCTTTTAAGCTGTTATAAAGGTGCTTTCAAGGTATTAACATCAGGGATTTCACAAAGTAAAGACAAACAACTCCTATATCTCGCGAGTGACAGGAAATCACTCGACTTGTAACGGTCCTATAGGCATTGCTCTATCGATCTTAACAATCTAGTGTTTCAAGTCATAGGTGCTAGAATCATGCAACTAAGGTATTCAAACAACACCTAGAACGTAAATGCACAAGCATAAATAGATACATAGTTGCACGAATTGAAAGTTAGGTCATGCTCCGGGGCTTGCCTTCTTGAGCTAAAACGTTGTCAGGCTCCTGGCCATTCACGGCGATGTCGGCACCTCCCTCGGGATATTCTTCTTCGTTGACGGGAACAAGGTTGTAGGTTCTGTCAGCGAGAGCGCCTTCTACATGAGATGCACAACTTAATGCGGCTGCCTATGTGACCTAAGAATAAGCCTTGAAGGCCATATTCACCTAGACATTCTAGTGATCTTCTTTCTACTTCACAAAATTAGAGGAGGGGTGTGGAAATTTACGTATCTATGATGGTGATTGTGTACACATACAAAATAATCTAATTTATTATTTTGAAGCTAGGGTGCTGTTCTGAAATTTTAGACTTCCCACGCTCCATTTTAATTAATTATCAAAATTGACCTAATTCTTTTTAAACAACTCATTTCTACTCTAGTTCCTTCTCATTTTTGTTTCTCTGTTTCTGTTCACCCTTTTTATCCACAAACTTTATGACAGCTACTGGAGTATAAGAGTTAGGCTCACTCCAAAATTTAGCTAAAACTGAGCTACACAGAATTTATTAAAATAGTACAAGTTCCTGCTCAAAGACACAAGATTAATTCATATAAAATTGAAAATACCTCCAAATCAGATAATTTTTCTACCAGAGCTACTCATGACTGAAAGAAAGGCTCTGACCAAGTGGTGGCTAAAAATAACACTTGGACAGCCCTCAATAATTTTCTATCCGAAAGCCAACATCTATTTATTTGCTAGCCTAAACAGGGTCAAAAATTAAGTTTATCATTTTTACCACATGTGCTAACAAGTTTTAAGACTTCTGGAGAAAAATGGTGATTTTTGGCTGCATAGATTATTTTTAATGATTGCGGGACTAAACTAAGACAGGAATCACAAAATAAATCATAACTGAAGCTATTGTCCATATTTTTAGGTCTCCTTTGGAAATAAGGCGTCTAATGTCACTACAAACAACATATCCAAAGTTCATCTCTAGAAGAGCTCAGGATTTGAAATGGTGCACAAGTTTCTAAAAACTGAGTTTGAATTTTAATTCAAAAACAATTCATCAAAAGTATATACATGATAACATGAGATTGGAGTTCACAACCTCACGAGTCCAGAGAGTATTTTTGTGCATTTTTCCGATTTTTGTACAATTTTTAGTGGATTTTACAAGATTTCAGGAAAATGAGTTAAACCTTAAGAATCTTTTTACGCCGCGACCCTTGAAACTTTTGAAACTTCGCGAACAGGTCCCTGACTTCTTTCACTGGGAACCCTGTGAAAAGGAAGACGATGAAGTTACGTCCTTGGCTCGTCGACGGCGTTGCGCCGGCCAAACGACGGTGAGAGGAGGTCGGAGAAGTGGGGGGAAAGAACGAGCAGCTCACCACGAGTCGAATGGTGGCGGTTGGGAGACCGGAGGAGGCTCGGAGGTTTGGCGCGTTGCGAGCGAGATTCTCGGCCGCGGGACGGTGCTGCGCAGCGTGCGCGGCTGCGGCCAGTGGCCGAGCTCCGCTCGCCATGATGGCGTTCCGCGTGGCGTGATGGCACGGCAAGCCCGACGCCCACGCGAGGACAAGAGCTAGGTGCCGCCGCGGCTTGGCCGGCCTGGCGTGGTCTCCGAGGCCACGTGGCGGCCGGACTTCGGCCGGAGCAGAGTGCGCCAGGGTGAGCTGGCAGCACCCGTGGAGCTCCTTTGCTTTTTACGAATTTTCTCTAAAAATTTGAACTGAACATTCAAATGTGCAAAAATAAAAGTTGGAGTTTGAGATGTGGGACACAACTTTCTTTTTGGTGTGAACCTGAAATTTCAAATTTTTCAAGCTCAAACAAGCCATTTTCAAACAGGCATTCAGCACTGTTTTTCGAGTTTTTGAGGGTCTAAACTGCAAAATTTGAAAAAGTTCCCAACAGTGACTGGGCCTTATTTGTGATGACAAACAACTTTTATTTTTGGATATTTTCATGTTTAGTACAAATTTCTTGAGATTTCAGTTGGGTGTCAAAAAGACCTTTGTTTTGAATTAAATTTGAATTTTGGGTCAAATTTTGTGTTCTAACACCATTGTTCCCCTTTTAACCTGTTTTAAATGTGTTTTCAATGTATTAACATCAAGGATGTCACAGAGACGGACGCGCCCGACCCCTTCAGTCCACGGGTCATCTGGAGCGGACCAAGGTCAGGTGAAGCAGAGGCTTATATCCCCACGCTTCCCGGATCCTCGGTGGGTCGGGCGAGACGGAACCTTCCGACCAGTCGTAGCTAGCGTTGCCAGGGTCTTCCTCCGTTAGCATGCCGTTTGCAGGCGCCCTGACAGTGGGCCCCCTAATACATGACCCCCACAGTAGCCCCCGACCTTGCAGAGGAGTCAAGGACTCGTGTGCGAGGTCATGCCCTCTCCTTCAGTTGAGTTGGATTCCATGGGGAGGCCCTTCTTTCTTTCTATTTGCTCGCAAACTCCTGACAACCTTCGAAATTTCAGGGGTGTGACCTGGGCAACGCCTCGATGGCAAGGCCCGGTGTCCAACACGTCACGGGGGCCACGACCCTCTTCGCGAAGCGTCAACCCGAGCCCAACAGCGCGTGGTCAAGAACGGGCAGATCGTGGAGATCTAGCTGGGCCCACGAATCGTGGCGGCCTGACCAGCTGTTGACGGGAACAGACCCGCCATCGAGTGCGACGCGACGCGGCGATCAGTCTTCGAACTCGACCTCGCGGTCGTGATGGGCCCGACGAGACATGTGGGCATGGTGGGCAGTTAATGCCCTATTCCACCGCCTCATGCCACGTGCGCACGTCGGGCGCGCCTTAAGCCGTTGGATGTGACCCTGACTCCTGGGAGCAAAGGGTGGCTGCTGAGGCTCGGCGCGCCGACCCAAGCCCAGCCAGAGCCGAGGGGTCGGCTCCACCCCCCCGTCCCCGGGGGTTCCTCGTCCGCTCCGGGGAGCATGGAGTCCGCCCCGGTGGTCGCCGTTCCGTCTCCGCCAGCTCCTTCTCCCCCAGCCGGGGCAGGGGTCACGTACGTGCTGGCCTCTTCGCAAACTAGTTGGGAGGCGCCACTTGAGACGGCCTTTACAGGGTTAGCTTTGTTTCTTGGTAACTGTCAATTACCGATCAGGCCTCTGTGCCTTTAAACCTTGGCTTTGAGGTGAGCAAGGTAAACCCGATGGTTCTGCCGAGCCCCCGAGCCTCCAAGCCCTTAAGCTTTGGCTGTGGGGTGGGCAAGGTGAACCCGATGGTTCTGCCGAGCCCCCGAGCCCCCGAGCCTTTGAGCTTGGCTATGGGGTGGGCGAGGCGAACCCGATGGTTCTGCCGTGCCCCCCGAGCCCTTGAACTCTTAAGTTTTGGCTATGGGGTGGGCAAGATGAACCCGATGGTTCTGCCGAGCCCCCGAGCCCTTGAATTCTTAAGTTTTTGGCTGTGGGGTGGACAAGGTGAACCCGATGGTTCTACCGAGCCCCTGAGCTTTGGCAGCAGGGTGAGCAAGGCGGACCCGATGGTTCTGCCGAGCCCCCGAGCCCTTGAACTCAGTTGTGAGATGACCTTGGGAGGCTGAATCTGTAAGGCTTTCAAGGCCGTCGGGTTTAGATCGGAGGTTCGCGCTCCTGGGGGATCTGAACACCGAGCGGTCCCTTAGCCAAATTATCTTCGAGCCTCCGAGCCTCTGCATGAAGTCTCCCTCACCTCGGCTGGGCGCAGCCCAGCGCTCGGCCATTGATCCCTACAAAAAGATAGACCTAGTAGGTCTACAACATAGTTAGTTTCCTTCATCTGAGCTACGTTGCTGGAATGCTTTTGTGCATTCCCGGCCTGCTTCGAGTCGAGAAGGGGTCCCCCAGCTCGGCTGTGTTTGTTTTGGTACGTTGGCAGGGTCAGCCGTCCGGCACGGCAACCGAGCGATCTGTTGCCGCGGGGGCATAGGTCGTCGCAACGTGGCTACGCCAGACGTCCCTGCCTACCCTTTCAACAGCGCCGGGGTCTCCTCAGAATCATAGGGCCGGATGACAGATAGAAAACTCAAAAGAAACGACAATGAATTAAATTAAAAGGAATAAGAGAGTAGAGGGTTCACTTATCTAGCCGGCTGGAGGCCAGGGGGAGGGCTTCCGTGGCCCCCCTGTCGAGTCTTCTGCCACACGACGAGGAGTTGACGCAGCACCGTGAGCTTGAGGCTGGAATGAGACCACCGTCGCGGCCCAAGGCTCATGGTTACTGTAGCTTTAGAGGCTTTGCGGTCGGCGATAGTGCCCCCGGAGACGGGGCTCCATCGGTTGGGTGGCGGCCTCTGCCTCCGGGGCATTACCGCCGAGTGGTTCGCCCGTGACCGAACTGCTTTTAAGTTGTGCAGCTCCTCCCTCCGCCGGCAATGTGGTACTAAAATGGATACCATTCGCTGTCGGAGTTGTGACATCCCTGATGTAAAAATATTGAAAGTACTTTTAAAACAGGTTAAAAGGGGAAAAAGTGGTGTTGGAACTCAAAATTCATCAAAATTCAAATTTAAATTCAAAAGCAAAGGACCTTGGACACCCAACTGAAATCTCAAGACTTGGGTGCTGAACTTAAAAATCTCGGACCAAAGTAGTTGTCATCACCTACACCTACAGCCCTTCGCGACAACCTCGCCACGGCGTTCGTTCCGCTCGATGACCCTCGAGCGGGGATGTCCGTCACGATCGAGCTTAGCCCGGATGTCCGTCACGATCGAGCTTAGCCCGTATGTCCGTCACGATCGAGCTTAGCCCGGATGTCTGTCACGATCGAGCTATGTCCGTGACGATCGAGCCTAGCCAGTAGTTTCAGTCACGATTCGAGGCCGCATGATAGGACCCTCGAGGCCCCGCAGTCCGTCACGATTCGAGGCCGCACGTTAGGACGCTCGAGGCTCCGCAGCCAAGCTCGAGGACTTACCCTCGAGCGACGTTCCGGCACGCTCGAGGCTTCGCAGCCAAGCTCGAGGGGGCACTCACCCTCGAGTGGCGTTTCCGACCATTCGATGCTCGGCAAGCTCGAGCTTGCGGTTCAAGCTCGAAGCGCCGTAGCGCCTGGTCGAAGTGCCTGGTCCAAGCTCGAAAGTTGTGTCCCACACCTCAAAACCCAACTTTTAATTTTACCCGTTTCGAAGTTCAGTTCGAGTTTTTGGAGAAAATTCGAATTTGAAATCGGAGCTCCACGGGCATGCTACAGTGCCCCTGGCGCGCGCTGCGCTGGCCGGAGCTCGGCCGCCACGTGGCCGGCGAGCGGCGCAGGCGGCGCTGAGCTGGCCAAGCCGCGGCGGACGCTGGCGCTTGTCGCCTAGCTCTTGTCCGGCCACTCCCGAGCCATCACTTCGCCGCTATCGCCTCGCCTCGCCTCGCCTCGCGCCGCGGAGCGCCATCATACGGTCGCGCGCCGCCGTGGCCGCACGTGCGCTCGCGCCGCGCCGAGCGCACTGCAGGCGGTA
This sequence comes from Digitaria exilis, assembly GCA_015342445.1. Taxonomy (NCBI): domain Eukaryota; kingdom Viridiplantae; phylum Streptophyta; class Magnoliopsida; order Poales; family Poaceae; genus Digitaria; species Digitaria exilis. Next base: position 120,336 of record JACEFO010001850.1, read on the forward strand.
GAGTCCGTTCGCGTCGCGCCAAAGCCTCTGCTGAGGATCTCCACTTCATCACGCGATGATCTTTGACGCCCAACCGCGCGTGTGCGCTCTGTTCGAGCTCGCCGCGCCATCAATGGCGACCGCGACAGCCACCCACGCGCTCGCACGCTCCCGAGGCCGCACAGTGCCTCCCTTGCGTGCTCAATCACTCCACCAAGCACTCACACCCCTCCTCTCACTCACTCACTTGTCCATTTCCACTTCCCCGCGCTCGCTCGGTCTTCTTCTTCCTCGCGCCGCGCGATCGAGCCGAGCTTCTCCGAGAAATTCACCCTCCACACTCCACCATTCCCAAATTCGTCCCGCACGAAGCTAGCCCTCTACTCCAGCTCCATTTCCCCCCACTTTCCCCTAGCTATTGTCCTTTCTCTGGCGAGAAATCGGATTTCCCCCAAATCGCGAATTCCGGCCACCGGAGCACCCGCACGTCGAGCCCCTACTCCGAGCCGTCCCCGAGGTTATCCGAGCACACCATTAGCTTCCTCGAGCTCCACTGGTGCTCTAGGACCCCTCGAACCTCGGCGAACGACCCCGAGCTCACCGGCGTAGAAGCCGCAGCGGCCGCGCCGCCACCACCTCGTCGCCGGCGCAACTCCGACCATCTCCGGCCTCCAAACCGTCCCCAAACGACTCGTGGTGAGCCCAGGAAGCTTTTCCCCCACTTCCCCGAGCCTAGTTCGCCGCCGTTTGGCCGGCGCAACTCCGGCGAGAGCCGAGGGCCTTTCTTCATCGTCTTCGTTTGTCTAGGGGTCTCTGCGCAAAAGTTCAGGGACTCGTTCGCGAAGTTTTGAAAGTTCTAGGGTTCCCTGCGAAAATAGATTCTTAAAACTAGATTGTTTTTCCCGAATCTTGTAAAATCCATTAAAAATCGTACAAAAATCAGAAAAATGCACAAAAATACTCTCTGGATTCGTGAGAGTCTAAACTACAATCCCTATTAGACATGTTTATACTTTTGATGAACTGTTTTTGAGCTAAAATTCAAATTATGAAAATGGAAAGTAGTGCACCATTTCAAATCCAGAGCTCCGCTAGGGTTGAGCTTTGGATATGTTGTGTGTAGTGACTTTGGACCGCTTGTGTCCAAAGGGGACCTAAAAATATGAACTGTAGCTCCAGTTATAAATTAAAATGTGTTTTCTGTCTTTTTGCAGTGCAGAAATCTTTAAAAATAATCTGTGCAGTGAAAAATCACCATTTTGCTCCAGAGGACTAAAAACTTGTTAGCACACCTGTGAAAAATGAAAAACTTCATTTTTGCTCTGTTTAGGCTAGCAAATAAATAAATATGTGTTTTTGGATAGGAAATTTATTGAGGATTACCCAAGGGTTATTTTGAGCCACCACTTGGCCAGAGCCCTCCTCATGCCTATGCTTAGCTTTGGTAGGAAAATCTCCTGAAATGGATAAATTTTTAATTTTATATGAATTTATCTCACTTCTGCAGTTAGCTGTTTGTTATATTTTTAATAAATTATGTGTAGCTCAGAATTAGCTAAATTTTGGAGTGACTCTTATACTCCAGTAGCTGTCATAAAGTTTATAGATAAAAATGATGAGCAGAAAAGGAGAAACAAAAATGCGAAGTAATCTAGATGGAAATCGATTTATATAAAAGAATAAACCTTTTTGTAGTTAGTTAGAATAAAATAAATGGAATCTGAAATTCCAGAACAGCCACCCTAAGTTATGCATCTCATGTAGAAGGCGCCATCCCGGACGGCAACTACCACCTCATTCCCGCAGACAAGGAAGAAGTCCCGGAGGAAGGTGCCGGTGCAGGATCGACCAACCCGGAGGCTAACCCCCAGTTCGAGCAAGAAGGCAAGCCCCGGAGCATAACCTAACTTTACCAAATTATGCACTTTGAATTCTCTATGCTTGTGCATTTACGTTCAAGGAGTTGTTTGAATACCTTAGCTGCACATTTTCCTAGTACCTATGACTTGCAATACTAGTATGAAAGGATCGATAGAGCATTGCTATAGGTCCGTTACAAGTCGAGTGATTTCCTGTCACTCGCGAGACATAGGAATTGCTTGTCTTTTCTTATGTTGGAATCATAAGGATTGACGGGCGGGATGATAGATGTAGATCTCCCGTCCGTGTATGATAATTGATTAAGGTCGAAATGTGTGGTTGAGTGTGTCAAGTTTTTGAACGTACCACATGCATGCCGATGTATGGGGATCGGTAAGCCCGGTACCAGATTGAAGCAGCTAGGGCCGATAGCCATCTCTCCTTGGAAACTTTGTTTTCCCCTGCCGTACACTTGTGGATATATGCGTGAGACTGTGAGTGAAGCAGTAAACCTTTATCCTAAGGAAATGGACCCGGTTCCGAATTGTGGATCGATGGGAAAGGTTGGGAAATGCTTGTGCCTTTTATAGCAAGCAGAGTATCCGTGTGTGTTGGGTTTCCCCTGGCCAGGTAGCAAAATTCGGTTCGAACTGTCCGCTTCTCGCGGTTAATGAGACTGCTTGACCGCCCTGCTACATTGAGTAACAAGTGAAACTTTGAGATTGATAAACTTGTTCTATGAATTAATTTGTATTGCACCACTTGTATGCTTAGGAAGGATGCTAATCTAGAATGGTTAAATTTACTAGAATATGATGCTAAAACTTGAAAGCAAGGACCTATTTTAGTTGCTTTTTGGCAAACAAACCCACCAGCCAAAAGCCTCTCATGTCTAGATGTCGGTGATGTAGTTTTCACCCGACGGGTAAGCCTTGCTGAGTATTAGTATACTCAGCCTTGCTTGTGGCAATGATTTACAGGTACACCTTTGGATGTCGATGCTTTGTCTTGGCCTACCCAGGTTCCACCTGGCTGGCACATCGAATGGGTTCCGTCCTCTGCCGAGGATCGGGAGGAGTAGCATCGTGGCAGGCTTCAGCACAGTGTTATTTGTATCGTCGTTAGATTGTTTTCTTCCGCTGCAATGAACTTTTATTTCCGCTGCAAGAATTTGATACTCTGATTTAAATTCAAACTCAGTTTGTAATAACCCTGTGGTACCTTTTTATGTAAGTTAAATTTGTGGAATGTTGTAATCTCTGGAACTCACCTTCGTGTGGGCGTGCTGTTGTTTCGATCGAGAAAAGTACGTGGTTTAATCGGGTCTAATCCGACGGCGCTCCAGCTTATTCCGGATTAAGTGCCTGACTACTCGATTAGTGGTCCCGGGGTACTTAACTTGGAATAATTTCGGAGTGGTCCGCCACAGCTGGCATCAGAGCCGAAACAGCGCACCGGAGAGAGCAACAGACCTTAAATAAACAATTTTTCAATAAAATTTGCCAACTCGTACTTCCGCCGCGCCTCGCGAAGGAAGGTTATTATAGGACCGCTAAGGATGTTACCTAGAGCGTGAAGCCTATGTGGGTTAAGGGATCACGATATGATAGGTGGCAAATAGTATATTATACTGACTTCCAGCACATTTCATTCTGTCATTTACTTTACGCAATGGTGGGCGCAAGGTACGGCGATTGCTGTAACGTACCACGGCACTATATGAAAATATAGTGGCGGCACATAGTCAATACGCTGTGATGGCGTATGAAAATAGAATAGGATGGTGGGCGCAAGGTACGGCGATTGCTGTAGCGTACCACGGCATCATATGCAAATATGATGGCGGCACAAAGTCAATACGCTATTTCAGTAGCGTATGAAACTGTCAATATGTTGCTCTGGTGACATATGAACATTGCCCGTTCAATGTTAAACGTTCGGGTGCCACCTCTATAGTGGGTGGTAATGAATGGAGACGCTTTCGTGAGTGCTGGCACGAAAGGTTGATTATACATGCTCTGGGATGAAATTTTCTGCAGGTACACTAACTGTGATTCCGTATATTGAAACGGTTAGAGAAATTCGACTAGTTAATATAGGGAGAGACGAATATTGCCTAGCCACCGGCACTAACTTCGTAAGCCAAAAGTTTATTGGCATGTGTGTTGGCGAGAACGAATAGGCCGCTCATGCATTGCATTTCACTGAATTAATATCGAATTTTAACACATGATCAAATCGAACCGCCGTCAAAGAAATTGAAATCACAACCCAAAAAAAATCCTGCTGAGAACAATCTGTTTGCACCCTTAATTCGAAACTGAAAACGTTGTCAAACGAAAAAGTGTTCAACACGAAAGTTGTCATAAATATTATGAAGTAAATGCTGGAGAAATTTCAACGAAAATGGTTCAGTAAAATTGGAGTTATGCTAAAAATGGTAACCCCCTGTCTGCTGGAAATTTCTGGGGACAGTGAGATAAAAATTGAATTTTTACACCATCTTAACGACAGTTTCTGCTCAAACCTCCAACATGAAACTTGTTAGGAATGATTCAAACAATGTCCTGGCCAAATTTGGGATTTTTTGAGCTTGTAGATTTCGAGTTTTGTAATTTTTACCACCCTGCACAGAATCTGTTTTTGCTCTTTGGCACTAACCGGTGCTCACCCTTGCCCCTTTTTCTTTTGGTTCAGAATGGACACTCACGCTGACCTGACTAGTCACCCCAACGATGTGTCCTTCTCTGATTGCTTGGGATGGGAAGGTTTCCCTAGCATCTTGTGGTCGGTTCTACAGGCACTTGGCTACCCTACACCGCCGCAGTATGAGAGGACTATTATCCGCGACCGAGGTGTGGTTTGTTCCCGTGTGCGGTTGGTGGTACACCGTCACCCGCCGTGTCCTAGTTCCCCCACCTGGACGGTGGAGACACCACATGGAGACGACTTGTGAGCTAGCTGCCTTGAATGGCATCAGTTCTTTTTGTGCTCAGAACCAGAGCTTGGTAGAGCACCAGTTGCTTGGGCTGTTTCCTCCGACTCAGCCGGATGATCCCCACTGGATGAGGCACTACCTTAGCTCTCCTTTGAGGATGGCGGAGAACCCCGTCGCTGCAGCCGCTTTGATGATGAGGTGGATACGGGCGTATCACCGTTTGCAGGCACTTCTTGGACGGTCGCAGAGCGAGATGCTCAACATTGCTATGGACATGTCCGCTCGTGCCCGTGACATAGGGGTTGAGAGGACCTCCTTGTCCATTGAGGTGACCACTAGAGATGCCATGATTGCTGACTTGGAGAGGCAATTGAATGACCTCCAGATTGCACACAACAACACCCAGAATGAGTTAGCACAAACTAGAGAGGAGCTTGAGGAGGTACATGGTACCTTGGAGCATGCAAATGCTATGCTTGCCGCCCATGACGCTCAGCACCTTCTTGAGCAAGAAGGAGGGAATGGTGAAGGAGAGACCCCCGATTCCGACATGGACACCGAGGATGACATGCCGTCCCTTCCAGCTCCACCTTCACCTATGGGCAGCGAGGCTACCGCTAACAACCTAGATGATTTTTAGAGTGGTAGTAGCAAGTTTACTCCTCCGCTAGGCCTAGATTTTGGCTTCATGTTATAATAGGCTAGATGGGTTGAGCTTCTCCTTTTATCTTTTGGTGGCAATGTAAATGAATGGTGTGGTTGTGGTGTAAAACTTGATGAAGTGTAATAGCTGTGTTGAAAACATTCTGCAGCTAACCTTGTTTTAATTATTGATGGGTTTTCCATTCATTTCTGGGCTGTGATGTGAACTACAAAGTTGTTTGGGATTTGTCAAAAAAAATGATCACCAAATTGCAACCCCATTGGTTAAGCGAAATAAAAATGGCAACCAAAACACTATAGCTCGGTCTGCTGAAAAACAGCAAATGCAGAGAGCTAAAGATTGAATTTTTCGGCTTAGTTCCAGTCTGAATTTGATTCTGAGCCCAACATGAAAGTTCTAGAGCATGAAATTTTCGAGCTACTGACCGAACGGGAGCATTTGACTTGTTTCCTGTTGGGAGATATGATTTTTCTTCCAAACTGCGTGCTGATTTGTCATTCTGCGCAGTACACTTAATATATTGTCACGTTCTATCTTGTCATTCACTATGCAAGCTTATGGAATGTGGCTAATGCAAGTACCTACTGCAGATGGCAATCACCCGCAGCGGTCACGACGCTAGTGGCTCCAACGCTAACCAGCAGGGGCCAGAGGGGCAGCAACAGCCACCGCCACCTCCTCCTCCGCAGCAACCTCCAACGTGGCAGCAGCTGTATGCCACGCAAACAGAGATTCTCCGGAACCTGAAGCACCAGCAACAGATGATGCAGCAGCAGATGCTTCAGCAGGGAGGTCAACGGGCCCCTCAGCCTCAAGTGGCCAGATACGAAGATTTTCTGGCGACGCACCCGCCGATTTTCTCTCGAGCTGATGAGCCCTTGGAGGCCGACACCTGGATTCGAGCTATCGAGTCCAAGTTCACCATCCTGGCGACGCCTTGCACATCCAACCGCAAGGTCGTGTTCGCGGCGCAGCAGCTCCGCGGCCCAGCTCTCCTTTGGTGGGAGAACTACCTGGCCCTGCAGCAGGAGGGTCATGTGGTTGAGTGGGATGAGTTCAAGGCTGCATTCAAGGCTCATCACATTCCGGCCGGTCTGGTGGAGCGAAAGCTGAATGAGTTTTTGGCGCTGACCCAGGGTACCCGTACAGTGCTTCAGTACGCCCAGGCCTTCAATGGTCTGTGCCCCTACGCGGGTCATCACGTTGACTCGGACGAGAAGAAGCTAGAGAGGTCCCGACGTGGCCTTAACACCAAGTTAAAGGCACAGTTGGCCACCACCCGTGCTGCCTCGTACGGCGATCTCGTGAACCTTGCCATCGCCCAGGAAGACGCCAATGTGGTGCACAAGGCGGAGAAGAAGAGGAAGACTCCCGCTGGACCGTCGAGCGCGCAGCCACAGAGGTTCCGCTTGGTTCCCCCGGCTGCACCGCAGGGACAGTCCAGGGCACCTCAGGGAGGTGGATGGGTTGCTAGGCCGCCACAGCCTAACGCGCCTCGTTTCCCTCCACCGCCGCAGCAGCAGCAAGCACCAAGGCAAAATGCACAGCAGCCAGCTCGCCCAGGAGCCGGCTATCAGTGTTTCAAGTGTGGAAGTAAAGATCATTTTATCAAGGATTGCCCGCAGAACAAGCAGCAAAACCAATGCTCGGGAACTCAGCAAGGCAAGGGCAAGCAGCAGCAGCGTGTGCAAGTTCGGCAAGGACGGCTCAATTACACCACGGCCGACCTACCCGAGGGAGCCCCAGACATGACTGGTACCTTCCCTATCTGCACTCAACCTGCTGTGATATTGTTTGATTCCGGGGCAACACATAGTTTTATAAGCACAAGATTTCATGTGAAATGCGGATTAAAATCTTACCATACCAAATCATCATACGTGATATCAACTGCGGGAGGTAAAATTGCATCCAACCAAGTCACCCACAAGGTTCCGATCAGGCTGGGAAGTAAAACATTTCCTACTGATTTGATTCTGCTGGGAATGGAAGGAATTGACATTGTGTTAGGAGCCAATTGGATGACTCAACATAAGGTTGTCCTAGATGTTGCGGAACGAGTTGTTGAGATAAACTCGCCTACGCAGGGCCCGAGTGTGCTATATCTGCCACAACGGACTTGCGACGATGCGTGTGCTTATGCAATGGTAGAAACCCAACTAAAGGACATTCCGGTGGTATGTGAGTATGCCGATGTATTTCCGGATGACTTACCTGGGATGCCGCCGGATAGGGACATTGAATTTGTGATTGAACTTCAACCTGGCACAGCACCTGTATCAAAGAGACCATATAGAATGCCGCCCAATGAATTGGCTGAATTAAAAATTCAACTCCAAGAATTGCTAGATAAAGGTTTCATTCGTCCAAGTGTATCACCCTGGGGATGTCCCGCTATGTTTGTGAAGAAGAAGGACCATTCCTTGAGGTTGTGTATTGATTACCGGCCTCTCAATGCGGTAACTATTAAGAACAAGTATCCGCTTCCCCGTATTGACATCTTGTTTGACCAACTAGCTGGCGCCAGAGTGTTCTCCAAGATTGACCTTCGCTCTGGCTATCACCAAATCAAAATCAGGCCTTGTGACATTCCAAAGACTGCCTTTTCCACACATTATGGACTTTATGAATTCTTGGTTATGTCTTTTGGACTCACCAATGCCCCGGCCTACTTCATGTACCTCATGAATTCGGTCTTCATGTCAGAGCTAGACAAGTTTGTGGTGGTTTTCATTGACGACATTCTTATATATTCTAAGAATGAGGAAGAGCATGCCGAGCACCTTCGCATTGTTCTTCAGAGATTGAGAGATCACCAGCTCTACGCCAAGTTCTCCAAGTGTGAATTCTGGCTAGAGAGCGTGAAGTTCTTAGGCCACACGGTTTCCAAGGATGGTATATCCGTGGATCCAACCAAAGTGCAAGAGGTGTTGGATTGGCAACCACCTACTTCTGTCCACGAGATTCGGAGTTTTCTGGGTTTAGCCGGTTATTACCGCCGTTTTATTCCGGACTTCTCTCGGATTGCGAAGCCCATGACCGAACTCTTAAAGAAGGGAGTCAAATTTGAGTGGAATGACAAATGCGATGAAGCTTTCCACACCTTGCGAAGACATTTGACTTCAGCCCCAGTTTTGGCTCAGCCCGATTGCACCAAGCCCTATGATGTCTATTGCGATGCATCAGGCACCGGCCTTGGCTGTGTTCTCATGCAAGAGAACCGAGTCATTGCTTATGCTTCTCGAGCACTTCGGCCTCATGAGCAAAACTACCCCACGCATGATCTTGAGTTAGCAGCGGTTATTCATGCTCTCAAGATGTGGAGACACTATTTGATGGGTGTTCCCTGCAACATATACACAGACCACAAGAGCCTCAAATATGTCTTCACTCAGGCACATCTGAACATGAGACAGCGAAGATGGTTGGAGTTAGCAAAGGACTATGACCTTAGTGTGCATTATCACCCCAGGAAGGCTAATGTAGTTGCTGATGCACTAAGCCGCAAGGCTCATTGTCATTGTCTTTCCGTGGAGTCCTACGCTGACACCCTGTGTCATGAAATGGCAAAGCTCAATTTGGAGATTGTTCCACACGGGTACTTCAGCCATATTGCAGTGGAACCAACCTTGCACGATCAGATTGTTGTAGCCCAATTAAATGACACGAGCATTAAAATCCTTAAAAGGAAATTGTCTAAGGAGAAGGTGAAAGAGAAGTACAAGTGTTTCCGGCTAGATGGGCAGGGAGTAATGTGGTTGGGCATCGCCTCGTGGTGCCTAAAAACACGGAACTCCGGAGGAAGATTATGGATGAGGCACATCTCTCTAAATTTTCTATCCATCCCGGCAGCACCAAAATGTACCAAGATTTGAAACAAGACTTTTGGTGGACTCGAATGAAGCGAGAAATTGCCACGTATGTGTCGGAATGTGAGACATGCCAGCGGGTTAAGGCCAGCTAGTTGAAGGTAGCAGGCACGCTTCAACCTCTACCTATTCCCTCATGGAAGTGGGAAGATATAAGCATGGACTTCATTGTTGGACTTCCCAGAACCCCGCAGGGGCACGACTCCATTTGGGTAATTGTGGACCGCCTTACCAAGACCGCACATTTTATTCCGGTCAATACCTTTTATAACGCTAAGAAGTACGCGGAGATTTATTTGGAGCGGATCGTTTGTCTACATGGGGTACCCAAGACGATAATTTCAGATCGTGGTGCTCCGTTCGTAGCACGCTTTTGGGAACAATTGCAAATGTCCCTAGGCACCAAACTGACC
>JACEFO010001851.1:0-240199 GCA_015342445.1 Digitaria exilis
TCCCAAGGGCGCTCAACGGGAAGTACTTGAAATATTATCCAAGTGTTTTGGCAACATGCTTGAAAGGATATGGCCGATACTGTGATACGCCCTTAGGGAACATGTGCACGACAATATTGGTCGCCCTAGTCTGATTCAAATGTTTTGTGGTAAACAGAGAGTTTTAAACCACAACCAGGGGGCATATGTGGATGACCAAAAAATGGCTTAAAGCCATCAGGCTGGGACAAGCTGGTCTAGACCGCCTGTACATGCGGTTAGACCGGCTGGGCCCTGTAGCCCGATCTGGCAATGTGCCGGTGTCTAACCGCCTGTCACAGTGGTCTGACCGCCTGTCCCCGAGTTTGAGTAGAATCAGGTTTTTTACACGTTTTTGGATCTGTACAAGGACTTCCTTGCGGGGCCAAGACCTCCCCACCCTATACAATATAAAGGGTCGTGCCCGATGAGGACCCTCTACCAATCGTAGGAAAAATTGTCTTACTATTTTATCTCCTAACCCTAGCTTTCCAACCCATTTGCCTTTCATTCTTCGTCTCCCCGACGATTTAGGACGTTCTTAGAGTGCCCTTGCCGACCTTAGAAACACCCAGGTTCGCAAGCCTTCGACGGGGTCCCTTCCGAGGTTGTGATCGTAGGGCTTCCGCGGCGCTCTCTGCTACAGGCGGTCTGACCGGCCCCTACAGGCGGTCTAGCGCGTTCGTGTGTTGACCAGAAGCGCGTCACCAACTGTATTTTAGTTTCCCTTTTGTGACTACTTAATCATTGTTAGTTACTCTCGTAATATTAGCATTTATGTTACACATCTGGCATGGGAACGCTCCTGGATTCAATGAGGAATAGACAAATAAACAAAAACCAGAAATTCAAGACGCACCAAATGAGACAACTATCTTCACCTTTATATCCATGCAAAAGTTTGTTTGCTAATATTCACATACTTTGTATTTTCATATTATTTCATTATTTCGTATGTATCGATTGGATACAACTGCACTATGTCCTTCCAAACAGGAAAGAAATACGTGACCTAAAAATAACATGTAATAGCACGATCATTGTCTCGTACTGTTTCTTCCCATCACTAATGTCCGTCAAACAGGGAGATTTACTGGTGTATCACCCATTACAGCTAATTGCGGTGCTGTGTAGCTTTCAGATGAAGATGAAGCCTTGCTGGATGATTGGATTTTATCATCCAAGAAGCGCTCATAGGGATGATAAATCCCGCCTGAGAGTTTTGTTACGATGGATAACAAAAGTTGGACCGAAACAGCGAAACACCAGTGGGAAGATGAACTGAACAAATACTAGTTTATGTTTGTAGTTTACTATCATTGTATATATGTTAAATTATTATAATTTATATTATACGCATACTATCATGAATATATATAACAAACTATGAATTACGTAAGTATTAGTTTTTATAATATATAAATTAACAAATGGAACATTAAATGTATATTAGTTGTAATTAAATATATAAATAAAATTATGAATTTAGTTTTTTGGCAAAAAAAAAAAAGAAGTTAGACCTTTAGTCTCGGGTGCACCGCCTTTAAGTCCTCCTATAGAATTACCAACTGAGACTAAATATAAGCTTTGTCATGGTGCTAGATCCGAGAACTAAAGGGAACCCCTATAGTCTTGACTGGGCAATCCTGGTGGCTGGTGTATGCAAAGGCCTTCACCAACCCGGGATTGGGGGGGGGTCTCCAGTTAGTGTGAAAACCCCTGTAAAATAATGCTATGGTTAGCCGAGATCTTTTGAAAATCAAAATCTTTATTTAGTTGATTAATCCAAAATGCTATCCTAATGGAAGATAACATGGTACAGAAGAAATTAGCAAGGGGATAGCCGATGCATTTGATTCCATTCTGAGCAAGAGAGTGCGGGAACACCTTTCTTCGGCTGCACATTGGCTAAATATGTGGAACATGTTGTCTTCCGTGGTGGTGGGTGCTTCTTGTCGTCCATGCTCTTTTGAGCAATTTTGTATCTGGGTTAAAATCAACCTGGGAAAGGAGAAAAATATGGACAATGGAGCGGATTACAGGTGTTTGCTGAGCGTTGTGGAAAGCGATAAATAACATATGTTTTGAAAAAAAGATCACACCTACTGAAACTATTTGCATTGTACAAAATATATTCTCGATAAGCATTATGTTTCCAGAGTCAGCAGCTACAGATATATAGCAATCAATTTACACAGGAACAAACCGCATTGTTTTCTTCGATGGGTACACAGGAACATCATTGAATTGTAATTTCCAGGAAGACACAAAGGGAGTTGCTCGTACTGTAGGGTTCCAAATGGTCAAACTGAGACCTATGTATAGCGGTCAGATCGAGGTAATTAAACTAACAATTAAAGTGAAAGCAACAAAACATCTCTAGCCAGAGTGTCTTAAAATTTATCCTTATTCCTCTTATGCATATGCATGCAATATGCCAACGAAGGGCGATGCTTCCAACCAAACCTGCCGTCCAGGTGATTCAACGCTTTGTCAGTACCATTAATGTGTTGCGTTCGTAATGGATCTCTTCATGGTTATAGACCGTAGGGACCCAGCGAGTTATATCTTGTACTATATGTTCTGTAAGAAGCATTTCTACATCCCATCTATTCGTAGGGGAAAACCCTACTCCAGTGTATTATTTTCGTTAGAGTTCAACAGTTATTAGAAGTTGTCAAAATAAAATCCATTACATGATTTGTCGACAGATTTTTACAGCAACATTTAATGGTGCATAGATATCATATTTTACTACCAATTGGACGACATGCACAATTGGTCACCATACAGATGATATGTGTGGAGGAAACAACCACTTGTGTTCAACCACCTATGAAAGTGTGATACAATGTGCAAAACAAAACTATATATGTGGATGGAATAAACCTTATAGAGTAATTTACTATACCTTAATATATTACAACTACATAAAAATAAACAAAGATTGCAAAATGAAACTTGTATGAGAAGTGTGTTAACATTATTCCAAAATGAGACTTGCTCGCATTGTCTTTGTATAAACTAAGATAATCTTCTAAAAGTAACTTTTATCTTAGAGGCTCTAACTTTTGGGTGAATATTCAAAGCATGCATTGATATATGCCTCGTTACATATATAGATTGGTAAAAATAAGTCATTTTGGGAATAAATTAGATAATCTAAATATGCTATAAACAGCGAGTAGATTTGAAACATTTCTCTCCATAACGGGTATACCATCCCTCTCATGTTGGACCTACACATCAGAGTCAAGAAACATATCCAAAGATTTGAGACCGTTGAAAAAAACTCAAATTTATATATGGGGCATAGCAAACAGTTCCAATCACCGACCGGCTGTAATATGCGATTATTATAGCTGGTTGGTGGCTGGAACCGACTCCGACTGTGATGCCCCATTCACCTCATGACAGCCGATTTGCTGGTTGAACAACCGATTGTGACAAGTTGCATCGTAGCCGGTTTCAGTTGGAGCCGGCTATAATGACCTTTTTTACTGCCGGTTTACCCCACAACCGGCTATAACTCGTGAAAGTATTTTGTAACCATAAGCCAGCACTAAAGCTTCTAAATTATTTCATTTGTTTATAAATATTCACTAATATGAATTTTAATCTTGGGGCCGGTTATACTTATCACGTACGTGTGGCGCGTGTGCCCTTCTACTAGGGTTTGAAAATATGGGGAAACTGGAACCTAGCTTCGTTCATAGTAAATGTCAACCTATCTTTATTTTTTCTGCACGTAAATGTCAACTTATCTTTCATATCGCAATATATCTTAAGATGTCCCTTCTCCAAATGTAATCATCTATATTTATATGCTCTCCTACCGCACTTGATCGAAAACACAGCAAGCGAAATGGCTGCTAAGATGGATCTGGTCACACTGATGGTCTCGTTCCTCTTCCTCCTCCCTGCGCCAATGCCGAAAACGGCGTCTTTCACGCCACCATGATCCGCCGCACCGAAACCGGCGCCATCAACTTCACCCAGGCAGCTCGCCAGTCGCGCCACCGGCTGTCCAATGCTTGCCTCGCGGCTCGACGCGACGACGTCGAGCCGCGTCAACCCCCGGATGCCGCTGAAGATGGACGGCGACGTTGGCGCCTACGACGTGGAGTTCTCCATCGGCACGCCTACGCAGAAGCTAACGGCCCTTGCTGACACTGGCAGCGACCTCATCTGGGTCAAGTGTGGAGCCTGCGCGTCCTGCGAACCGCAGCACTCCCCTTCGTACTACCCACACAACTCATCCTCTTTCTCCGAGCTCCCGTGCTCCGTGCCTCTCTGTAAGGGCGTCTCCAACAGTCCTAGCCAGTTGCTAGCTAGGAGAAATCCACATCATCTTGTGGACTCATATATAATATCTTAAATATTCTCTTTCCTTCTTTTAAGGCGCACAAATGTACTATTCTTTACCTTTTCACAGCCATCTAGTAGAGTGTTGCATGTATTTTCCTCGATTCATGAGCTTCTAGCTAGCTAGGAGCAAATAGCTGGTGAGCTGATCTCTCTCCTCCACGTCATGCACTGAGCTGAGTCATCCATGAAATAGCTAGCTCAAATAGCCTTGTTGAGGACGCCCTAACACTCTGATATCTTGGAACTTCACGGCGTGCGGTGCTGGCGGCGAGGAATGCGACTACAAGTACTACTACGGGTACGAGTACAACCCCCACTATTACACCCAGGGGTACCTGGGGAACGAGACTTTCACGCTCGGTGGTGAAGCTGTGCCGGGGATCACCTTCGGCTGCACCAACATGTCCGAGCGAGGGTATCTACGGGGGCTCTGGCCTGGTTGGACTCAGCTGTGGGCCCCTATCCCTGGTCTTCCAGCTCAACGCCAGTGCCTTCTTGTGCTGCCTGAGAGCACTCCAGTGGGGCATGCAAATCTGGGCTCCCAAATCCTATTTTACAAGCCCCATGTAAAATTTAGGGCTCCAAATTTGCATCCAACTCCAGTGGGGCATACATCTATATACTAGTGAGGCATGAAAAATGGTGCGATCCATAGTTGGAGAAGAAGGATGATGGTTTAAGAGGGAGGATGAGAGGCTCCCAAATCTAGGGGCTTTGAGGGAAAATTTGGGAGGTCATGTAAAATAGGAGGAAGTTTAGGAGCCCCACTGGAGAAGTTTTTTTTGCTTTGGCTCCTAAAATTTATAGTAGGAGCCCATTTAGGAGCTTCCACTTAGAGATGCTCTGCACCAGCGACCCTTCCAAGACAAGTCTCTCTTGTTCGGCTCCGGCGACCTATTGACGGGCCCCGGCGTCCAATCCACGCCCCTCAGCTCGGAGCCCAACCCCAGCTTCTATTCCGTCAACCTGACGGGCATATCGATCGGCAACGTGATGACGCCTGGCACTGGGAACAGTGGCTTCATCTTCGACTCCGGCACGATGCTGACGTACCTCACCGAGCCGGCCTACACGGAGGCAAAGGCGGCGGTGCTGAAGCAGACGGATCTTGCTATGGTGCCCGATGGGGATGGGTATGAGGCGTGCTACGAGGCACCCAGAGACGACCGGAGCCTCGAAAAGGCCGTGCCGTCGATGGTGCTGCACATCGACGGCGCAGACATGGTCTTGCCGGTGACAAACTACTTCGTCGACATGGGCAGCGGCGTGGTGTGATGGATTGTGCAGAGGTCCTCAAGCGTGTCCATCTATCGGCAACATCATGCAGATGGATTTTCACGTCCTGCATGACGTCGACAACTCGGTGCTGTCGTTCCAGCCGGCGAACTGCGATAACCTTTAGGAATCGGTCTCGCCTTGTCTCGTACCAAAATTTGACGTCATTTCAGCTGAGGGTTCCTTTTCTGCATATTGTGGTTCAGTTAGTAGAGTAGTAGTGGCAGCGGCAAAATAATACAGAAGCATAAATGTTTGTCGTGTTTAAATTACATTAATATGTCAGCATTAATTTAGATATATTCAAAAAAAATA
Organism: Digitaria exilis; assembly: GCA_015342445.1. NCBI lineage: Eukaryota > Viridiplantae > Streptophyta > Magnoliopsida > Poales > Poaceae > Digitaria > Digitaria exilis. The sequence goes on from JACEFO010001851.1 coordinate 5,977, forward strand.
GCCCAATGCCTCTTGACTTTATTGATCCGATTATATTATATACAGATACAACTTGACCTTGATCCTTGGTGAAGAAGAGCTCTGCACGTGACGATTATTCTGGCACAAGATACATCGGAATGCAATCAGGCAGAACTGGAGAAAGATGCAACAACAAACCCTATCTCATTTACAACAAACATAGGACTCTTCGCCTCATATACAAGTCTGTGATGCTTACATTACAGGATAACAGATTGATACCTACGATATCTAGTTGGTATAACGGCCTCACTAAACTATAACTGTGTTAGGTCAAGGTTGCCCTTGAACTTCTCCAAGTTTGGAATGATATGGCAGTATGGTAATTTTGTCAAGTCATCAGCGACTTGTTCTCTAAAGGAACCATAACACCCTAGGAGGGGTGGGGGGGATTAGGTGTTCTAGAAACTAAGACTCCAATTGCACATATAAAAACTATCTCAATTTCTATCTAAATGTGCTATATGTTTTTTCTATGTGTTATACGGCCCGACCACACATTTTTTCCGTGGAAATTCATGCGCTATACGGCTGGGAAGATTAGGACCCGCGACCTTTTCCTCGCACATAACCTGCTCTATCACTATACCACACTCTCACATGTGTCTACTATCCATTTGCTTTTCCCACATATTATACTAACTCAAGTGTAAATCATTTGTCTGAGGCTCTAAATAAATTCAAATTAAAAATTTATACAAAGTTTCACAACTTTTCAAGATCTACAACTTTAATTTTTGGTAGTTTCTCTTTGAAAAATTAAATTTCAAATTTGAACTCTTTCAAACATATTTTTCATCGACGAGATGACTTCAAATAAAAGTTCACAACTACAAAGTTTTGTAACTTTTCAAGTTCTACAACTTTTATTTTCATTCTTTCTGCATTCTAGGTCATTTGAAAAATTCAAATTTTAAATTTGGTAATAGATTATCTGGGGTAGTCATGTCACAAAAGGCACCTGCATTAATATTACACTGACCGCCTCAGTTAATTAATTTTCCAGGAGGGCCAAATGTAACCGTCTGCTTAAATAAAATGTGTCTGCCTCCATAAATCACTCGCGTTAACTGAGGTGCACATGTTTTGTATTTGCCTCAAAAATATCTTGGCACTATCTCGCAATTTTTTTTGTGTGTATTAGTGCCTCCCTCTCACAAGCATGGGCAACCTCTCCACAAAACACTTGTAGGACCTCGCAAGACTACAAGCCCCCGATGTACAACACTTGGTGTGCCAATAAGGAAAGAGGTGTATATATATGCAAGCCTCGCTAAACACTAGGCTAATAACCTAAAGTAGCACTAAACACTTTTGTTAATTGTCTTGATCTTCTAATTAGCACTTTGATGGATTGAACAATTCAATTTGTGTGAAGCACTTGCCAGTATCTTCCCTAAGCTCAAGCACCAACCAAAGAAACTAGCTGTTGCAAACTTTATAGATACCACCAACTGATTCGGTGCCATTTTTCTTGCATCACCAAATGAATCGGTGGGTTCTGAGCCATCCTTCATCTTCAGCTTCCTCTAGCACCGAATGATTTGGTTCCACCTCCCTGTCACCACAGAATAGATCGGTCCGAGCCAAAATCATACAATACCCTGCCAAACTGCATTTTCTAGGCATAATTACTGATCAATTCGATACCCTACCTTGGGTACCACCGAACCAATCTGTGGTCGCACAGAGAGGTCTTCACGTTGCAGCACATACTAATTCGGTTGGGGACCGACTAATTTGGGGGGGGGCATCTGTGCATTGCACCGATTTACACTGTAGCTTATCTGCAACACTGTCTGGATTGTTTTTACGTCGTTTCTTCACCGAATTTTTTTGCCACCATTTAATAGATTAGAGAACATTTTGAACCATTTGCATGACTTCAAACCATCCTTGAAAGCTACTAAAAATCTATAAATATACATCTTGAAATTCATGTCAGTCCTAATGGGTATGTGGTCAATTGATCACCAAATCACAGATAATGGCCTACAACCTTTTTCTATACAATCTTCTATTGATCTGAGTTCAATCTGAACAATTTCTGCAACATTATTCGACATGTTCAACACTACTACCAATAAATTCATACGCACCAAATGAGTAAACATTCTCCACCTTTATATATATGCAAAAGTTTTTTTTGTTCACATAACATTGTATATATCATAATATTATTTCGCAGCATATGGAAATAATTCATGAAAAAATATCCTGTCTTGCAGCTTCGTGGTCCATGCTCTTTTGAGCAATTTTGCATGTGTGAAAATCAACCTGGGGAAAGGAGAAAATATAGACGTGGTGCGGTTTGCAGCTGTTTGCTGAGCGTTATGGAATGCGATAAATAACATCTGTTTACAAAAAAAATTACATCTACTGAAACCATTTGCACTGTTCAAATATGTTCTCAATAAGCATTATGTTTCCAGAGTCAGCAGCTACATATAGAAATCAATTTACTTCTGGAGACAATATATTTCTTTACGCATATTGCATTTAGACTTGGTTCTTTAAAATTTCTGGACACAATCAATTTGCAGGAATCCAGTGGAATAATACAAACTTTGCATTGCATGGCAGTGAATCATTAAGGTAATTGTTGGTTCAAGAGAAAGAGGGCCAATTGTTGAGAACTCCTTGGTGCTTACACTCCTTGGGGTTCAGGCCACTGCTAGAGATGCTCTAATACAATCAAAATGAGACTGATCTTGATGACCGAATTGTTTTTTCCAACAGGAAAAATGAGTTGGAATATTTGGACTTGGCACAATATTGTGGTTATTACCGTATCGGTAGTTACAGATGATCTCAACCGATTTATAGGGTGGACAATTTGTATACCTCTTGTGAAGCCGGTAATAGGAGATTAGTGTGCGAGACGCACGCGAGCTTGCTTGCCTCACAAAGCCAGGCTGTGAGCGTGGGCGTGACGTGATGTGCTTGCGGAGAGGAAAGGTTTTGCCATGATGGAAAGTAATGGAGGCAATTGATTGTTTCCTTATGAGACTATTAATTATTTCCTTACTACTAGGACCTCCCATCACTGGTCATGTCTAGGTGCATTCCCTTCTCCTCCCGCTCGCATAGACCACCTTGGACTCCCTCTCCCTCTCTTACCAGAACACACACACGCCTCTGCTGCCTTCTGCATCCCCATTGCCGTCTCTGCGCGCACAATGCCGGTGAGAGTAGGTGCCTCCGATCTGTTTTCCTCCGCGAGATCCTACATGGGATGGCCAGACAATCAGGTTTCGAGGGAGTGCCTACACGTGACTGATCACTTGGAATGTAGTTGTCCACACTGGTGCTTCATTCATGGTCCACATCGTCAACTCCTGTCTGTGCATACGGCTTCACTTTCTTCTTAACAGGCGCATGTACGACTCCGGTTCAAAGGAATGCACTGGGAATATCTTCCTGCATCGAACTTAATGGACTACTACAAGCAAGGCTAATCGAGTAGAAGTAGTATGTCTACTACTGCTCCTGCTGGTAATGGTGCAACCACTGCCTCGAGCAGTAGTCCCACCCATGGGTTGTTTCTTTTACTATCGTTTATGTTCATGTTTAAATCTGTGTTAAACTTGAACACATGGACATGGCTTGTTCATTCATGATAGTCATGGAAATATTTGTGAATGCTAGCTATTTTAAATCCATCTAATTATCCAAGAACAGGAACATCATTGCGTTATATTATCCAGGAAGACACGCAAGGAGTTGCTCGCATTGTGGGTTCCAAATGGTCAAACTGAGACTGAGACCTATGTAGCGGTCAGATCGAGGTAGTTAAACTGGCAATATAATAAAGTCAAAGCAACAAAACATCTCTAGCCAGATTGTCTTAAAATTTATCCTTATTCCTCTTATGCATATACATGCAATATGCCAACGAAGGGCGATGCTTCCAAGCAAATTTGCCGTCCTTGTCAGCACCATTAATGTGTTCCGTTCGTAATGGATCGTCTCCTCGTTATAAACGATAGGGACCCCAGCGAGTTGTATCTTGTACTACATGTTCTGTAAGAAGCATTTCTACCTCCCATCTCTTCGAAGGGGAAAAGACTAGCTACTCCAGTGTATTATTTTTGTTAGAGTTCTACAGTTATTAGTTATTGTCAAATAAAAATCCATTGCATGATTTCTCGACAGATTTTTACCAGCAACATTTGATGGTGCATAGATAAGATATCATATTTTTACTACCAACTGGACGACATACACAGTTAATATCACCATACAGATGATATGTGTGGACGAAACAACCACTTGTGTTCATCCACATATGAAAGCGTGATACAATGTGCAAAAAAAAAATATGTATGTGGATGGAATAAAACCTTATATAGTAATTTACTACATTAATCTATCACAACTACATAAAAATAAACAAATATTGCCCAATGATACTTGTATGAGAAGTGTGTTAATATTATTCCAAAAGGGAGAGTTGCTTACATTGTGTCTATAAACTAAGATTGCCTACTAAAAGTAATTTTTTATTTTGTATTAAAGCATGGATTGATATATGCCTACACCTATCACATACGTGTTGCACGTGTGCCATTCTGCTACTAATAGGGTCTGAAATTATGGGGAAAGTGGAACCCAGGTTCGTTCATAGTAAATGTCAATCTATCTTAAGAATTACCACCTAAAAAAACTGTCATATCGCAATGTATAACAAGATGTCCTTTCTCCCCGTGTGATCATCTATATTTATATATATATGCTCTCCTACCGGTACATGAAAACACACACCAAGCGAAATGGCTGCTAAGATGGCTCTGGTCACACAGGTAGTCTCATTCCTCTTCCTCATCGCTGCTGCCAATGCTGAAAACGGCGTCTTCCGCGCCACCATGATCCGCCGCACCGAAACCGGCGCCATCAACTTCACCCAGGCAGCTCGCCAGTCGCGCCACCGGCTCTAAATACTCGCCTCACGGCTCGACACGACCACGACGTCGAGCCCCGTGGACGCCAAGACACCGCTGACCATGGACGGCGAGGGTGGCGCCTACGACATGGAGTTCTCCGCCGGCACGCCGCCGCAGAAGCTAACGGCCCTCGCCGACACCGGCAGCGACCTCATCTGGGTCAAGTGCGGCGCGTGCGCGTCCTTCGTACCGCAACACTCCCCTTCCTACTACCCAAACAACTCCTCGTCTTTCTCCAAGCTCCCGTGCTCCGTGCCTCTCTGTGGCGCTCTGATGTCTGAAGGCACCGCGACATGCGGTGCCAGTGGCGAGGAATGCGACTACAGATACTCCTATGGGTTGGAGGAGGACTCCCACCATTACACCCAGGGCTACCTTGGCAACGAGACCTTTACGCTCGGCGACGACACCGTGCCGGGGATCGGCTTCGGGTGCACGAACATGTCGGAGGGCGACTACGGCTCGGGCTCCGGGCTCGTAGGGCTGGGCCGTGGGCCGCTGTCCCTGGTCTCGCAGCTGAACGCCAGCGCCTTCTCATACTGCCTCACCAGCAACGCTTCGAGCTCAAGCGCCCTCTTGTTCGGATCCAGCGCCTTATTGAAGGGCCCCGGCATCCAATCCACGCCACTGATCTCGCAGCCCGACCCCTCCTACTACTCCGTGAACCTGAACGGGATATCTATCGGCAACGTGACGACGCCCGGCACTGGGTACAGCGGCTTCATCTTCGACTCCGGCACGACGCTGACGTACCTCACCGAGCCGGCGTACACGCAGGCCAAGGCGGCGGTGCTGTCGCAGACGGCTCTTGCTAGGGCGCCAGACAGGGACGGGTTCGAGGCGTGCTACGTGGCACCCACCAGCAACGGCAGCCTGGAGGAGGCCGTCCCGGCGGTGGTGCTGCACTTCGACGGTGCTGACATGGCCTTGCCGGTGACGAACTACTTCGTGGACGTGGGCGACGGCGTGGTGTGCTGGATTGTGCAGGTGTCTCCCAGCATATCTATCATCGGTAATGTCATGCAGGTGGATTTCCACGTCCTGCACGACGTCAACAACTCGGTGCTGTCGTTCCAGCCGGCCAACTGCGATAGCCTTTAGGGATCATCGGCTCGTCTTATACCATAATTTCAGGGTTTTTTTTCTACTGATGGCGTTCCTTTTCTTTATACTACGTTTCAGTTATAGTAGAGTAGTGTGGCAGCTGCGAAAATAATACTCAAACCTTGTTTGTCGTGTTTGAAATCAGGTTACCATGAGATCATTATATTAGTTTAGAGAAAATTGTCAAGGGGCTCACAGTTGGAGTGGTAAAGACCATTAGCTGGGGGGCTCCCACCGAGGATTCAAATTGTAGGTGTGACATCATTTTTTTTGAAATCTTTGTTGTGGCTGTATTCCCTTACAATTTTCTTTCAAAAAAACATAGAGAAAATCTCATTAGAAACAATAGCCCAATGCATTGTTGTTTCTCATCTATAATATAAGGCAACGTATCCTATGAAAACCAACCTGTATGTGAAAACTATGGAAACTTCAATCTGGATCACACGATGTTGATCTAAGGGCGCTCCTAAATCCTTATTTCCATGGGAAGTTGGTTTACACCAGATATGTCTCCATAATATAATGTCTTTTTCCACTTGAACAATTTTTTGTTCCTCAAATTTAATTATTTCTTCATGGTGTTTGAATTAATCTCCCTCGTGTAAAATGTTTTGTTGCACTTGTAAATTTCTTCCTCAAAAAACTTATTCTAGGTGCTCAGTTTTTTTGTTGGACTAAGTCAACATTGCCCCTCTAAACTCTGCAAAAAAGTATAAATCTCCTCTCTGATCTATGAAACCATCTAAATGACAACGCTGATATTCTCAAACCAGACCCCCCTCAACCTATACCAAGCTAGTTAGTATCCTCACTAGCGTTCACGTAGGCAGATGATAAAAAAAAAAAAAGATTGCAGCCCTGCCTCAGAAAAGAAGGGGCAACATGTGGGCAAGGAAGCAATGACGATGGCAGTGCAGAGCAGCGCGGGACTGCCGTGGGCATGGGCAGGCAGCGATGGGGCAGAGCGGCATGGCACGACCGTGGGGGGCGGACGGAGTAGCGCCACGCGGATGTGGGGGAGAGCTGGCGGCCACAGAGCAGCGTGGTGTGGTAGACTTGCTGAGTAGGATCGCCTACCTACGTGGATGCCAGCAATGATGGGAAATCGGACTGGTATAGGTGGAGGGGTGTTGGATGTCCGGTAGTTTGAGAAGATCGGCAATGTCAGTTTGGACCATGATCAGGTGCAGTCGTTACTATGACTGTAACTTTAGCAGTCGTGAAACACGGGGCCTCCAAATACCATCCGACGCCTCCAAGACCTACTGCTGTCCTGCTTTCCTAGCGTCTTTCCTGATTTTGGCTTCTTTCATTATTTTCTGATTACTTTTCTTCAAAACTGAGCACCGCAACTTGCATCTACAACTAAAAAATCCAGGCTCGGTGATACGTGATTTTACTTCACATGACAAGGATTTGGTATGTTTCATTCATCACGTTGAATGTTTGGTTGCTGATGAAGATAACTAAACATGACTAAATTATAAATAAATTAACTGCAGAAGTCCTGAGCTGATTCACAAAACAAATTTATTAATTCTAATTAATTCATATTTAGCAAATGGTTACCTTAACATCGTATTGTTAAATCATGAACAATTAGGCATAATAGATTTCTCTCATGAATTAGTCTCCATACGTGCAATTAATTTTATAATCAGTCTATGTTAATATCTCTAATTAGTAATTATATTTGATGTGACAGAGTGAAACATAATTTTTTGAATGAATCACACAAGATACTGTGAATTCATTGATGTAGCAGAAAAAATATAAAACTACAGCTCTAGAAAGCCATAGGTAGGAAAAGAAAAAAAAAATGAAAACATAGTACTCGTCTTGTTGGATTGAGATGTTACACGGGAACACCAGACAACAACTTACTCGGTTGGACCGGGACAACAACTCACACTGGTGAATTGTAAAAAATTGACTACAACAAAAAAGAAATATCCTCGCCTTTCTCTAGAAATAAAATCTCGTGATCAATCTTCTCCGTTTTGGCATTTTTTTGAAGCCTTGGACATTTGGAATGATGAGCTTGAGATGACATAGGAGATGGATCATGGTAGAAAAAAAAAAGATTTTGTGTGCTGCCTATGCCAGATCCTTTAATATCCAGACTGTAATTTCAGCCGACACCAACTTTGCCCCCTATATCTGGATGCAGCAGAATCGTTAAGTTTTTTTTGAGGAAAAGCAGAATCGTTAAGTGAAAAGAAAGAAGAGAAACAAGCGCTAGAAGACGTCAAAGACCAATGGATGTTGGATCAAATTTGGACGTCATCTGTGCCGCGACTGCTAAAGTTTCAGCCGTTACTATGACTGCACCTGATCTCTGTCCCATTTAGACAGTTTTATAGATCGAGGTTAAAGTTTAGACTTTGGGCAGAGTTTAGGGAGGTCATGTAGACTTTTCCCTTTTTTTGTTCCATGTGACAGTACCATATGAACAATTTTTTTTTCTTTATTTTGGATTATTTTATTATATTTTTCTTTGCATTTTAATTTATAGATTGGTTTACACACATTTCCTATAAATCTAAAGATGAAACAGTTAGTGCTAACTGATAATCATTTCTTAAAAAAATACGATATCCTGTCCAACAATTTCAGCAAACAATAATAGTATTAAGGTCCAAAGGAAATAAGGGAGGCCTGCAACTATTGGCCGTGTGGAGGCTGGATCCTTGTGTTGTGCCTTGCGCGCGGATTTGTTCACCGGGTTTGGTTTTGATATTTAGATTCCAAGATTAGAAGCCCTGATCGCGACAACATCGAGTTCTCCATTAATTAAATCTATCATAACTATCTCAAGATTGGACCAGTGTTACATTAATAAGAGAGTTTTTTTTAAAAAATTATAATTCCTTATTGTATTGATGGTCAAAGGAGCAAAATCCTGTGGAATAATATACACTTTGCAGGCAAGTGAATCATTAATGTCATTGTAGCTTCAAGAGAAATGGGGCCAATAGTTGAGAACTCCTTGGTGTTTACGGAACTGATTTCATGACATACATATGCTATCACAATGGAACTGATCTTGATGCCGGCATTATTGTTTTCTTTTTCCAATGGCAAACAAGAACATCATTGCAATGTAATTTCCAGGAAGACAAGTGGGGTTCCAAATGGTGGAAACATATATTTAGCCAAAGCCCAAAGGTACTTAAAGTTTTTCCTACGACCTGTTGCATATATATATCATGCAATGTGCCTGGCACGAAGGGTAATGCTTCCAACCATAATCAATCCAAATTTTCTGTCCTGGTGCTTCCACTCTTTTCTGCACCATCCATCTGTTGGGTGGGTATGTAATGGATCGGATCGTCTCTTGTTAGAGACTGCAGGGACCCCAGCATTTAGGATCTTCTACTATATGTTGGAGCATTCCACTCTAGTATGTTATTTTGGATAGAGATCTACACTTATTGGTTCTCGAATTAAGATCCATTACGTGATTTCTTTGACAGATTTTTACCAATTACACATCATTGGATGGTGTTACTTTTGGACGACAATCGTGATATATGTCACCATATAGACCATGTACATACGGCTATGGAGGAAACAATAAAAGATACTCCCTCTGTCCAGAATGTAGCTACATTTAGCATTTTCCAAAGTCAAACATCAATAACATAAATAGCAAAAAAAATATGAATATTGGCAACATAAGAATTATGTTTATAGATCCATCTTCAAACCAACTATTGTAACATGTTACTTTTTATAAATATTTTTATTTAGAAATATTATTGGTCAAAGTTAAGAATATTTGACTTTGAAAGAGTCTAAGCGTAGTTATATTCTAGAATGGACGTAGTACCGAATTTCATATAAACACTATCTCGAACTAAGGGTTTAATTAACCACGTGTCAACCAACTACGAAGTGTGATGCAACATGCAGATTTAAAACCGTGAATATGGATGGAATATCTTATAAAGTAATTATCTACCTTTGAAGGGGCTCTGTGGAGTAGTGCATGTTCTCCTCCTCAAAGTTCTTGTCTGCCAAAGTCAATGACAAGTTTATGGTTAATGTGTTTTTTCATCATTACATTGTGCTGCAGTGCACAAAGAGGGCACACTGCCAAAATCATATTGTGGCGTCAGCTATTGCGCCATTGGTGGTCCATCTCAACCTTTATCGAAAGAAAACAGGCTGGTGCCGTTGACGTATTAATAACGAAGGAGAGCAAAGTACGTGTAAAGAGGTCTAAGCCATACAAAACAAGACCTAGAAACCGAGGTCTATAATCACCATGTTGTATCAGCTCAGGAAAAAAACTAAAAGACCTCACTTGCTTGGTAAAAGCTCTCTAAGACAGCGGCAGCCTGCCAGGCTCCAAGCATGAACTTCATCTTTGATTTTTATTAGGAGGCTTTTTGGAGGAAGGCCTCTTTTGTTTGAAAAAATTGTACACTCCTTTCTTTCCAAATTTCCGAAGAGACAAGAAGCAATAGTGATCTCCATGCCTGGCTTGGCAGAGGTGTTTCAGCGATCAATTGCTCCCACCATTGTGGAATTTCACCGCAAGCTTCCCAGGCCGAAGTATTGAAGATATCTGTTGTGAGGGGCCTTGCTAATTCGTACCACACCCATCTTGTGTATCGGTATTGCGCAAATAAGTGCAGGGCTGATTCATCCATGTGTCTACGGAGGAGGCAATTTTTCTGGTTTGGCCATCCCCTTCGCTGCAGAGGATCTGTTGTCTAGAGATGGTCCTAGTAGAGTAGCTATATAGAATTTGCAGTTTGATGTTGCCCAGACTTTCCAAATAAGATCGACGAGCCTGGTTCCTACCGCTCCAATGAATTGTGGGCATACGCTGACTTGGTGGAGTACTCGCCGCTTCCATTGAGCTTCCAAACAATCTGTTCAGGGACCTCCGGGCGAAGCTGAACTTGTGCCCATCGGACAATTACCTCATCACCGACTTCATTTTGTAGAGTGGACATTACGGATATTTTCTTTCGTCTAGTACACCAGGCCAAATTCTTGCATCCAATCTCTGCTGTACGGATGGAATTGAACGCTCTCTTCGTCTGCCCAACTTGCATAAGCCAGATCAAATTGCAGACCGGGCTGATTTTCCGTGGTGCAAAGGCCCAGCTGCCCCTTTAGCTCTGCTGTCCGCCTATGCTGGCTTTCAGCCTTTTCAAGCTAGGCGGCCTTGGTCACCATTAGTAACGTGAGCCAGTCATTGAATAAGTTTTTACAGCCCATAAAAGGTGTACATCTAGATCTAGTCCCGTTTAATTTCCTTTTTAGATTCTCTACATGTCTTGTTCCACTTGAACAATTTTTTTTCTCAAATTTGATGATTTATTCATGGTGTTTGAATAAATGTTCCTCATGTAAAATGTTTTGTTCCACTTGAACAAAATTTCTTCATAAAAAATCCAGAGGGCTTATGTGATTTTTTTTGTTCCATGTGATTGTTCCAGATGAACAAATATTTTTCCCTTGATTCTGGATTAGTAAATATATTGTTCTTTAAGTTTAGTTTATAGATTTTTTACATACAGTCCCTTTAAGACTAGAGATGAAACAGTTAGAATGGATAGTTGTTTCTTAAAGAAAATACAATATCCTGTCCAACAAGTTTCATCAAACCACAATAGTAGTAGGTTGCATGTGTTGTGCCTTGCGCGCCGGTTTGGTCATCAGATGTGGTTTGGAGGTTATTAGATTTCTGATCGGAAGACCTGATCGACAATGTCATGTTCTGCATCATTCGAATCCACCATACCCAGTGCTACAACAATATTAGATATTTTTTTTTGAAAATCGAATTGTGTTTTTTTGGTATTGATGGTCAATGGATCAAGAATCCAGTGGAATAATATAGACTGTGCAGTACAAGTGAATCATTAATGTCATTGTAGTTTCAAGAGAAATGGGGCCAGTTGAGAACTCCTTGGTGTTTACGGTACGGACTTGATAATTGTAAAAATACTATCAAAATGAGACAGATCTTGATGCCGGCATTGTTTTCTTTTCCAATGGGAAACAAGAACATCATTGCAATGTAATTTCCGGGAAGGCACACGGAGCAGCTCGTCTTGTGGTGTTCCAATTGGTTAAAACAGACCTATGCAACTGGCCAGATCGAGGTAATTACTCTAACAATGTCAAAGCAACAAAACATCATTAGCCAAACGAACTTGAAGTTTCTCCTAACGGCCTCTTGCATATATCATGCAACGTGCCTGGCACGTAGGGTGATGCTTCCAACGATCCAGATTCGCCGTCCAGGTGATTCCACGCCTTGTCAGCAGCAGCATCTGTTGCGTTGTGTGGGGTAAGGATCGGATCGTCTACTGGTTAGAAACTGTTAGTTGGGACCCCAGCCTGTTGTATCTTGTCGTATATGTTGCAGCATTCTACATTCAATGTGTTCAATGGAGAAAAATACTACTCGAGTGTGTTATTTTGGTTAGAGTTCTACAGATTTTTGTTGTCAAGTGAACATCCATGACATGATTTCTTTGACAGGTTTTTACCAGTTATACAACATTGGATGGTGCATAGATAGAACATCTTATTTTACTATTGGACGACAAACACGATGTATGTCACCATACAGACCATGTACATACGTCTCTGGAAAGAATAATGAAAATACGGAATTTCATATACATCTCGAACTAAGGTTGGAACTAACCAGATGTCATCCAACTTCCAAGTGACGCAATGTGCAAATTTAAAACTATGAATATGGATGGAAAATATTATAAAGCAATTATCTATCTTTGAAATTAGATAAAAAATAAACAAGATTGACTTTTGAAACTTGATCCTCCCCCCAGGCAACTAGTTATACATAAAGAGGTACGTGTTTATTTGGTATGAGAATTGTGCTAATATTACAAAAACAAGTGTAACGTAAGCAAAATTTTCCATTATATGATGGCATGATGTATGACACAAGTGTTATGGATTGCTTTCTATGCTAGATATGCTATGATACATCTACTATACGCCGGCAAATACAAGCTATTAGAGATTAATAACGTCCCAGAATACGACAGGTGATAGTGAGCCCGGTGTTGTTAACTGACAACCTATTTTAAAAAATACCCGAAAAAAACCTTGTCATATCGCAATGTTGTATCATGTCTCATATCCCCATGTCCTGGAGACATCAGCTATATATATGTGCTCTCTTACCGGCATCTCAAAACACAAGTGAAATGGCTACAAAGATGGCTCTCCTCACACTCACGTTCTCCTTCCTCCTTGCCGCTGCCAATGCCAATAGGGGCGTCTTTCGCGCCACCATGATCCACCGCACCAAAACCGGCGCCATCAACTTCACGCAGGCAGCTCGCCAGTCACGCCACCGGCTATCAATGCTCGCCTCGCGGCTCCATACGAAGACGACGACGTCGAGCCGTGTCGTCGACGACGCCCAGATACCGGTGGCGATGGACGGCGACGGTGGCGCCTACGACATGGAGTTCTCCATCGGCACGCCGCCGCAGAAGCTAACGGCCATCGTCGACACCAGCAGCGACCTCATCTGGACAAAGTGCGGCGCCTGCACGTCCTGCGAACCCAGGGGCTCCCCTTCATACTACCCAAACAACTCTTCGTCTTTCTCCAAGCAGCCCTGCTCCGCGCGCCTCTGCCGCGTTCTGCTGTACTCCATGAACGTCGCGACGTGCGGTGCCGGTGGCGAGGAATGTGACTACATGTACGACTACACGTTCCCCAACTACACCCAAGGGTACCTGGCCAGCGAAACTTTCACGCTCGGCGGCGACGCCGTGCCGGGCATCGGCTTCGGTTGCACCAACATGTCGGAGGGCTTCAACGGCACGGCCTCCGGCGTGGTAGGACTCAGCCGCAGCCCGGTGTCACTGGTGTCGCAGCTCAACGCCAGTGCCTTCTTGTACTGCCTCACCAGAGACGCTTCCAAGACGAGCCCTCTCTTGTTCGGCTCCAGCTCTTTGTTGACGGGCGCCGGTGTCCAATCCACGCCGCTTACCTCGGATCCCAGCGACAGTGTCTACTCCGTCTACTTGCATAACATATCGATCGGCGACGTGACGACCTACGACTATGGGTTCAGGTACGTCTTGGTCGACTCCAGCACGACGCTGACGTACCTCGAGGATCCACTCTACTCGGATGCCAAGAACGCCATACTGCTGCAGACGGATCTCGCTAGGGCGCCCGACAGGGACGGGTTCGAGGCGTGCTACGTGGCACCCAGCGACGGCACCAGCCTTGACAAGGCCGTGCCGTCGATGGTGCTGCACTTCGACGGCGCTGACATGGCCTTGCCGGTGGGGAACTACTTCGTGGACGTGGGCGACGGGGTCGTGTGCTGGGTCGTGCAGTTGTCTCCCTATTGGGATCAATCCATCATCGGGAACGCCATGCAGGTGGATTTTCACGTCATGTACGACGTCAACAACTCGGTGCTCTCGTTCCAGCCAGCCAACTGTGATAACCTCCCGGGCCCGCCGGGATCGCGATCGGGCTCGCCTCGTCTCCTACCAAAATTTGACGTCGTTTTTCTGATGGCAGCGTTGCTTTTCTGCATACTGTGTTTCAGTTTGTAAAATAGTGCCAGTGGCAAAATAACACTGAAACCTGGTGTGTTGTGTTTGGATCCTTGTAATTAAATTATATTGTAATAATCATAATTTGGACACAAATTATTAATTAAGCTAATATAGTTGTATGTTGAATAATTTGTATATTATTATCAGACATATGGGAGAGAAATGTATGTACTGCACTTAGAATATATTTGTATATTATTTTTGGTGGTTCAAACACCACCAATATGATGGACTTCTCATAGTGTTTTTCAGCGGTAATAAAACATTTAGAATGGTCAAACACTAGGAGAATCCGATTAGCAGGAATTCGTAGGAAAAGTTTATATTAAAATTTGAATACAGAGACACTAAGAGAAATCCACATCACTAGAAAAAAAGTCTCAAATTCAGATTGTGTAGGGCCCAGATAAATTCCTCCTAGACAACACAACTGGAAACATGAATTGAACAGCAGTGAAAAACCAACAGGAAAATACCAAAAACCCATAGGACAATTGAGAAATCATTTTTCTGATGGTTTACCGACAGGAATATACCGACACGGCTAGCTTGACATGTAAATAAAATTTGCCGAACGGTTCACCGTCATAAATCATTTTCCCGTGGGTTTCCACGTTTTCGTCAACTCTAGGATTCTTTTCCCATACAGTATTGTTTTTTTTTGTGCGTTATGAATCTCTTAGTATTTTAGCTGATCGACACAGAAATGAGTAATTTCCCTATGAGTTATGTCAATTTTCCTGTGTGTTTTTCCTAACCCACAAAGAAGACTTTTAATTTTCCTGTGTGTTATGTGAATTTTGCTGTGTGTTTTCGCTAACGCACGGAGAAATGAGTAATTTGCCTGTGTTGTGCTATTTCTTGTGCGTTTTCAGTGTGTATCTAGAAAACCCCTCAAGAAAATTAGGCACACACAGGGAAAAAAAAAAGGCTTCCAGTAGACAAGCCATTGAATAATTCTTTTATAGCCCATAAAGAGGAACGTCTTGCCCAGTTGGGTCGGGCCGACATCTCTGGTGGCCTGCTCCCAATCCGCAAGGCCGTTCTCCGCCTTGGGCCATTTTTCCTAGCACAGAGGTGGCTGTGCCTGTGCTAGTGTCGTGCCATACCGCTGATGTGGCCACGTATATAAGGCTAATACCCGCACCCATTCAGGGTTCAGCTTACCTATTCAAATTTACAAATTTAGTGCGTGGCCCGCCTCGTGTTACCTTTCACTGCAAAGCTTAATTACGCTGGAAGGAAGGGAGAAGAAATCTGCACAGGGAGAGAGATCCATTGTGGCAGAGAGAGGTCACCAAAAGTACGTAGGCTAGCACGCTGAGGCTGCGCAGCCACGAGCACAACGAAGAGATGCATCCCGGAGGGCATGGCGGAGCCCAGGCTTCACTGAAGAACTTGTCGCCGTCGAGGATGAGGAACAGAGGAAGCCGATAGCAATGAGGTAAAGCGCCGCGGATCGCCACGGCAGAACGCGCGCTGTCGGCGAACGTCCGGACGGCCAGGTGGACAGCCATGCAGTGCAGTTGGAAATTGGAATGTTGGATGCCGGTCGGTGTACCAGCAGACGCCGGCCACGATGGCGAGCAGCGCCAGGCTCAGGCAGCCCCTGCCTCCTTACCGCCGGTGAATCACCGGCGGTGACTCAGAATCTCTACTACTAATAAAAGTGAACTAGAACAGGACGCGCGCTAACGTGCGCCCTAAGACGAACTCATTTGGTGTTTACGACAACATAGATATGATAGAATAGAAGAAATAACAAAACAAATATTGAATGAAAAATTCATGATAATGTCCATGGAAATATCTTATTAGTATTTGTTCAGCATAGCAGGCGTAGCCTGCATGTTCTGAGGCTAAATATTACATTTGTTAATCTGCAATTCTGTATTAGTACTTACTGCATCAAACTTCAGTAGGCACCTCAGAATACTGATGCAAATAAAAATGGAGTAGTGAAGCAGTGACAAGTTTTGCAACCATGAGTTGACCCATGATGAGAGAATCATGTTTAAGAATGGAAGCATTGAGCAACAAGTAATCAACTGTAGATGGACTTTGGCCGCAGCTATATGAGCACAAAATGAGTTCATCCCCTTCTTCCTCCTTAGCATCAGTGCTTTAACTGTAAATGTAATAGTTGAGGAACATCTGTTGGTTTTTTTTTTCTGAGATTTCTATATATATTATGATCTAGCAAATGATTAACTTGGTGTGGAGTGGTAGAAATGATGCTACTATGATCAATTGACAACTAAGATCCACAAAAGCTGGAGGTCCAACGATGCATTCAGACTTTTGTTTTGCTTGTGAAAGATTTGATCAAACATTCCGACATTCCTGAAGCAAAGCATTTCATCAAATAAGCAAGCAGATACAGAAGGCATAACTGAGTTATTTAACATAATAGCAAAGGATCCCAATAAAGCAAGAAAATGCAGAATGCAGAATACAAGTTGCTGAAATGATATTAATTATGTTATCGATGTGTAGGAAAGATAACATGAAAGTTATCACAGTTATAACCTAAACATTAGACAGAAGCAAGACATGGTGTGCAAGAAGTACAAGAATAACTGTTCTAGATTCTAATAAAATATATAACAGGATAAACAGGGCTTTGTGTAGCAATTCTCTAATACTATCATGGAAAGGAACATAAAAGTGAATGGATAGTTTCAACAGACCAGTGCTTACTTTGTTGAACCAACTATAACATAAATGCACCAGGTATAAGAGTATATTATTCCTTAAAAAGAAAAGGAACTCTTCTATATTTTCATCACAAAAAATGCAGGCTATGAGATAAAAATGGAAGCTTATGATTATTGATTCTACCTTTTTTTAGAACACAAACTGAGAAAGAACATATTTCTACTGAAAGAGTGTCCAGATTTAGAAGCATGTACCAGAAAAGAAAAATAATATCAAGGATAAAACAAAGAGCAAAGCAACAAGCATTAGTGCCAAGAAAATATTAACTAATTAAAGAAAAGGCTATCATATTCCAGCAGTGCTATATAATAAACAGAACAATATATGTTCAGTGCATCGGAGAAGTTTTCCTAGTAATAGATGATGTAGTGAAGGGACAGAACCAAATAACTGATAATAATCTCATAGTTAATCATACAGTAGTGGGCATCATATCTATTTTTATAAAACACAGAGTATTGTTCCGTGCATTGCATCATATCAAGAAAATTAAACTTAATAGAAATTTCACCTCACGTTATACCTCAGTACTCAGTACAGTGAGACAACTGCTGCCGCATTCGCCACATGATGTCTTGACCTTCTGACAATCAGCACTTCTAGTGAGATTTGGTGGTCCACATCCAAAGTTTCATCCTTGACCACAGACTCAACCTTAAGCTTGCTGAATGTCTGCAACATTAAAGTAACAAGTTATTAACCCCAAAGCACATGATTTTTACATCATAGTAACTAACAAATTAGCTACTGAAATAATCTAAGCAAGAAATCTAAAAGATATATGGCACAAAGTTAGATTGCTGTCGTAGCACCAGTACTCTCGGGTATATATTTGCAAAGTACATATGTTGGGCTATGCATCGACGGGATTAAAGAAATATAATCCGAAGGCACCATTCTGGATTTGAGACAAAGAAAAAAAGGCTAACACTTACTCCCTCCATCCCAGAAAACATGCAATTCTCGATTCCCAAGAAATTCCAGAATCTTAACTTTGACCAATTATAAATAAAAGAAATATAAATATTTATCAGATAAAATATATATCATTAGATTCATTTTTAAATGTAGTTTTTTAACAAATTTATTTAGGGCCATAAATACGAATATATTTTTCTAGAAATTTGGTCAAACATGAACTACTTTAACTGGCACCATGGCACGCATCCCAAACGTGCATGTTTTTTGGGACGGAGGGAGTATATATACAATTAAGGGGAAAAGGTGGTACCTAACAAAAATCAGTAAAGCAAAAATATAGATAATCAACAAGTAGCTAATAACAAGAACAGATGCGATTCTATTTTCTTAACTCATATTAGGTTCAAGTTACCATTATCTCTAAAGAAAGACTAAACGTAGATAAGAAAAATAGTCCAATAGTACGTGATTTTTTTCTTTCCCTTTTTTTATAGTTCTTTATATAAAAGGCACTCACAAAACCTGTTTTGCTTGTAAAATGACACAAACTGCTAGGCAATGCGTACTAGTTATACCAAGTTTTTAAGAAATCAGAAGGGCACACGATACTGGTATTGCATAACTATCAGACAACTCAAGATATACAACACATAATTGAAAGAGAAGATAAGCATCAAATATTGGGAGTCCAGGCCTTTTTCAGAAACCACAGTGAAGTTTATTTATGAAATCCATTTATACACAACTTGAAAGCAATAGGTAGGACGAGAAAACATTTGGAGTGACAAATAATGGTTTCCCCACTCCACCCATCTGCAAATAATAAGCAGATCGCTATGACAAAAATTGAACGCTGAAAAAAAATGGAGTTCACAAAATAAATTATACGAAATGTACAGATCTTGGGGAGGGATAAGCAGCACGCCACGAAGCAACTGGACCAGGGAGTTCATGGATTCGCTGGCCCTTGTGACAATCTTGGGCGCTGTGTTCACCGACTGGCGTTGGAGATAGAAAGATCAAGTGAAGGTGGTTGCAGATCTGTGCAGAGATTTGTTAAATACCCATAAATACATTCATCCCAAAATATGCCTAGCTTCTAGTGCTCACCTGTTCACAAGTCATAGGTGGCAAGCATCAACAGAAGAGCAACTCATGCGCCGTGCGTCTTGGCCGGCGGATACGGCGGCGGCGGCCGAAGCAACGATGAATGCGTCAGCGGATGTGGCAAGCAAGCTCAGACACGGCTGTGTCGTCGACGGGCAGGCGGTGAAACAACATGATTAGAAGAGCATGCCGATGTGGCTCGCCGGGAGCCTCATGAGGGGGCAAACGCCGAGGATGGCTAGCAGCGCGCTCCTGCATTGAGGAAGTCACCGTGCGCCATGGGAGAGAGAGGAGATGAGACGGAGAGGGTGGCGAGCAGCGTGCACCTGCATCGAGGAAGCCGCCGTGCGCCATGGGAAAGAGGAGATAAGGTTTGGGTGAAGAGTTTGGCCGCGTGTGCGGGAGAACAGGGAAGGGAGAGAGACCCGGACGTGGAAGAGATAAAACTACAATAGATGAATTCGTCGGGTCCGGACTTGTGAGGGCCCACGCGCCAGAAGATGCACCCTCCGGTCTGGATGCGCTCGCGCGCGCTGGGGCTCTCAGAAGGGGCGACGTGGCCGATCGCCAGGGCACGAGTAGGCGCGGGAAACGCGGAGAGGCCAGGAAGAGGGACCTCTGTTTATGAACTCCGATGTCCTCGTCGCCCTCCCGTGGCTCTGCCGGTCCGTGCCTCTGCCGGCACGCTCCCCACGCTCCACCCCCGTCGCACGAATAAAAAAGAGATTATTCCTTATTTGACACTAAAAAAACTACCCATCCGTTTCTTGGCCCTGAAAATTGTTTCCTACCCTATTTGCCCACAAGTTTTTCAGTCGTTCCCTTCTTGGCCTTCCATCCATTCTGTTAGCATCCGTAAAAAAAACAGACTCTTGTCAGTATTTTCTATAGTGGACTAAAATACCCTGCTCACCAAATACTCTCTCTATCTCCCCTTGGACCCCGACCCCCCACGAGCCCGAGCGTGCGACACAACACGGCGGCGGCGGCGCAGATCCACTGCTCGCAGAGGCCTCCAAGGACTTCGGCGGGATCTTGGATGGCGGAGGCGGCGCCTGCGGCCTTACCCCCGGTGACTCAGAATCGTCTGTATAAACTGTAGACTTTATCCAAATTACCTGATTATCCAATGGTTTTGGGTAGGTGGATGAGGGTACATCTGAGGAGCAAGGGGCCTTTTTTAAGGAAAAAATTCCTCAAAAAATAAATCTGAGGAGGGTAACAGCTAACAACTCGAGGTGACAAACGTGGATTTGGATGTGGATAAGTATTCTAACGGCAGGTCTACCTCAAGAGTGAAGACTCAAGAGCAACTAAACCAATGAAGCTTTTACACGGTGAAATTTTGATAATCAGTTAGATTAGAAGAACTTGAGTGATGACTGTTGCCCTCACTCACCTCAACGTGGATCCGCCCATGCATGCCATCTGGCCCCACAAGTGTGTTACATCGTAGTCCCTCCATTTTAAACCATAGATCTTGTTAGCTTTTCTACATGTATACCTTTAGTTGTGTACATAGATATATAGTATGTCTAGGTATATACTAAAAACTATGTATCTAATTATGCCAAAACGACATAATTTAGAGCCGAGAGGATTGTTATTTACATTTTGTATAATTTTTTTTTTGAAATGAACCAGGTTGGAGAGCTGCCGATTATATTAGAAAGAAGAACCAACGTCCAGACTGAGCACGACAACAGAGACAACACTGGTTGGATTAGGACATCAACCCGGCCCCACCACTCCATATGGAACTCAATGCTTCGTACAAATGGGTTTGATGGTTTCCGCATACTCTTCATTATACACTAACTTTTTTTGCGGGTATATTGCACTCTACCTTTAGGGTGCATGCACCTCGGCGTAGCCTCATATGAGGTCAGCGTTGTGTACTCTTTTCCATTATCTAAAATAAAAAGGTGCATGCACTTTATTGGATCATGTTCCAAATTAATCTTAACCCTAGATTCAAGAATTATTTTCTTAGAAACGTGATTGAAGCATTTCTACGGAGGCACACCCAATGGATTTTTGCAAATTCATTTGTCCACTGAGTGCCGCCCATGTTATGTAACAACCGCGTGGCAAAGGTGTGTAATAGTGAAAGATTAGTGGGCAACTATTCTGTTTTGCAACATCTGTTGGACATGAGGCGTTTGGATGTTAATGAAACAATGCAGATGACGACCGAGTTCCCCTTGCATTGATAAGTAATAAACCATAAGGGTCATCGGGAAGAACACATTTTTATTCATCTGACAACTACATGTGATCTGACCATGAAACTGCCGTCTGCTGTTCCTTGCTGGTGTCCATCATGCATGGAAGTGGTTGGATAAACCTGCCCCTGTTAATGGCAGCTTGTCATCTTGCCACCTTCTTCAAGATAAATTTAGATATATATAGGAATGAGCAAGGCAGACAGAATTTTTTTTCCTACTGTTTCTTGTGTAAAAAAATCCTGAAACCTTTGGTCAACAATGGCTATATATGAACACGCTCATCATTAATTAGTACACGTTCTTGGGCTTCGCCAGACAGATTGCCATGCGCAGCCACAATGTTTATATTACAAGCAGATCACATGGCTTGGTACTTGAAACTTAGCAGCCAGTCTGTGATCAAATGAAAAAAGGGCTCCAAAAAGGGTTGCGGAGTATGGCTGGGGACAGCGCCTAAGACGACAAAAAAGGGCTGAAATACTAATGGATGGAAAAGGACTCTTAAAGTCTTCATGAATATCAGGTGCTGGCCATAAAAAGAGAATGTGCCAGGTGTTTCCATGGAATATTTTGTAAAGTGGGATTTTTATCTTTCTTTTTCTCCACATAAGGTCACCTACTTTCAGTGTAAAACTGTACTTCTATTTAAGTATTTAGATCATTGTGCCCCTGTTATGATAGCATGATATATTTTAGTTTACCCTGAGTCAAAACCTCTACCTCGCACTAATTATGTTGGTAAGTTGATCACTAATCTCAGCAACATCAAATTATTTTTGCAAATATATCATAAGATATTTCATCATAATGTGTTAACCTTGCCACTGCAAGTGCTAATATATTTTTCAACAAATTTGATTGTAGTCAGTAAATAAAAACTTAATTAGGGTAAAACTAAATACTTCAATAATCTACAAGGGAGAGAGCAATAGTTCTTAATTTATTCCAGGTTTAATTTGAAATCTCCAACCTATTAGCCTCCGCACATGTGTCTTCTAGAAAAGTTGCCACTACGTGCCAACTTGTACACTCCAACTTGCTTGCGTGAGTGGATATACAGAGTGGAGTCATATTCTAGGTTTCTAGTTTTGCACTCCAACAGCTAATCCTCTCATTAACATGTAATAATTCTATGAAATGACACCTCAATCTGTTCCAAAGTCAAGACATAGTTATCTTCGGCTGCATGTCACCCCATTAAAAGCTCCATTCCCTTCTAGCAAACTTGAACCAAAGCTTTGCACTCCACAATTTCCACCAATGGCGAAAATGGTCTTCCAACAGAGCTTGTCCTCCTTACTACTTCTCCGTTTCCTCGTACTGGCAACCACAGCCATGGCGCAATCCAGCAGCCCTACCCCTAACAGGACGGTGATTGAGGAGGTCACCGGCTGGCTCCGCATCTACTCCGACGGCACGGTCGAGCGGCTAACCCCACCCGGAGCCGAGCCATTCACCGCCATCGTGCCACCCTACACCTCGCCACGCAACGGCGTGACCGTCCACGACATCACCACGGACCACGGCGTCGACGTCCGTCTCTACCTCCCGGAGGCAGCTGACACGTCACCTCACCGGCGCCCGGTCCTCGTCCACCTCCACGGCGGCGGCTTCTGCGTCTCGAGCCCCAACTGGGCTCTCTACCACAACTTCTACGCCCCTCTCGCCGCCGAGCTCGACGTCGCCGGCATCGTCTCCGTCTACCTCCCGCTCGCTCCCGAGCATCGCCTACCTGCCGCCATCGACGCCGGTCACGTTGCGCTCCTTTGGCTACGTGATGTCTCATGTGGCTGGAACATCTATGGCGCCGGAGACGACGACTCTTCTACTGTCGTGGGACGTTTCCGTGATGGTGCCAATTTCTCCCGTGTGTTCCTCATCGGTGACAGCTCTGGTGGTAACCTTGTGCACCTCGTGGCAGCTCGTGCCGGCGAGGACGAGCCGGGTGTTCTTCACCCGGTGAAGCTCGCCGGAGGTGTGCTACTTCACCCGGGCTTTGCACGGGAGAAGAAGAGCCGGTCGGAGATCGAGAACCCACCGAGTCTTTTCTTGACGCCGGAGATGATCGACAAGCTTCTTGCGCTTGGGTTGCCGGTGGGGGTCAACAAGGATAGTGTCTACACGTCGCCGGAGCTGGCAGCGAAGGCGGTGGCGCATATTCGGATGCCGCCATTGCTGCTGATGGCTGCGGAGAAGGATTTGCTTCATGATCCGCAGGTGGATTACGGGAAGGCCATGGAGCACGTTGGGAAGAAGGTGAAGACGGTGGTCAGTCGTGGGAACGTCGCGCACATCTTCTACCTCAACTTTTTTGCTGTGAAGACTGACCAGCTCACGGCGGATAGGACAAAGGAGCTCGTTCATACCGTCAAGAGCTTCATCGATCACCATTAAGAATCTATCAAAGCATCACTCTTGTTTAGATCTTCAGTTAAGGTTTTTCGGCTTCGTCCTATCTACATGATAGTGGTTGTGTTGGTTGGTTCTTGTGCATTGCATCTTAGATCGGCATATGGTTGTTTGTCTTGGTGAGTGATTATTCATAATTTTCTAATATTTTTTATCATGTCAAATAAAAATGGTTGATCGTGTCAAAGCAGTTCCACTATGCAGTATGCTCACATGTAACTTTTATGCCATTATTAGTTTATTAGTATAACCCAGTGTTGATGAACAAAAATAGCTTAAAGCCGATCAGGCTGAGACAGCCGGTCTAGACCGCCTGTACATGCGGATAGACCGGCTAGGCCCTGTAGCCGATCTGGCAATGTGCCAGACGGTCTAACCGGCTGTCGCAGACCGCCTGTCCCCGAGTCCGAGTAGAATCAGGGTTTTACACGTTTTTAGATCTATACAAGGACTTCCTTGCGGGGCAAGACCTCCCCACCCTATAAGTATAAAGGGCCGTGGCCGATTGAGGACCTCTACCCAATCGTACAAATCATTGTCTTACATTCTATCTCCAAACTCTAGCTTTTCCAACCCCTTTGCTTTCCTTCTTCGTCTCCACGGCGTTTTAGGACGTTCTAAGTGGCATTGCCGACCTTAGAACAACCCTAGGTTTGCAGCCTCCGACGGGGTCCCTCCCGAGGTTGTGATCATAGGCTTTCGCGGCGCCTCTGTTACAGGCGGTCTGACCGGCCCCTACAGGCGGTCTGACCGGGTGCACTCAGGAGCTCCGCGCGAGGAGAGTTCGACGACCGCACGATCTAGCGCTTTCGTGTGTTGACCAGAAGTGCGTCAACACCCAGAGACTCCCATAGATTAACCCCAGACTTTACTCCTAGCCGACACCCTCCTTGCCATAGTAGCACCCAAAGACCGTCTTTGGGTACTTCTACTGTGCCAAGGATGGTGTGGGCTAGGATCTTTCGGTACTTCTACCATGCTAAGGTGGTTGTAGGGCAGGAGTAGAGGCTAGGGTTAATCTATGGGAGTGTTTGGAATTAACTTATGGGCAGCATTTTGGTACTAGCTAGCAACTTACCCCAAAAAAGGAACATTTGGTGGACGCAGGAGATTAATCGATTTTAGTATGCAAATATGAAATAGCAAGCCATTTGATAAATGAGTAAAGATAAGACAATCTCTATAATCAAAATTACAGAATTGATTTTCTGAGGTGGTTAAAACCTATTTTTAGAGGCAGTTTTTTCAACCACCTTTGTGCTGTATTAACGGAGCTAGTTTCCCACCGCCTTTAAAAATCTATTAACTGAGTCGGCTATGTTACAATAACCGCCTCCGTTAATCATTTTAGCCAAAAATAAAAAATACAAAGAAAATAGCAAAACTTTTTTTAATTGGGGGAGGCCCCCCTAGCCAGCCCCAAGTTGAGCTTTTTTCATGGTAATGAGCATAAAGCAAGTCATGCTTTTTTGTGGTAATTCACGTGCTACGTGGCCATGGGGGTTCGAACCCACAACCTCTCCCTTGAACGTAACCCTCTTTACCACTCCACCACGCTCTCTCTTGTGCCTACACTCGGTTTAGTGTAAATTACTTTTTGAAGGACCTAGCGAAGTCAAATGAAACAGTCGTCATCTACTAACTTTCTTAACTCTTTGAAATCTACAACTTTCATATTGGTAGTTTATCCATTCTGAGGTCTTTTGTGCAATTTGAATTTCAAATTTGAGAACATTTGAACATACTTTTTCTAGACAAAATGACTTCAAATGAAAAAGTTATCATCTACAAAGTTTCTTAACTTTTTGAGGTTTACAATTTTCATATTGGTCATTTCTCCATTCGAGGTTGCTTGAGAAAAAAAATCAAATTTGGAATTTGAGAATGGATTAACGAAAAAAATCAATATTGGTCATTTTAGGAGGAGGCTAGATTTGACCACCTTCTAAAACCGATTAACGAAGACAGTTATGGTAACGCAACCGTCTCCAACAATGGCCTATTTTTTGAGGTGGTTGTGTACAATAACCACCTCTGTTAATCGATTGTAGGAGACGGTCAAATGTAACCACATCCTAAAATGAATGTAACCAGCTCCAAAAATCACCCGCATTAATAGAGGCGGTTATTTTTTTGTAACTGCCTCGGAAAATATTTTGGCATTGCCTTGCAGAATGTTTTTGTAGTAGTGAAATTCTAAAGCATTCACCAATACATTTGCATAATTAAATGACCACGTATATCAATCATTAGCTCAATCTTCCATATATAAACCCTTTCCAAAACTCTATGTTAAAGTCAAAGTACATTAGCAGTTGCATATCTGATGGCACATCTATTGCAATAGATTATAACCCTATAGGGACGTACAACTTTTTCCACAGGAGTCGGAAGACCAACGTTCATCCCCTAAAAACTTGGCATACCCACAGCGTGCGATGAGCGAATGACCAGGTTGGATAGGTGCAACGAAACCATCAACTACACCTCCTCACAACATGTGCCCAACCCGACCATTGCAAGGTTGGATAGGTGCAAAGAAAGTTAACATTCTATAATAGATTAGGAAACATGTGTCTGCTTTGCTACTCAAAGGTCGCTTCCTCTACCACGGACTCAGTCATGATCTGAACTTCACCTTGATCCAATGTTTCGACCTCTACATGAGCTCAATGATATATGATGAAACTATAAGCCATTAAGCATTTTAATGGAATGATTAATCATGATTTAAGAATGCATTAATATCATATAACCATTATGTTCTAGTATAGGTATATAGAGTCTACAAGTGTAAAAGTGTGTGCCGAAAAAAATAGAGAGGAGGACGGTCCTCAGTACGAAGTGTGCGAGGGGTGGATAGTCCAGTCCAAGCTAGAGGACGGTCCGCAGTCCAACTGTTGTGGCTCAAATGTTGAATATAGCCTCTGATGGGTTCTAGTATGTGAGGCATGAAAGTACGGCCCGTGGTGGTCGACCGGGTCGCAATTGAAATGTGCTCGAGACCAAGTTTGGTCGTGTTTCTGGTGGCTCTACATGATCGAGGACCATCGACCTGATGTTTGTGGCTTAACGGCAAGTGCACCACTGGTGCCTCTGGCCACCATTTCCTATGCCATTTGTTTCAACTTGATAGTGCTTGAGTCCATTCCAATAGGTGGATTTGACATTAACTGAGTCTCCATAGCTCTAGTTAGCCCAACAATGGTGATTTGGTTTCAAGAACATCAAGAACTCTAAACCAAGGGTAATGGGGTTTGAATCGGGAGAGGTGGGAGCTCACAGACGACAAGCACGACTCTAGTGAAGGTCGCAGTTTGGTGTGGTGGCATCGAGGAAATCTAGCATGGCCTTGCTCTTGAGTTTGAGAAAAGGAGTAATGGGGGAGAGAACGGGCTTGGGGAAGATTCTTTCTCCAACCTTGAAGGAGGAGATGCATGGCCGTACTGCAGTGATACTCCGACGAGATGAGACGTCTTCAATTGGGGAGCCTTGGGAGCTCCTTCAAGTTTGTGGTGGGACGACAAGAGAGGGTGAGTGCGAGGTAACGAGAGAGGGAGAGAGATGAGAGGTTTTTGTCTAGCAGAGAGGGGCGAGCCGATGAATGGGCCCCATGATGGGGTGCGTGGAGGCCAATTTCTACGCAGGCGACATGCACGCCAGTTAAGCTAGCGGACCATCCCCCCCACCCCCACCCCCCACTCCCTATGCGATGGGGCGTGTTGACTCGATCGTGGCAACCGGGTCAGCCATATAAGCGTGTCAAATATTGCCCCGTCCGGCTGTGAGTAGAAAGCGGGCTTTTGGCCCTTCTAGATTTGTTTTATTTATCAAATAAGGTTTTTGATTAATGTTAAGAATGCTCACCATGTGTGAATAGTTTAAATTTGTTTTTGAGCCATTACAGGAGGTCAATAAGTTCTAACTGGAACAGCGATAATAATCGGAGACAGAAGACGAGGAAGGCACTCTATGGATTTATCTTAGTAAGAGACCGTCTATTTTGAAGCACCTCATTTATCTCGCTCTATTTTGTTATGGACAGACCATCTTCTCTTTTACTTGTTATAAGTTCGAAATCTGGCACATGACACCAAGTCAAAATATATTTCAACGTTTTTTCTTGAAAAAGGGACACTAATATATATGTTATCTTTTGATGTTGAAAGATAGATTTGATATTGTTGTGCTCAGTAGTTGCGAGGTGATGCCTTACAGATGAAGTCTGGACCCCAAAGTCAACTCGACAACTTGTACTACTCCATAATATAATATGCTACCACAATTGAAAACAATATCACATTGGGATACTGCTCCTATTGGTAGGGAAGAGTTGCAATAAAAATGAATTGCAGATCTTGGGAGTTGGAACAGAAAGCATACTACTGGTTTCTGACACAACAGTGGATGCTTCTTATATTGTATTTTTTAATAGTTTGAGGACTTTTTAACACCCAATGAACATTGACTGTAATTCAGTCATGGTATGATGCTGCAACGACGTTTCACATATACTTATTCATGCTTCACGTGAAATGGTTAATCATGTTAAGATTCTTTTAAGCAATCTGACAGGGGGTCTGCCTTTCATATAGAATAATAGAGTTTGTGTATAAACATAGCAAGAGGGTAAAGCCCCAATGGTGCCAAGGTGCCACAGCCCATTATCAAGAATGACAAGTCAAAAGGGAGAAAAGGCTTTGGAAAATTAAAATTTAATCATATTAATTAAGATTCTATGAGAATTCTATGGCATGCAGCACATTACCAGTCAAAACCATGACCCATAGAATTATCACATAACCCATGGTGTATGAGTATACTTAGTAGTATTTGTGCAGTTACGACTTTGCAATATGTGTTGAACTAGGCCAGTCTCAATGTATAGTTTCATCACACAGTTACTAAAACTGTCATGTCATATTTTCTATGGAATGAAACTCACTCTCTCAGTGAATAGCTTCGTGGCACAATTTCATATGCAAGTTGTAGCATTTAATTCTCATAAGGTTATGGCCAAATGTGTCTAGGGAAAAACAAAATAACTCTCAATGCAAGTTTCATGTCTTGGTCACCGTACATGATGACTGTCATGGCGATGACACTCCATTCTTCTCTTCCCTCATAATTACTCTGCGATATAAACAATTTTTGCTTGTGTGTCATGTCATTTAATGCCAATGAAACTCCCACTGAGACTAACCTTGGGACAAGCATAGAGAGTGATTAGTGCTAGATTAGACCTCGCAGTGAATTGTAAATGCCCTAAAGAAAAATGTGGTGTGAACTTTGCCTTTGGCAAGCATGTCATCTGGCTTAGTGGTGAGGCCAAGGCCGGGAGAGACTTGGTGATCCGGACCTGGAGCATACCACGGGATGAATCGCCGTGCCTAGTTTACAATCTTTCTGACACACTCTTTCATGTTTTGGCATTTTTAATTCTAAGTCACACGCCATTATACTTTCTAAGTGTAGTTTCTTATTATTAAGTTTGGTGTTACGTTGCAAAACTCTTTATGCACAAAGATCGCACGCCGATGCACATGCCCAGCTACACCACCCACCCTGCAGAGTGTTTAGCGATAAACAATTTGCTCGAAGATCTCGAGGACGAGGCGGTGAATTGATCAACAAGCATAAAAATTTAATATATAGTTCTCACTATTTGCATAATGGTAAACTAGATCGAAATTATTGTTGTGCAAAAATAGTGAGAACTATATGATAAGTTCAACTAATGCAATCAAAATTTCGATTGTGCGAGTTCAATAATTTAAGAGAAACATATCAACATTCAACTTGATCAGGTTCTACATTTGAGAATACAAAAGTTGAAATTGTACAGACGAGATGTTGAAATTGTAAACACGAAATACTGAAATATCACGATGCCTGCCGTGTTCGGTGGCATGGAGGAGCAGTGGTGGCTGGCTGCGACACGGCCACCTGCCCCACAGCGGTGGTCGGGGCAGCCCTCGCCCTGCTCCCATGGCAGCTGGGGCGGATGGAGCCAAAGAAGTGTAAAGCACCATATCCCCACGACAACCGTCTCGAATGGGAGCCAAGGAAGGGGAGGCAACTAACGTGGCCACGGTGAAGGCCCCTGGCTCTGATTCCATCCCGATTCAAGAAGGAGAAGTGAAGAAGGGGCGGTTTGGTGATGGATGCATTGCCACGAGAGAGAGATCAAGTCACCATCGTCGAGGATTGAAGGCCAGAAACAACGGGGAGGGAGGCAAGAAGGGTAGTGTGAGTCGGGGGTGAGGAGAGAAGGAATGCAGGGAGGGTTGGATTGCTTGACCATCATCAGTGACCATTGCATGAGAGGGAGGAAGGTAGCCAGGCAGAGGTGGAGATGTGTCGTGTGCCTGGGAGCTGGAGGGGGAGTGCCAGAGATACGTAGCAGAGTATTTCCTCTATTCCAAATTGTAGATCGTTTGATGTTTTTTATATCAAGTTTCACCATTGTTCTTATTCAAAAAATTGTGTAAACATCATATTTTTTTATAGTTTTCTTTATTGATAAAAGTTCTTCAAAAATAACTTATATTTGACTAAATTTATATAAATATTTTTTTAAAAAAATGAGCTGTTAAAAAATCATAGCCCACGAGCATACCAGTGTTTAATTGGGCGGTTATCATGCCGCCCCAAAAATCATGCCTTGAATGGGCCATCATGGCGGCCCAAGCATGCCCTACGCATCAGGCCTAGCGCTGTCAACTGGGCTGTGCTTTTACAGGCCATCCATCGGGGTGCCCACTGGGCTTGGCCGCTTGGCCCATTTGGCTATCTAGTTGCCTCTTGTGGGGGAGCGAGCCTCGATGGACAGAGAGAGCTCCGTGCCGCGTCAGGCTCATGTTGGTGTCCATCACTCCATGTCTCCATCTATCACTCGCCAAGACGTACGCCTGTTGCTGCATAGTAGGATGGAAGGGAAAAGAACGCAACAGCATGGGACACGGAGTCCGACCTGCACACCAAACCTGAAACCG
This sequence comes from Digitaria exilis, assembly GCA_015342445.1. NCBI lineage: Eukaryota > Viridiplantae > Streptophyta > Magnoliopsida > Poales > Poaceae > Digitaria > Digitaria exilis. The sequence goes on from JACEFO010001851.1 coordinate 37,011, forward strand.
AGTCGGCTTCCACGTCGCACACATAAGACGACACATCACGTCCACGCGCACACACCGGACCTAAGCCTCGTCTTGCGTACACAACCACGGCGCCCGGCCTGATGCAGATACACGTGAAGATGATCAAGCCAGAACCTCTGACCATGAAGGTCGAGAGCAGCACCACTGTCGACGAGATCAAGGCCATGATCCAAAAACGTGAAGGTAATTATCTGTCGCACATACATGCATCCTTGTGTAGCTCGTCAGAATCTTCCCCTTTTTATTCGTTAATTGCATTTTCTTCCCTCTTATTCGTTAATTGCAACTGAACCTAATGGGTCCCTTCTTGTTTAATTTAATTGGTTTGCAATTTTGAAGGTATCCCACTGGATCAGCAGCGCCTCATCTGCTGCGGGAGGCAGCTGGAAGATGGCCACCGCACCCTTGCCGAGTACCAGGTTCATAACGAGGCCGTCCTTCAGCTACTTCTCCGCCTGCTAGGCGGCTTCCGCGGCTGCGGTCCTTACATGATCGAGCCCAGTCTCGTCAAACTCGCACGGCAAAACAATGAGAATAAGATGATCTGCCGCAAGTAAGCATATGTAACCTCCTGAACAAATAGAATAATCTGTTCTTTCATAACACCGTTAATGCACAGTTGGGTTGATCTAGTTTGCAGGCTAGTTGCTTGGATAATTGGTTTTAGCAAACTTTCCAACTGTTCTATAAGTACTAACCCTTTGTGTGGCAAACATTTTTGACGAGCAAATGTTGTAGGAAATATATACATACGAGACTGTTGCATTAACTGTTGCTGTTTAGCTTTTGCACGTAGATAAGGCAGCGTATCAGTTGAATAGATAACCCTCTTGTTAACAAGGATCTCTAGGAAATTTTTTCATGTTCGTCCAGTCCATCGAAGAATGCATTCTCTGATGATGTAGCTGAACTTAGTTTGTTGCACCATTTTGTAGATGCTACGCGAGGCTTCCCATGAAGGCTACAAACTGCCGCAAGAAGAAGTGTGGCCATAGCAACCAAGTGATCATTGTTTTACCTTGTCATCTCTCTCTCTCTCCATCCTTCCCTCTCTATTATTTTTTTTAGATTAGGCTGTGTATAACTAAGATCTGTATAAGTTGTTCTGAACCTTCTTCCCATTTTATTGGAACTGACATATACTATTTTCATACATTTTGATCAGCTGAGGCCAAAGAAAAAGTTTTGGGACAGATATTACTAGCAACGTTGCCATAACCAAGACACAATGTCTGAACTATCCCAGTGACATTCAACAGCTAGCTGAATCAAATGTCTTGTCTTGCTTGTCATGTTCCCAACAAGTTGCTAAATCTTTATAACTCTTCAGGAGAATACTTGAGGGTGTCTCCCATAGTCCCATCATGTCAAATCCTAGCTATCATGGAAGTTCAGATTTTTCTTGCACTCGGGGATCTGTTGCTGCTATGCTAGCTTTAACTTATTGTTGGATATGTATGTCCTAAAGCTAATTGGATTAGATCCACTAAAGGCCCAAAGGGATATTGATCCATGAGGGATTAGGGTTCCTATTGGGCCTACGAGATAGAAGCCCATTAGTACATATACGTGGGAGGGGCTAGGGGTTCCACAACCTTTTGGCCGCCACCGCCGACGCCCTCCACGCCCGCTCCTTCCGTTGCTCTCGCGGACCTAGCAGTCCGGACCGTAACGCATCCTCCCCGTACGTGTGGATACCTCAGAGGTGCTGCGTTTGGAGCACAAGGACGAGCCGGACTAGACAGACGTTAGCAACTGCACTGCCGGCCACATCGACGCGCTCTCCTACACCGAGACGGTTCCGCTGTATCCGCGCGTCTAGTGGTAACGATCTGTGATCTCCTACTTGCAAGGTTCCTGGGTTTACACAGTAGATTAAAATTGTTTTAGCTAGCGTAGCCTACCCGTTTCCCAACAGTGGTATCAAGAGCCATCTTGCGTAGCTTTTGATCTTGGTCATGAGCATATGAAGATATGCTAGGTTGTAGATGAGTTTTGATCGGGTTCGTGATCTTGCTATGATGGTCATGTAACGAATTACTCCTACCGGTCGGATATCCGCCATCGGAGTTAAGTGATGCACGTAAACCCAATCATGGCTAGATGTAGATCAATGTGATTGGTCGAATCGAATCTAGGTTAAGTTTTAGGCGCATGTGATGCATGGCGATAGTAGATTGGATCTACTATGCGAAAACATGTTGTTCGGTAAAACAGCCGTAACTTTTGCATACGAACTCCGATTGAAATGATTTTTTTTATGAAAATTCATCTACGGAAAATTTTAGATGTGATAGTGACTACTTTGCAATTTCGGCGAAATTAGATTTCCCAAATTCGGCCGGAAAGGTGGAGTTTTCTGTGATTTAAGTTTGGACATCGGATCGCCTAACTTGTTTTCACAGGAATCATGTGATCGGTATGGCCCGTATGTGTATGTGATGCATGTATGTAACAAATTCATGTCCTGCGTGTCATGATTAGGCAATACGGCTGGAGCCATATGTATTGTAAATTTAATGTAATGGCCTGCGTGCCAACATATGATGATTCAAACGCGAATGTGTAATTTTATTTACTAGTATGCGTTAGATAGTTCTTGGAGGACTCATCACTAAAGTATGGCGCACATGGTTCATGGCGATGGAGATCAACATGATAAACATTCCAATGGCGATGGAGATCACCATGTGGTTATGGGCCATACCGTGTCACTAATGATATGTGATTGTCGCTCTTATTGTTCTACTTTTACATGCGATATTTTTATAGTTCATGTATGCGATGATATAAGTAGAACGATCCCTCAACAATGTTTAAACTTGTATGCCCTCCCAAATCTTGCATCGTCATGTCTTGTACAATTAGTGGTGGGTCTATGAAATTAGGGTGCCACTAGTTTTTCTTGACTAGATGGGTTCGTATCGGATACTTACTCGCATGAGGTTTGGTTACCTTAGACAAAGTCATCTTAACAGTTAAGGACTTTGGGGCACGAAGGTTGGGCGCCGAGACATAAAGATGTCGCCCAACAACAGGAGTCATATGTGATATGATTAGCAAAGAGTTGCTTACCGATCTACCATGTCTTCTAGTGGTGATGCTAAAGCTCACTAGTCGACTTGTTAGTTATGGATCCTGAATCACTAAGTATCAATAGAGGGATATTGATTTTAGTGGGAGTAGATTCAGTTAAGAGTTAATTTGATTTACTTCATCATGGATACGTTGTCTTAGTATTTTGCATATATTTTGTTGTAGATCAATGGCACCGAACAACATACCGTTTACTTTGCGTTCGGTCCTTGAGAAGGACAAACTGAATGGGACTAACTGTGCGGATTGGATCCGCAACCTGAGAATTGTTCTCAGCGCTGAGAGAAAGGAAGAAGTTCTAGACACCCCATTACCCGATGAGTCTGATGCTGATGCACCTAGCAATAATAAGCTCGCTTACAAGACAGCACATGATCTTGATCTTGAAGTGGGCTGCCTTATGCTTGTGTGCATGGAACCCGAGCTGCAAATGCAGTTCAACAACTATGCTGTCTATGATATGATCATAGCTCTCAAGCTTGCAGAAGGTGCAGCCGTTGGACCACACGTGATAAAAATGGTTGGTTACTCTCAGAGGTTGGAGAAGCTAGGCTTCCCACTTGGCCAAGAGTTGGCCACTGATTTCATTCTTGCATCCCTTCCACCCAGTTATGGGAAGTTCATCTCGAACTACCATATGCATGGGGCGCAGAGGGGCTTGAATGAGTTGTGTGGTATGCTTAAGACGGCAGAGGCTGACATTAAGAAAGGAGCTAGCAGCCATGTGTTGGCGGTCCAAAACAAGCCCAACTTTAAGAAGAAGGGCAATTGGAAGAAGAAGGGAAAGGCTAAAGATGTGATCTCCAAGCCAATTACTACTCCCAAGCCTGGACCAAAACCAGACAAGTTGTGCTTCCACTGTCATGAACTTGGTCACTGGAAAAGAAACTCCAAGGCGTACCTGGCTTCTTTGAAGAAGAAAGGAAGTAAGGGTACTTCCGAATCAGGTACATTGCATGTTTATATTACAGACATTTTCCTCGCTGATTCTTATATCAATTCTTGGGTATTTGATACCGGGTCGGTTGCTCATATTTGTAATTCGATGCAAGGAATGATAAGAAGTAGAAGCGTGGTATGAGGAGAGGTTGATTTCTGCGTGGGCAATAATGCAAGAGTTGCTGCATTGACTGTCAGAACGATGCAACTTCACCTCCCGTTAGGATTTTATTTTGGAGTTAAATAATTGCTATTTTGTTTCTATTTTAAGTTGAAACATTGTGTCTCCTTCATGTTTGATGAAAGATGGTTATACATTTGCGAGTGAAGACAATGGTTGTGTGATCTCTAAGAATGGCATGTTTGTGGCTTTTGCATCCATTTTGAATGGGTTATTTATTATACATCTTGATGATGCGCCTATCTGTAATGTAAGTGCTAAAAGGCCTCGGCCTAATGATTTAAGTTCTACCTATATGTGGCATTGTCGTTTGGGTCATATAAGCAAGAAATGCATGAAGAAGCTACATTTTGATGGGCTCCTAAGTTCGTTTGATTGCTAGGCAAGATGAGCAAGGTGCCTTTCACAGGTTTTTCTGAGAGGGCATTAGACTTGTTGGAACTCATACATACTGATGTGTGCGGACCAATAAGCACGACAGCTAGAGGTGGTTTCCAATACTTCATAACTTTCACTGATGATTTTAGTAGATATGGCTATTTCTACTTAATGAAGCATAAGTCGGAAACTTTTGAAAAGTTCAAAGAGTTCCAGAACGAAGTGGAAAATCAGCGTGGCAAGAAAATTAAGGCCTTACAATCTGATCGTGGAGGTGAATATTTGAGCCACGAGTTTAGCAGTCATCTAAAGAGTTGTGGAATTATTCCACAGCTTACACCGCCTGGAACGCCACAAAGAAATGGTGTATCCGAGCGACGTAATCGAACCTTGTTGGACATGGTTAGATCTATGATGAGCTAGTCGGACCTACCGTTATCGTTTTGGGGATACGCTCTAGAAACAGCAGCTTTCACACTTAATAGGGTACCGTCTAAGTCTGTAGTTAAGACACCATATCAGATATGGACTGGCAAGACTCCCAGTTTGTCTGTTCTGAAAATTTGGGGTTGCGAAGCTTATGTCAAGTGACTTCCGGCTATGAACCAGAACTTCCTATCAGGACAACAAATGTGCTTTGTGCTTTCCCAAGGTTGGTTTCTCTCATCTTTCAAGGCAAATTGGCATCCTTTGCTTATAGATCACATCCCCCTTGATAGTACGGTGTTTCCTATACTCAATGACGTTGAATAAGATTTAAAACCGCCATTGATCTTCACACCATTTGTTCTTTTGCTTCCGGGGATACTTTTGTAGAATTTTCATTTTCGTTTCATCCTTTTTTCTTTACTTCCTACACACATCTTAATAAACACATGAAACCTCCAAATTATGTGTGTCATCAACACCAAAACCATCTAGGGGCCAAATGCACTTTCACTTGACGTCCACCCGTCTTTTTTTATTAGTTTTTTTACCGTAAAGTTGAGACCCAAGCTGTTGGAGACTCACTAACTGGTGGTGACACCTATAACTATCGTTTAAGGGGACTAATTTTTCAGGTAGCAAATGTTTTTGAAAGAAATCGTTCAATATAATACAATAATAATAGATAGATAATTTCAATAAGACGAATGGTCCAAGATTAAGAAAATTTCAATAATGACAAATATTTTTAAAAGAGCATCTCCAAGAGATTAGCAATTAGAAATAATATTAGCTAAATTTAAAGATTGGAATGTTAACTAAAAAATAAAATGCTTCATAAACTGAGGGGTAAACCAAGAAACTCACTAAAATTGGACATCTAGTGGGACCCACGTATCATTCCGCATTCTTATCTTCTGCCTTTCCTCAAAAACTCTCTCTCTTCCATTACAAATCTCCCGCAGTCACCCCCTACCAGCGCCACGCCCTTCGGGCCGGGCGTCCACTGGCTGGGCTCCTCCCGCCCTCGCCTGCGGGGGCTTTGCCACTCGAAGTCCTCCGACAGCCTCCGCCAGTCTGTCTGACCGGCACTGTTGGCGCCCACCGGCGTCCGCCGCCAACCACACCACTCCACTTCCGGCTAAGCTACTTCACACAGAGTTGCTTGAAGGATCCCCACGCTAGAATTGTACATGTCATGGACTTCCCAAGTTGTGTTTCGACTCCGACTTCGCTGCCACGTACACCTCGGATTCAGCTTACACATTTGGACGGTGTCGGCGATATCTCCCACATACGACGTCGAAACGAGGCGTATAAGGATGCATTGGAAAGGGGACGATGACGATGACCGTGAAAAGGTGTTGCTTCACCTATTTTGGGCCAGCTGGGCCGTGTATCGTGTCGGGCTTTGGCCCAAGTTGAGGGCGCCCCTGTTCCATCATAAACAGGGTGGCCGCCGCCGTTTAGACATGGGTTTTGCTTAAATTATTCTGTTTGATACAGTTTCGTCGTTCATTGGTTTGTGGAACACCAACAACCGTGCTTAATGATTCATCTACAGTTGTCACATTTATTGAGTGTTGCGTTCTTTCGAGTTTTTGCTTGTGTTATTCGTTGCGTAGGCAGGGATTATCCTTCTCGGTGAGATCAACTGGATTGTGACTACAGTTGATAACCAGAGGAGTTGTGGTGCTAAGATTGTGGATTTCAAGTTTGCTGATTTGAAGCCGGATTGGTATGTTGTATTCCGCCAACAACGAGTTATCCGTCACATGACGGAAGATCGGGACCCCATTCATATCACCTGGCATCTCAGTGAGGGTACTACATGAGCTTAATGGAAGATTTTCTCCAGCTAGGTCATTGTCGACTACCTCCCATGCCAACCAGAAATTCATCCCCTCTAGTGAGTGATTGCATCTGTTTCCTGTCCCAGCACGTGCACGACGACCTTTTGCTCTCCCATGACTTGTTCCCCCTTTGTTTTCTCCCGCGAACTGATGGCCTGTACGGATCCACGTGGTGAGCCTGGCGCCTTCGATGCGCCTCATCGACCTCTGCATCTCGCACGGCTTCTTCATGAACCAATACGAGATGCCCACCATGGGCGGAGCTGCCGTTATGCCTGCGTATTCCAAGCAATACCTAGCTTTTTTACACAATATTTTATATACTGCAAAGGTTTGTACATGTATTATTACTGGACTTGTTTCTCCTTTCTCGAGTTCAAATACAGCCGAACGACGTTTTTCTTGCCTCCCCTTCAAACCAAGCCGCCCCGCCCCCTCTCTTCCCATCAGCCAACCAAGGCCCAATTACTACTGCAAGCTCCCTCACTTCCCTTCCTCCGTGATGCAAGTGCATCGACCACTCACTACTACAGAATTTATTAACTGAGGCGGTTAAAATAGATTAACAGAGGCAGTTTTCCCAACCGTCTCGATTAATGATTAACTGTGGCCCCAGAAAATCGATTAACAGAGGCGGTTGTGTTAGTGTTTTTTCGTCGAAATTTGCACACTTGTGGTTGAGGGGATTCGATCCCATGACCTCTCCCTCACGCGTATCACACTTTACCACTACACCACACTCTGGTGTTTATACTTTATTTTGATTCCTACCATATTATACCAAATCGAGTGTAAATTATATTTTTGACAGCCTAAACGTAGTCAAATAAAAAAGTTGTCAGCTACTGAGTTTTATAACGTTTCGAGATCTACAACTTATATATTGGTCATTTTTCTATCCGAAGTCTTTTGCGAAATTTGTTTCAAACTTGAGAACATTCTAACGTACTTTCTGTGGACAAGATGATTTCAAATGAAAAAGTTGCCAACTACAAAGTTTCTCAACTTTTTGATATCTACAACTTTCATATTGGTAATCTCTCCATCCGTGGTCATTTGAAAAAAAACTGAAATTTGAAATTTGAGAATGAATTAACAGAGACGGTTACATACCGTCTCCTAAAATCGATTAACAGATACGGTTATTGTAACACAATCATCTCCGAAAATGGTCGATTAACAGAGGCAGTTGTGTTACAATAACCGCCTAAGTTAGTCGATTTTAGGAGGCGGTCAAAATGTAACCGCCCCCCTTAAATGAATGTAACCACCTCTATTAATTACTCGCATTAACCGAGGCGGATATTTTTTATAACTGTCTCAGAAAATATTTGGCACTGTCTTATAAAATGTTTTGTATACTGATGTCTCTCGCTCTTTGCTTAGCCTCTGCGGTCCACACCGGCCAGAACGAGCTTGCCAGCCGCAACGTACAGCTGCAGGCACTGAGCCCACGCACAGGTGGGTCTGGGAGCCTAGGGCCATGGGCAGGATCGACGAGGCGGTGACCGGCGCATGATGGCACGGGCACAGGGCACTCTGGCAGCCAACATGAAGTGCTTGAAATTTCTTTTAAGGTATGGTTTTGTTGCTTGGGATTGTACATTGACTGCTCCGGAATACAATGACAGATAGCTAATTGTTGTGTCCAAGAAACAAACTAGGTTTATTATGAATATTTGTAATTTTTCTATGTACTTTAATTAATACCTTCTTCGTTTGATCAATATTTTAGATGAGTAATTTGCACCTTTATTTCTTAAGTTATTGTTATTGACATATTATGATTTTTTTAGAGTTCAACTTCTCTTTTTTTTGGAAAATGGGAATACCCAGGTTTTAAATTCTGGCTCCGCCACTGATGCCCGTGACCAGTTTTTTCTTGTCTCCAACTCTAACTGCACTCACCCAAATACTACAATTTTTCATTTATTGATGTCTAATCATTTGTACTCCATCTGTTTTAAAATGTTAGTCATTCTGAGTGTCATTTTGAGTGTCTAAATTTATAGCATTTTCTATGAACCTTGACATATGGTTGTCTAGATTCATAGAATCTTAAATGAATCTGGTAAAAAGCTCGAATGACTAATAATTTAGAACGAAGTGAGTAGTTGACATCGTGAATTATGAAACATTTGAGGCAAGTCAAGCCAGCAAACAGGGCACTCAAAACAATTAATGGTATATCAAACCTTTTAAATCTTCAAACAACAGGCCAGTGTTTAAACTAAGGGATCAACTTTGAACTCCAAATATTTTTATGATCCCGCGAAAGGTGCTTTGACAGACAGCTTAGTCATCATGCATTGACTGCAATTGAAAAAGCTGTGATATTTACAATCATATGACGCAGGATACAAGGTTTCATACACTGTTTAACCACATGTTTAGTACACTGATAATTGTTTACGGACAAATTACTTAAGTCATCTAAATTTGTATGGATATGTAGAAATGATATGGTTTTTAACAATACAAAAGTTCTCTCCTATGTAGGTGATATTCAGAGAAACACATTGGATATGGTTCTAATCTTTTTTGCAAAAGGAGGAGGAGCGGCCTTAATTTTTGGGGATGCCATATACTTGAGACCACGTCAATAGATATTTTTGCAAAGAATGGTTGGTGTTTTAATAACAGAACTATGTTCTTTTATTTCTATTTGAGTTGTATCAACTTTGATGTAATAAGGAACAGCTATATGCATCTATCATTGCATAGGCTACAATATTGAAATATATTCCCTTTTCTAAAAATTTACAGAATTTTAAAAGCAGCCACACGTCATCTGTAGACGGTAGCCAAACAACACATATAATAGTTGGCCGTAGCCTGTAGATACGCGTGATAAACCGTTAAGAGCTGAACAATTTTCATCTCTTTGGTTGATCCGTCATCATCCTCACTCTCACCCACCTCTCTTGTTGCACCTGGCCAATAGCAGCATCTTGCGCTTTAGTAGTGCCAACAGCCAACTTACATCACTTTATTAAACTTCGTCGACGCAATGGCATTCCAACATCCACACCGCTTCTCAACTCATCACAAATCTGGTGCGACAACACTTCAGTGTCCAGTCACCATAACACTTCAGTGTCACCAATATCCTTCAGCTGCGTGCGATGTTGTCTAAAGACACCCTTCCAAATGATCTTCACATGCAGCCGATAATTGCCTAGTTTGCAAGTACGTTCATCCACATCCTGACTTATGACAAACTTAAGGTGCCTAGATTTATTGTAACTATCACGGACAACAAAATATAGCAACAAGTCTTCACCCATTGGGACGGCTACTATATGACGACTTAAACAAACAGATCCATCACTTCCAATTTCTGTCTTGGTGCCAGCTACTTGACTGTCATACATTACCATTTTAGTATTTGTATAACTTCCAGAAGTCGAAGAAAATATTTTGCCAGAAAAAGTAGATTTCCCATTCAAAAACTTAACTCCAATAGAAGCTTCCAAGACCCGTCGAACAGGCACACACACCATATCCAAAGTACTTAGGTAACTTTCTCGTGAAAATGTGCGGGGTCTACCAGGAGTATGCTTAAAGGCATTGAGCACTAGTAAATATTTGCTGAAATCTTCGTCAACTGCCCCCTCACCCTTCATTTTCAGATCAAACTCAAAATATATACTACCTTTGCCACCCAGTGCTCGACAAGGACCTGTTAAAGCTAGCATACGGTTCTGCACAGGAATTTGGAACAATGACACAAAAATGGGAATTAAGCTCAATAAGCCAAATATAATTCATGCCATATCAAAGGTTATGTCATGAGAAAGTTACTTAGATAACTTCAGTTTCATCCTGCTAATCAGGAATCACGAGGAATAAAAACACCTATCTCTCAATATATACAACGATTGCTCTTTTTTTTTTCTTTTTCCAGAATAGTAAGTGTGTAAAAAATATTCTCACTTGTATTAAGCACCAAGTCAATCCAACAGAACAGAGTAAAAGTCTTTGGGTTGGTTGCTTAACACAACCAAACCAAACTTTAGAATCTTTGGGCCTAGCTCTTATTTCAAATGAGGGAAACAACTCTTTGGTTGCAGCAGTTTTGTAGTTATATGAACATATGACTGGCAAGCAACATCCATGCACAACTCCTATGTTCAAATGAAAAAAAAAGACACCCATATAAATTCTATTGTTTCTAGTACAAAACATGTAAACATTAAACATGCAATTCAATCACGAGTATCGGGAAAGTTCATTTGCAAACCGTAACAGATAGTGGACAATCTTGATTTTAGCAATATGATGAAGGAATTAAATGGATCCAGACCTTTCTAGTAATGACTTGGGATTGTCTCTTCCACGCTTGAATAAGTAGACGCATCTGTAGTCGTTATGATCCCTTGCCAATATGGTACCATATATATTGATTGGGTAACGAACATCAGACTCAGCAACCTTAATTGAGATTACATTAAAAGAAACTCCAACTCATCATACTTATAGGGAGAGATATCACGAAACTTGGGCCCATGGACAACCTCAGCTGAAAAAACCCGAGAGACCAAATCAAACTAAGAATATTAAACAGAACAGTTGTATATAATACTCAATATAAAAGGTATATAAATGAAACAGGGCTATGTTGTATAATACTCACACTCTTTATCGAAGTCAAAGAAGGCTATGTTGTACAAAGAAAAGCGGTGAGGTAAACAACAGCCAGCCTTGGGGTCGTAATCCGTAAATTCTCGTTGGCGTACAACGTGAAGAATCATCGCCACTTTCTCCTCCCATGACCGGAATGGCCGTAGAAGGGCAATGTACCCACAGTGCATAAACATCAGCTCCGAAACCTGTTTCTGTTTCGGATCCAGAATACGTTTCTGCTTTGGAGTCAAGGGCTGGAGCTCATCCATGTTGCTACTGCAACCGCACGGTTGGTACACATATATCTTGAGGCTCTTACCGCTGCAATCATAGTGGTCAAAGAAATCCGTGGGAGAAAGCTCTACCTCTGCATATTTATTCGCCGAGCTATGCTCCAGACTCATCACATTACTCTGTTTCACATCCAGCGAGTTGCCAGTCAAGGGCTGCTGCTCCTCCACAACAGCCAAATCAGCATGCTTGATGCTATCATTCAGTTCCACAATCTCGCAAACATCACTGCTACTCGTTTCTTCCTCTGTGAAATCGCTGCAAACACGAGCTGAAAGCAAAGGTTAAGGCTTTTATGGTTAGTATCCAGTTAAACGTGTCATAGAGACGGAAAAAAAAAAACAGTAGAAAGGCTTCACATATGATTAAGTCATGGATTCACTCACAATCTGTAATTAAGGGGGGAATCGTCATATCGAACCAGACATCGTCTTGGATGAGCATGTTATAATCGGATGTTTCTGGTTTATCCTTTCGAGTACTATCCATCGGTGGTAACAAACAGTTCCTAGAATCCATATCTTTGATCAACGCCCACTTCTTGCCGCCACCGCCGCCGAGTAAGAACGCGAATTAGTAGACACGTTTCGTTTTCTCTCTTTGAGTCTGCCGTAGCCGCCGCCGGGAAGAACGAGAAATCCGGGCAGGAAACGTATTTAAGCCGCTCCGTAACAATACATGTTCTGGTCGAAGTGGCTTATTGAGACACGAACAGCTTCCGATGTCGGTCCGTAGCTGTCTCTGCCTCTAGCTCAAGTCGCATGACGCCAGGACTCACCCTGATACACGCCGAGACGACACCTGACACAGGGTCCGGCCTTCATACGTATCAAACCTGAGACCCAGTAGGTTTCTTTCCACGTCCGGCCCGTACCATTATAAAAGACGAGGCCCACGTCCCTGGCTGCCACAAGGTACGCAATACAACACAATCAAAGCACAAACCATGGCACAAGGTGTTACTACGCCGTTTATCTACAGTGAAGAGCTATACGGGACACCAGTCATGGCACTCGGCGAGTTTGACATCTTCGTACATTTGATTCGCCCAGAAACGCTCGCCATCAGGGTCGATGGCAGCAACACCGTCGACGAGGTCAAGGCCCTAATCCAAAAACGTACAGGTTCGATCGTATGTTTGCAGCAGCATACATGTATGTATATGCATATATACATATATAAATATATATGTATCTATGTATATATGTATGTGTATATATATATGTATGTGTGTATATATATGTATGTGTATATATATATATACACACACATATATATATACACATACATATATATATATATACATACATATATATAGGACGAGTTTTTCTTACACCCGCGTGTAGCTACACCCATGTGTATATCTCACAAATTATAAGGTATTTTTGGTACTTAACGTTTCTAAATAAAGTATATACATAGATATGATTTTTAAAAGTGGTATGAGGACATACTTTTTTTTATTAATGAAGTATGTGGACATACTTCTTTTCCTATACAGGAAATGTACTATATCATAAAGTGCAAAAACATATGAGTTGTACTTAAATTTTTTCATGGTTAGCACTTTGATAAATCTTATTTTAGGTATGTGCACATACTCAAAATGATAAATGAGTATGTACATATCTCTAACATGGTTTTTTTGGATATGAGTGTAGCTACACATGGGTGTAGAAAGGATTTATCCTATCTAATCTGTCCCTCCTTTTCTCAGATTGCTACTTCGAAGGTATACCGCCGGAGGCCCAGCGTCTCTTCTACGCCAGCTGGGAGTACTTCGACAAGCCGCTAAAGAGCGGACGCACGCTTGCAGACTACAACATGAAGCACAGGGCCTTTATTTCCCTGACTGTCAAGCACGAACCTGCGACGTGATACAAAGAAATTCCTAACAATAATCAGTGTAAAGCATTATGTTATTGTTAATGGAGGGTTAGGGCCAACAACTTTAAAATTCAATTTTCCTTGCTTCTTGTATTTTTTTTTAAGCAACTTCCTGGCAGGTGTTCTGCATATTAATTATAGAAGGAGCAGCATGAAAACATACGAGACAAAAGGGGACCTATTCCAAGGTGAAAATATAGAGAGAACAGAAAAAGAAACACAACAGGTAGCTGCTATTCTTGTAAATTTTACTATTTCATTATTTTGCCCATGGGCATATCATTTATGAGATTGAAACCAATATAAATTCTTTAATAACAATGGCCTTAACTTATGCGCCTCCTCCTCCCATCTTTTGAACCCTAATAGGTGGGTCTGACATGAGATAGGTAGACCAAACTTCGGTGAGAAATATTTTTTATTTCTACTTGGTCCATTTATAGCAGTAAACAATGCATAGGTAGTCTATGTATATAAAATTAATATTACATGCTAATAACCTAATGATATTAGAACAATATATAGTTTGCAATTGTTTGGTTGCTGGGATTTGTTATAGTACTCCAAACCGAAATGATTATAGACCTTCCATTGAAGTAGATCTAGATGGTTAAGATAAAATATCACCTTATTAGAAATTATAAACGAAATATTTATTTATATATTTTACAATTTAGAAATTGGGATGTTTAATTTAAGCGACCGCTATTATTCATGGCGTCTCCATAAATGGAGCAAGTCCAAATCGAGTACACCTATGTTTGTGCCTTGTCTAATATACGTGTATGCACTTGTCCAACCCCCGTCATTGACACCCGTCGACCAGCGAGAGACCCTGAATTCTTCACGAAACCACGGCACCGTGGGGACTAGGATTAATTGTTTTTTAAGTCGCATGGAGTCATTAGTTTCCGATAGGAATAAGACCTGATTATGTGAAGAACTTTAATGACGTGAAGGTCAAGGATTTCTGTTTTTAACGCCACACGGATGGGAATTGCGGATGGAAAATGGGATCCTCGCCAGACGACACTTATTTTTCTGGTAACAAATGTTTTTCAAAAGAACTTGTTTCTTAATATTGATAGATTCTCTAGCTGCTATGAGGTTTTCACACGCGGCGGCTGCTATGATTACAGCAACGACGTCGACCCCAATCTCTCGCATCCCAATACAAGATTCTCTAGCTGCTATGAGGTTTTCACACGCGGAAGATGCATGATGATCTGTTATTCTGTCGCCAGTGGCGGATCCAAGATACATAAAGTGGGCCGCTGAATTTTCTGTTCTTCTCTCCTTTCTCTCTTTCTATTCTTCTTCCTCCTTTTCTTCCTCCTCCTCTTCATCTATGTCTAATTTTTTTTTGGGGAGGGGGGCTTGTGGGGTCTCCAATGGAGTTCATGTGGGTAGCGGGGCTCTAGCCGCCACGCTGGATCCGCCTCTGTCTGCCGCAATACGCATAACCTCTTGAAGTAGAATATCTTTCTCTGTAATGCCAGCTATAATTCAGGTATATTCTATCAATTAATCTAATCCTTCATGGTTCTGACAAAATTCATTTTTTCGGCGAAAGTATATACTACGTAATATACTTAGTCTAATTAACTTTTGTGACTATGTTGTTTGCGCTTAGAAAAGGTAAAGGAGGCTCAGTGAAATAGCTAAGCCATATAACCAAATGAATGCTTTGCAAATCACAATCGTACAATCAAAGACCCTCACATACACACGCGTATATATACACTCATCACTATAGGCGTATGCAACCCTACCTTTATGAGCACCTCTAATAGAATCGGTTGATCTTGAGATCGAAGAAGTCACCTAATCGTCTTGCTATTAACGGGTACGTTGTCATACACCATCAGAGTAGTGTTGTTTAAATCCAGAAATAAATCTAGAAAATACATCGTGTAAGCATTTAGTTCCGATGATTTTATCAAAATCATTTCTTTATTTATTAGTTATGATTTTTTTTAAAAAAATCTAGTAGATATGTTTAGATGATGCAGCGTGTATGCTATTGTTTGAACTTGTGAACACGGCACAAATGCATAGTATATATCACTAACTTCTATAATCGAAACATGATGTTTTTATATGTTGTAAGGGGCCTCCAACATAAGTTCCTCCCCAGGCCCCGATTGAAAACTCAAGGCCAGCCCGGGCTCAATGCTTGCCGCCGGCCATAGAAGGAAGGTCGGCGGTAGCAGGTTGGCCCGGCGGAAGAGGCCGCTGGCCGAGCAGTGGAAGAATGTGGTTGAGCAGTCAAGATAGGGGTGACAGGCGACAGAGACGGCGGTTGGAGACGGTGGCGGTAAGGCAGGCACAGCAGCGGGCGGCTGGCAGCTGGCGGCAGTGGGAGGGGGGGAGAGAAGGCGGTGGGAGGTGAAGAGAGAAGAAGGTGGGAGGACAAGATAAGGTGGGGGGAGGCAGAGAGAGTAGGCTGCTGGGTTTGAATCCAATGGCTGTCACCTGTAACTTACGCACAAACAAAATCTAAGTTACCTTACAAAGAGATATACAAAAGAACTTGTCTGTATGCCGATTCAGAGCTCGCTGAGAGAGGAACTTAAGTCTTAAAACGTAAGCCACATGACGCCAAGACACACAATTAGCCCCATGTAGGCCTTATCGTGCTTTCTATAGTGGGATCAAAAAACAAACGCGGCGGCAGGGGATACCGAGTGCGAGTAGGTTTCCATGTTGCCCATATATCTTTATAAATTATAACCAGACGATCAGACGATGATCACAGCGGCCGCAAGGAGACCAAACAACACGATCAGTACGGCACCCGGCAAGATGCAGATCTTCGTGAGGACGATCAAGCCTGAAACGATCACCCTCAACGTCGAGAGCAGCACTACCGTCGACGACATCAAGGCCATGATCCAAGAACGCGAAGGTATCTTCGTCTACCTCTTGTCGCCCCTCAGAATCATACTGGCCCGTTGGTTCTTTCTGGTAGTTTTTCTATAGCACTACTTGAGCCGAATCTGATGTCTCGTTGCTTTGATTTGCTCGGATTGAAACTTTCAAGGCATTCACCCGGATGAGCAGCGTCTAATCTTCGGCGGGCAGCAGCTGAAGGATGGCCACACACTTGCTGACCACCACATTGAGAACCTATCCACGCTTCACCTGGTTCTTCGCCTGCTGGCCGGCCGCGGCTGCTATGCCTACAACGTCGAGCCCAATCTAATCAAGCTCGCTCAGAAATATAACGAGGAGATGATGATCTGCGGCAAGTACGCAATACACTAACCTCCTAAGAAAAATATACTATCATTAATTTTGTCATGCTATCACTAAAGCGGTTTTGGTCGATCGAGGATCACTGCCAACTAGTGTTGCATAAATTTAGTCTCTGTACTCTGATTTAGCAGAACTTACTTTTGTTTTTTATCATTTTTCTTTCGTTTATAGGTGCTACGCAAGACTTCCCTTGAGGGCTACAAACTGCCGAAAGAAAAAGTGTGGCCATAGCAACAAGGTGATAACTGATAACTTCAGTTTTGAAGCTTCTTTCCATTTTGTAACTGTTGTCTAATTCAAAATTTCATCTACAGTTATAACTATATATTCATGCATGTAAGTTGATAACAACCTTTTGTGATGAATTAATGTTATCTATCGAGCTGACATATAATATTTTCTTACATCTTGATCAGGTGAGGCCAAAGAAAAAACTCATGAGCAGATATCGCTAGTAAAATTGCGGCCACCAATGCTCAATTCAGAGCAACATTTATAAGCTAAATCAATTTTCTCGTGTTAGATTTCTAATTTCTTGTAAATTTAACACTTTTGTTAATTACTCTTTATTGATACTTGAGCATTTCTCCCCAGGAAATCCTAGCTATCGTGGAAGCTTACATTTTACGCACTCAACGGTCTGTTGTGGGTTTTATTATGTCCTTTTATTTATTCAAGATAATCCAATTTTTTCGTGTTTTATGTGTCATGTTTGCAATAAAAAAATATCTTCCAGAAGTTGATTAAAATCCTATACAAACTATCCAAAAATACAAGCATTTGTTGGGCTTAAATCTTGTCCTAACGCAATAACTTCTGGCAATGCAACAAACCAAACACAACCAGTAATTAACTCTACTTCCAATCTATGAGATTATGGCCCCCATGCAGTGATGCAATCACATAAAGGTTTATTGCATCATTGCATCACTTGTCCTCTATTCATTTATTTATTTATTTTGATAAGGGAAGATTCTATTAATCAAGATCAATACATAGACCTTTAAGAACTTCGGCTTCTGAATAACTGGGATGCACATTGTCTTACAAAGCAAAAGGCCACCTTTTTTCAGAGTAGCAAAAGGCCACCTTCCAACACTAGTGAAATTCGATCATATGACTAGACTGCCACCCATGTGACTGACTAATAAAAAGAAACTCCTCAGCCACCTGCCTGAAACATTGGGATGCCACATTATAACCAAATCCTATGTACGGATAGCCCATGTACGACGCCAGTCTGAAATCAAAACGTAGCACTTGATTGTGCTAATTAAAACACATGCATATATATGTTTTGGGAGGATGGAACATATGACCTCAAAGCAAAAAAGCCGCCTTGAATGGTTCCTTTTATTGCCTACGATATTCCCTGGGTATGAGTCGGTGACGTTCTTGATCTTTTTTCTTTTCCTGTTCCATCATTTCCTTGTCCAGTTATCCTTTCTGCTTCTAGTGGTAATATCGCCTGTAGGTATCACTCACAATAGGTAGGTCCAGTTACCGGTTCGGACATCACTTCTTTCAAGCAGACCCGAACTCTTCTTCTGTTTTTGTTCGAGCAATATATCTTTAAAATTGCTATTTCTATTTTTTAGGGGTTTATAGGCAAGCGGTACTGCAGACACATGGAAGCATATATATATGCAATGGTTTCCCATCCATTTATATGTCAGACAGAGTCTGATATTGCTTCCTGCTGCAAACAACGAACGCTAGCTAGGCTTCCTTTAATTGAATTGCAAACCTTTTACAATTAGAAAGACATTTAAACTCGACTACAAGAAAAAGCTTCTTTCTAATCCATCAAGAAGCCAAAATGATATATTTTTAAACCATTTGCAATACTCGGCAAAAGCGAGAAAAAGAATGACGAGAACTAAGCGTAGCTCAGATTGTAAGAATCCTTGTGGTGGACCTGCCCACCCGGGTTAGAGTCCTCGATTTGGCACGGGTGCTCGTATTTTCCTGGATGTATTCCAGGATTTAACTGGCATTTTTCTTCAGTGGTAGGCGGCATCCCCATAAATTGCAAGGCACATGTGTCAATCGTTAGTCTCTTGGAGATGCTCATAGGGATAGGGTTGTGTATATGTATTAATACGGGTGCATGTGTGTGCGTATAAATGAGTGTCTTTGGTTGTACTTATTCTTAAAAAGAAAAGAAAAAGAATCACCATTACAAATAATTTAAGTTGGGTTCAAATAATCGTTTGGGACTGAATCCTACCACTAAAACACAATAAGAATCAGCTAAGGCTATGACCACAGTGATAAATTTTTTTTGAAGAAACAAGTTTCCCTCTGCTGATATATTTATGTTTAACAAAAGGTAAAGAAATTACAAAACTTGAGTCCACAAGGAAAAATCTACCATAAGAAATCTAACAAACATAACTATACATAGTATTTTCACGAAGCAGTATCATTGCACACAGTAAAGGAACTGATAACGTTGCACATTCCCATTAAAGTATAGCTAATACTACTACCTAATACACCTACAAAGTAAACCGTGCCTGAGAAAGATGTAAGGTACCCCTATAATAAAAGATTTGACAAGGGTTATTAACATGTAACTACTATGAGGTTATCCAAAGGGGATGGGAAATGTTTGGATGAGAAAATTACGACAACTGGTTTGCCTTTGCATATGGCATAGAAAAGTTATGCGACAGTTAATTTAATGATTACGTATACAGACTAGACTTTAATTATCGGTAACGGAGATAATTAGTGCACTGCTTTACTTAGCTAAGGGATAGATTTGCACCAATTGAAACACAAACGGTGAAAGTTCTACTTTTTGAAATGGGAAAAGCGAACCAACACCTGAGTGTTTCTAAGCGACCTATCAGCCAAATTTTGGACCCTAAAATCTAAGCAATGGATGGCTCAGATTCTCCCACCTCTCTCTACTTATATTTTCGTCCCCTGTAAATCTGCAGGTGGGGTCTGTCGGGACAAAGAGGATATGAAAGAGAGAGAAAGAGGGAGGAGAGAAAAAATGCGAGATATTGCCACTGTTTTGATATCCAATGGTCCAAAATTTGGGTGCTCGCCCATAGAAACAACTAGATGTTGGATTCGAAATAGTTGAATGATGACATATACCTTTTTCTGTCTCAGCAAAATGACGTGTTCTCTTATATCTCGCACCAAACATTGGATACGACACGATCACACGACCCTACAAATATGTTATGTCTCCCAACCCCAATTAGTATGTTAGGTCAAGTGGTCCACACGCCGTCCTGCGATATCTCTTTGCCCCAAGAAGAAAATAGCAGCCACCTCATGGTCATGGTGGCCGAGAAGAGCATGACAGCCTGCCAATCCGGCCAGATGGCGTTCGCCGCACGCCTGCTCGGACGCTTCACTTCCAAGGCCGCTGCGGATGGCCGCAACCTCATCTTCTTGCCACTCTCCATCCATGTGGCGCTCACGCTGATGTCGACCAGCGCCTTAGGAGATACCCTCGCCGAGATCCTCTCTGTCGCCGGCGCGCCATCCAGAGAAGGAGCTACGGGAGTTCGTCAGAGACTCCATGTTCGATAGCATCCTCGCTGACCACTCGGGCTCCATTAACCGCCCAATCACACTGCCTTCATTGTAGATGACCTGGATTGCCTCTTGGTGTCGGTTGTTATGATCATTGCTTGGTCTTAGGCGGTTTGAACCGATTATGGGCCCCTTCATCCATGGCAACGTTCTTTTGGGTCCGTCAATCAAACCGACCTCAAATTTACGACTAGTGATTTAGTGGAGTGTGTTTCCTATGCGTGGATCGGTGAAGTGGCAGGAAGAGCACCGATTGGCCGGCCAGGGATGGTCCGCCCCGCCAAGCTTTGAGCCTGCAGTCACAAATCTTTCAAACTTAGACAACATAGAACAAAAAATGCGGCACTAATCAGCGAATTGACAAGTATAACGAGGGGCTACATATTGCATTTACCCATAGCCCATAGCAGTAGCAGCATGCACGGGCATGTGTGCTAGTAAATAAAAAGTGTCGTCTCCGTTAGCCTCTACCATTAATCGAGGCAGTTGTGATTCCTGTTCACCTCCGATGCCTGTTTCCAACGGTCTCTAAATTTTTTTATATGTTTTGTTGTGAAAAAACAAAAGAGGTTTCTCTCTAGTGATGGAAAAGGTACAAAAACTACAAAACTAGAATCCAGATGGAAAAATCTGCCAAAAGAAATCTAACGAACTTAACTATACATAATATTTTAATGAAGCGCGGTATCATTGCACGCAGTAGAGGAACTCACAACATTGCACGTTCCCATGAAATGTTATGTATATGTCAAACAATTAGAAAGTATAGCTAATAATACTACCCAATGCACGCACAAAGTAAACCGTGCCTGAGAAAGATGTATGGTGCCCATATGATAAAAGAAATATGAGGGTATCCAAAGGGGATGGTAGATGTTTGGACGAGAAAATTACCAAAACGATTGTAGAATGTGTTTGACTTTGCATGTGCATGGCAAATTTATGTGACGGCCGGTTAATTTGATGATTAATATATTTAAACTAAACTTTGATAAAACCGTAACGGTAATAATTAATTAGTGCACTGGTTTACTTATATAAGGGATATATTTGCACCAATGGAAACATAAACGGTGACAGTTCTAATTTTGAAACAGTTATTATAATGTATAAACGATGAAAAATATCTCTTTCCGTTTCAGCAATGACGTGTTCTCTTCTATCTCGAACTAAACATTGGATACGACACGACACGATCGCACGACCCTCAAATATGTCACGTCTCCCGACCCCAGTAGTATATATGTTAGGTCAACTGGTCCACACCCCGTCCTACGATATCTCTTTGCCCCAAGAAGAAGAAGACAGCAGCCACCTCGTTGTCATGGCGTTGGAGAAGAAGAGCATGAGAGCCTGCCAATCCGGCCAGACGGCCTTCGCCGCGCGGCTGCTCGGACGCTTCACTTCCGAGGCCCTGCCAGCGGCCGCAACCTCATCTTCTCGCCTCTCTCCATCCAGGTCGCGCTCGCGCTGATGTCGACCGGCGCTTCAGGCGACACCCTCGCCGAGATCCTCTCCGTCGCCGGCGCGCCATCCAGGGAGGAGCTACGGGAGTTCGTCAGGCATTCCTTGATCGACAGCGTCCTCGCCGATCAGTCGGGCTCCGGCGGGCCTATCGTGGTGTTCGCCTGCGGCGCATGGACAGACTGGAGGAAGCCTCTCAAGCCTGAGTACCGTGACACCATCGTCAACACGTTCAGGGGAAGTGCAACGACCGTCGACTTCGAAGACAAGGTCAGGAGCAAATTCATATTTACCTGTTTATCGAATCTGGATTGAAGTTTTTTTTTTGCTGTAAAAATCTGGATTGAAGTTGAAGTTGTTGCTTTTTGTTGTCGAAGTTTAGAAATAAGTGAGCTTGATCTGTGGTAATTCTTGATGTCAATTTATATATGTCTCTGCGTTTGCGATGAACAAATTAAGAGGTACAGTAACAATCTTTAGGAAAAAAATTATAGTACAGTATTAGGAATTTAGTAAAGGTTTAATGGTGTCAGATTCTGATGTAATACCTACAGTCCTAGACTCGATGACCCGTATATTTTGGATAATTTAGTATCTTTGTGAAAAAGTTGGCTTCCCTAACCCTAAGTAGCTCAAGTGGTACATGTTTGTTTAAGGCCATTGTTAACAAAACTAGTATATATGGATCTGTGTGCAATTTTACAATAGAATACTGAAACTGCAGTAACATCAGCTGAGTTTACATCACAAGAACCAACTATAACTGCTCGGACAGAGTCTTTAAAATATAAAAAAACACCGAAGCAAACAAGTTCTTTTTCTTTTGTCTTTATATAAATCAACACACTACTGGAAACAACTTTTTTCCTGTGTACACTGAGCAAATTATGTATAAAGCTAGTTCATCTTCAATCAAATTGGTATAGTTTTATCTGCTTTTATTTACTGTAGAGGCTTCCCCGACTAGTTTTCATGCTTGTGTAAATTATATTTCTGTACCATCTTCATTTTCATTTCAGCTAGTTTCAGCCAACTTAGATGCAATGTAACCAACGTGAATCTTTACTTGCGGGTCAAACCTATATTGATTTCTCCATGGAGAGTCCATCTCTAACTGTCTAGCATAAATTATGACAAGTAGGATGCGTCCGTATGTGTTTTCATTCAGTTTGGTATAACGAAATCAAATAACATGCTGTTTTATACATTCTTGTGCAGCCAGTGGAATCGAGGCAGCAGATCAACTCCTGGGTGGCTGAGGTGACTAGAGGCCTCATCACCGAGCTTGTGAAACCAGAGGACCAACGTACAGAAACTGTCAACGTTGTTGTCAATGCTATTTACTTCAAGGGTAAGTGGTGTGACCCCTTCGACAAGAATTACACTCAAGACCGTGAGTTCTACCGCCTCGATGGCAGCAGTGTCAAAGTGGCCTTCATGCAGATGTGGAGCTCCCAGCAAATTGCCTGCCACAATGGATTCAAGGTGCTCAAATTGCCCTACAAGAGGATGGTTGTGGACTCGGATTTTGACTGGAATAAGTGGAAAGGCATTCCCAAGTTCTCCATGTGCATCTTCCTCCCAGACGCCCATGACGGCCTGCAGAGTCTAACCGAGAAGATGGCGTCAACACCGGAGTTCCTGCACAACCATCTACCTTCAGAGTACGTTCCTGTCAAGAAGTTCCAGCTGCCAAAATTCAAGCTGAGCTTTGGCGGTAGCATAGTTGAAGACCTTAAGAGCTTGGGTCTTGTCCTACCATTCAACCCATCCACGGCTAATGTGACAGAGATCGCAGAGGTTGGTGAGACAGATGGTCCAATATATGTGAGTGATGTTATTCACAAGGCGGTGGTTGATGTGAATGAGGAGGGCTGTGAGGCTGCAGCTGTCACTGAATCGGATGACGACATGTGTGGCGGTCCACTCCGAAATTATTCCAAGTTAAGTACCCCGGGACCACTAACCGAGTAGTCAGGCACTTAATCCGGAATAAGCTGGAGCGCCGTCGGATTAAACCCGATTAACCACGTTCTTTTCTCGATCGAAACAACAGCACGCCCACACGAAGGTGAGTTCCAGAGATTACAACATTCCACAAATTAACTTACACAAATAGGTATCACAAGTCATTACAAACCAAGTTCAAATTTAAATCAGAGTACAAAGTCTTGCAGCGGAAATAAAAGTTTCATTGCAGCGGAAGATAATCTAACGACGATACAATAACACCGTGCTGAAGCCTGCCACGATGCTACTCCTCCCGATCCTCGGCAGAGGACGGAACCCATTCGATGTGCCAGCCAGGTGGAACCTGGGTAGGCCAAGACAAAGCATCGACATCCAAAGGTGTACCTGTAAATCATTGCCACAAGCAAGGCTGAGTATACTAATACTCAGCAAGGCTTACCCGTCGAGTGAAAACTACATCACCGACATCTAGACATGAGAGGCTTTTGGCTGGTGGGTTTGTTTGCCAAAAAGCAACTAAAATAGGTCCTTGCTTTCAAGTTTTAGCATCATATTCTAGTAAATTTAACCATTCTAGATTAGCATCCTTCCTAAGCATACAAGTGGTGCAATACAATTTAATCCATACAACAAGTTTATCAATCTCAAAGTTCCACTTGTTACTCAATGTAGCATGGCGGTCAAGCAGTCTCATTAACCGCGAGAAGCGGACAGTTCGAACCGAATTTCTGCTACCTGGCCAGGGGAAACCCAACACACACGGATACTCTGCTTGCTATAAAAGGTACAAGCATTTCCCAACCTTTCCCATCGATCCACAATTCGGAACCGGGTCCATTTCCTTAGGATAAAGGTTTACTGCTTCACTCACAGTCTCACGCATATATCCACAAGTGTACGGCAGGGGAAAACAAAGTTTCCAAGGAGAGATGGCTATCGGCCCTAGCTGCTTCAATCTGGTACCGGGCTTACCGATCCCCATACATCGGCATGCATGTGGTACGTTCAAAAACTTGACACACTCAACCACACATTTCGACCTTAATCAATTATCATACACGGACGGGAGATCTACATCTACCATCCCGCCCGTCAGTCCTTATGATTCCAACATAAGTAGAGACAAGCAATTCCTATGTCTCGCGAGTGACAGGAAATCACTCGACTTGTAACGGACCTAAAGCAATGCCCTATCGATCCTTTCATGCTAGTATTGCAAGTCATAGGTACTAGGAAATGTGCAGCTAAGGTATTCAATCAACTCCTTGAACGTAAATGCACAAGCATAGAGAAGTCATAATGCATAATTGGTAAAGGTTAGGTTATGCTCCGGGGCTTGCCTTCTTGCTCGAACTGGGGGTTAGCCTCCGGGTTGGTCGGTCCTGCACCGGCACCTTCCTCCGGGACTTCTTCCTCGTCTGCGGGGATGAGGTGGTAGTTGCCGTCCGGGATGGCGCCTTCTACATGAGATGCATAATTTAAGGCGGCTGCCTACAGATTCTAAGATTAAGGCCCTTGAAGGCCATATTCACCTAGACATGCTTAAGCATTACTATGCTCTTCACAAAACAAGGTGTAGGTGTGGAAATAGTTTTATTGATTTCGATGGTGATTGTGTACATATATAAAAGAATTCTATTTATTTCTTCTCAAGTTTAGGGTGCTGTTCTGAATTTCGAGAATTTCTTTATTTTACTTCAACTAGTTAACCAAAAAGGTTATGCTTTTATATAAATCAATTTCCACCTAGATTCCTTCTCAGTTTTGTTTCTCCATTTCTGTTCATCATTTTTAGCTATAAACTTTATGGCAGCTACTGGAGTATAAGAGCTAAACTCACTCCAAAATTTAGCTAATTTTGAGCTACATACAATTTATTAAAAATATAACAAACAGCTAACTGCAGAAGTGAAATAAATTCATATAAAATTAAACATTTATCCATTTCAGGAGATTTTCCTACCAAAGGTAAGAATAGGCATGTGGAGGGCTTTGGCCAAGTGGTGGCTCAAAATAACCCTTGGGTAATCCTCATTAAATTTCTAACCAAAAACACATATTTATTTATTTGCTATCCTAAACAGAGCAAAAATTAAGTTTTTCATTTTTAGCATGTGTGCTAACAAGTTTTTAGTCCTCTGGAGCAAAATGGTGATTTTTCACTGCACAGATTATTTTTAATGATTTCCGCATTGCAAAAAGACAGGAAATACATTTTAATTCATAACTGGGGCTACAGTTCATATTTTTAGGTCCCCTTTGGACACAAGCTGTCCAAAGTCACTACACACAACATATCCAAAGCTCAACCCTAGCGGAGCTCTGGATTTGAAATGGTGCACAACTTTCAATTTTCATAGTTTGAATTTTAATTCAAAAACAGTTCATCAAAAGTATAAACATGTCTAATAGAGATTGTAGTTTAGACTCTCACGAATCCAGGGAGTATTTTTGTGCATTTTTCTGATTTTTGTACGATTTTTAATGGATTTTACAAATTCGGGAAAATCAAATCTAGGTTTAAGAATCTATTTTCGCAGGGAACCCTAGAACTTTCAAAACTTCGCGAACGAGTCTCTAAACTTTTGCGCAGAGGCCCCTAGACAAACGAAGACGATGAAGAAAGGCCCTCGGCTCTCGCCGGAGTTGCGCCGGCCAAACGGCGGCGAACTAGGCTCGGGGAAGTGGGGGAAAAGCTTCCTGGGCTCACCACGAGTCGTTTGGGGACGGTTTGGAGGCCGGGGGTGGTCGGAGTTGCGCCGGCGACGAGGTGGTGGCGGCGCGGCCGCCGCGGCTTCTACGCCGGTGAGCTCGGGGTCGTTCGCCGAGGTTTGAGGGGTCCTAGAGCACCAGTGGAGCTCGAGGAAGCTAATGGTGTGCTCGGGTAACCTCGGGGACGGCTCGGAGTAGGGGCTCGACGTGCGGGTGCTCCGATGGCCGGAATTCGCGATTTGGGGGAAATCTCAAATTCTCGCCGGAGAAGCGACAATAGCTTGGGGAAAGTGGGGGGATTTGGAGCTGGAGTAGAGGGCTAGCTTCGTGCGGGACGAATTTGGGAATGGTGGAGTGTGGGAGGCGAATTTCTCGGAGAAGCTCGGCTCGGTTCGCGCGGCGCGAGGAAGAAGAAGACCGAGCGAGCGCGGGGAAGTGGAAATGGCCAAGTGAGCGAGTGAGAGGAGGGGTGGGAGTGCGCGGTGGAGTGCTTGGGCACGCGAGAGTGGCACAGTGCGGCCTCGGGAGCGTGCGAGCGCGTGGGTGGCTGTCGCGGTCGCCATTGATGGCGCGGCGAGCTCGAACAGAGCGCACACGCGCGGTTGGGCGTCAAAGATCATCGCGTGATGAAGTGGAGATCCTCAGCAGAGGCTTTGGCGCGACGCGAACGGACTCTACCGCCTGCAGTGCGCTCGGCGCGGCGCGAGCGCGCGTGCGGCCACGGCGGCGCGCGACCGTATGATGGCGCTCCGCGGCGCGAGGCGAGGCGAGGCGACGGCGGCGAAGTGATGGCTCGGGAGTGGCCGGACAAGAGCTAGGCGACAAGCGCCAGCGTCCGCCGCGGCTTGGCCAGCTCGGCGTCGCCTGCGCCGCTCGCCGGCCACGTGGCGGCCGAGCTCCGGCCAGCGCAGCGCGCGCCAGGGGCACTGTAGCATGCCCGTGGAGCTCCGATTTCAAATTCGAATTTTCTCCAAAACTTTGAACTGAACTTGAAAAGGTGTAAAAATAAAAGTTGGAGTTTGGAAGATGGGACACAACTTTCTGTTTGGGATGAACTTGAAATTCCAAGTTTTTCAAGCTCAAATAACCCAAAAACAAAAAGCTGCCCAGAACGGTAATTTGAGTTTTTGAGGGACTAAACTGAAAAATTTTCAAAAGTTCCAAACAGTGACTAGGGTTTATTTGTGATGACAAACAACTTTTATTTTTGGAGATTTTCAAGTTTAGTACAAAAATTTCGAGTTTTCAGTTGGTTACCAAACAACCCTTGTTTTTGAATTAAAATTGAATTTTTGATGAATTTTTGAATTTCAACCCAATTCCCTGTTGCATTGATCTTAATTGCACTTTTTAATTCTTTTGACATCAGAGATGTCACAACATGGGGTTCTGTCTGGACTACGAGCCACCAAAGGAAGTTGACTTTGTCGCAGATCACCCATTTGCATTCGTCATCATCGAGGAGACATCGGGGAGCATCGTGTTTGCAGGGCATGTCCTTGACCCATCCAGTGAGTAAGGATTACAACCCTATGTTCAGAAGTAGTTAAGATGTGTTAAAAATTCAAACAGAACAACATATGCGTATCTCAGTATCTGCGCTCGACTAAAGTTTTCTTCCTCATTTTCTTATTTGTTAACTACAATTCTGAAAAAGTTCTAACCAATGACAAGATTCGCTGGTTCTCATGACGCTGATATTCATGGCAAGGCAAATACACTGATGGCATGGGTAACAAGCAGTCAAGCACTTGTCAATAAGCAAGTCGTTAAAACCAAATATGATGTTTAACACTTGATAATTCATATACAAGAAATAATTAGTGATAAATATCTGTTTTAAGTAACTTAAAATGACTAAAGAAAGGTAATGTATATAAAAAAGTGAATGATATAAAGAGGCAGCAGTGTGACAGGATGACAGTAGGGGTAGGAAGGTGGGCTGCAAGATGATTGTGGCACCTTTTGAAAACAAGGGAGTCGTCTGCAGGGTTGGCCTTTCGCCGAAATTTCAGCAAAAAGACCAGAATAATCCATCTTTTGGTGCCCTCGGATATTTTTCTACCGGCCAAAATTGTTCATGTGAACTTGATGGCACACTGAAGAGGTCATATTTATGTAGCAAAAACCATTGTAGTAGATATGAACATGTAATGCTCATGTCTCTGAAAGACAAAAACTTGTCATATTTATGTAATATATATGCAGAGTGCTTTCGTTGTGTTGCAACGAGATCCGGTTAGGAACGAGACTTGGTTAAAGTCAAAAGTGTCTGCCTAAATGATCCGTTAGACAAGATAAC
Source organism: Digitaria exilis (assembly GCA_015342445.1). Lineage (NCBI taxonomy): Eukaryota > Viridiplantae > Streptophyta > Magnoliopsida > Poales > Poaceae > Digitaria > Digitaria exilis. Next base: position 65,977 of record JACEFO010001851.1, read on the forward strand.
AAACCCCTGTTTAGAGAAAAGGTAAGACAACAACCCGTTAAGGTGAAAAGAACCCGGGTATATTGTATCTGAAAAAGGACCACAAAGTTTTAATAAGCCAGCACAATTCAAAGAACCCAGAAAGCCAATATAAGGCGGTGTAACTGAAAGGATCAAGGTGACTAAGAGAGGTGGTAAATTAGTCTTCTAAAAATTAATTGCAATAAAACAAATCTAAGAAAGAAAGACAATTCACCCGATGTGCCTAGAAGTGAGTTTGTGTGATTATTCTAGCGCAAAAGAGTTATGCAACGTAGTTCCAATCCTACTCTATCACGGCAAGTTTAGAAATTGAAATGATAAGAAATAAACTTGCTGAAATGTAAAGAAAGAGAAGAAGGCTGGGTTTTCCCGAGGTTTCAAAGAGTCAGACACTCTCCCCTGGTCCTCGTTGGAGCACCCATGCTAGGGTATCGCTCCCCCTTGATCCGACAAAGGATCAAGTGCTCTCGTAGTGGATATATATTCCCACTCTAGGACGGCAGATTCTAATACCGTGTACACTTTCTTGGGGCTTCACACAATCTCCTTGTTAGCTCGCCAAAATCATCACCACCAAGTCGTCTAGGTGATGCCGATCACTAAGAGTAACAAGCTGAAGATCTTCACTTGACCTAAGCTAGATCAATAGGAAGGTAGATGCACACTTGCTACTCTCCAAGTACTAAAGATGTTCTTAATCTTCTCAATAAAGAACATCCAATCAACTCAAGTGCCACTCCTGCCTTGCTAACCTCAGCAATTTTCATAGGGAACACAAAGCGGCAAGAAAGCTCAATTATGGGAGAAGAGAGCCTATAAATAGCCCACTGATTCGATGCCCCGTTAAGGATGCCACTGAATAATCGGTCCAACCTTTTCCTTGGAAATCCAATGGCCAGCTACAGACCAGCGAATGATTTAGTGGGGTTGGGATGGGGCAGCACCGAATATATCAGTCACCACCAAAGTTTATTACCCATTTCTAACCATAATGACCAACTGATTTGGTGGGGTCACTGTATGGAAAATGGTCCTAGGCCATTGTTTGTGATTTTGGCGATTGATTGTCAACATAGTCATTGGACTAACATGTGTCTCAAGATGTATTTTTGTAGATTTTTTAGGATGAGTTTTAGCCATGCAAATGATTAGAAATGTGCTCCTATCTCTTACAAAAGTGTCAAAAAAACAGGATGAAAATCGATGAAGAAACGACGTAAAAATGATCAAAACCGTGCTCTCAATAGTGCTGCGAATACAACACAGTAGAAATTGGAAATGCTTCCATGCCCCCACCGAATAAGTCACCCCCACCCAAATTAGTCGGTCCGCCTCGGAAAAGCTTTTCTAGGCAGCGTGAAGATCTACCACCGGTTGATTTGGTGGTGTCACAAGAAAGAGACCAAATCAGTCTGCCATTATGGCTAGAAAGTGTATTTCGGCTCTGTATGATTACGGAGGGCACCAAATGAGTCATTGGTACCCAGAAAGTGTGCATAGGCTAGTTCTTTTGGTCGGGACTATAAATACCCCATCCCACGGTCATTTCAAGTGTGCTTTAGCTCAGGGAAGATAGAGCCAAGTGTTCCACATATTTTCAAGTGCTCAATCTAACAAAGTGCTAAATAGAAGATCAAGGCATTAGGGACCCTCTAACCGAGTTTGTGGAGTGGCCGCCGATGATTGTGAGAGGGAGGAGAGGCCCTTGGCTATTTTAGCCGGAGCTCTACCACTGGAAGGCGGTGAGGAGCATCCGGGGAGGGGTGAGTGGAGACCCAGTTGCGAGTGGGGAAGTTATGTGGCCACCCATGGAGTTACTCAACCACGGAGTTTATGCCCTTACGCAGGCATTCCCTTTTAGAAGGGCTCCAACAACGAGGATTAGTGAAAAGCTCGTGAGCTTTTCAATACCTCAAAATAAATCGCCGTGTTGAGAGTTTACTCTTATCTACCCTTTACCTTCCATATTTCATACTTGCACTACTTTCCACTTTTACCTTTTCTAGACTTGTCATGCTAGTATAGGATTGGACCTTGGGTGCAAAACTTTGTAGTGGTAGACATAGGAACTGATGGTGTAGAGTCCTAGTGGACCAAACAACCTCGACAGGCCACCAGCCCACGACAAGGATTAGTCCTAGTCGGTTAGGATATGCTGTATTAGGAAATTAGAGATAAACTTATAAAAGTCTCATGTTCCTATACGGTTTCTATGTAACCCTGTCCTCCGGCATATATAAGGGGAGACAGCCCTCGAAAGACATCAATCAATACAAGATACACCAAACAGGACGTAGGGTATTACGCGTATTGCGGCCTGAACCTGTCTAAATTGTCTCTTGTCACCTTCGATTCTTGAATCTCGACGACTTCTCCTCAAACCCTCCTCTCGGGGCACCCCCTCGAGGACCTTGTCAGTATAATTCACCGACAGGGACACACGGAGAAAACCTAAATCTCATTTAGATATAATTTGAAATAGGTTATCTTATGTGCGATTAGAGCCTTAATTTTAAGGACATCTAATTCACCCCCCCTCTTAGGGTGTCACGGCCTTTTTAGTCACGCATGACCACCGAATCAATCGGTCTCCTCTGGGACTTATGCTGAATTTGGCTCTAGAGGCACTGAATGATTCGATTGGCCCTCCTGATAGGGATCAAATGAGTCGGTCCTAAAAACTAGGGACCACCAAATTAGTCGATCCTTACTGGAATTTTCTGAATTCAATCTTCTCAAGGTCGAAATTCAGCCAATTTAAATCCTTTGAGTTTTCAACCTTCACCAGGGCTTCATCTAAGCTACCTAGCACTATAATTTCACAAGTGTGCACCACACCTACCTCTAGTGTCACACAGGTCAAGCTACAACCCATTAGTTCCCCTTTATAGTCCTAAACTGCTCTAAGTGTCTCTCATCATCCAAACGATACTTAGAACTAGCTTATTCTTAACTTTCGCGCATATCCTTTGATCCAGTACAATCGTTTCACCATGATGGGGGCCAAAAATACCATGAAAGACTGTCATTGAACTAACTTTAGAATTGCCGCTGCAAAATACATGTTAGTCGCAATGATTATATCATCATTAACCACCAAAACCAATTGAGGGGTCTGGATGCTCTTTCAATAATGCTAGGACCTAGAAGATTAATCTATTGTGGTTGATAAGAACCAGAAAAGCTACAGATGTGTGGTCAATAGCCTTATATATTTGATAACAGTGAAGGGGAACAAGCCAGACTAGTTCCGTATATAGGAGCTCGGAAAGGCCACTAGAATTTTCCCTATTAAGGGAAGGAGGAGCGATCCGTTGTGGTTGACAAGAACCCAGATTAACTCCAATTATTTCCGATAAGGCTATCTTTAAAGAAAGATTCAAACACAACATCATTTGACGACAACCATCTTTATCAAATAGATACAAGTTGTTTTACAACATAAACACGAGCTGGTTTACGGTGAAGGCGTGAGTTGGATTACAACAAGATACAAGCAAGTTTATAACATGGCCGAAACATAAAACTTCTGAAGGTGTTCAGTGGTCTAGATGTTTGGGATGTCACCACCCTCTTCTGTCTAGAGTCAATAAGTGCCAGGACCAACCACCTTGGAGACAAGGAAAAGACCTTCCCATGGAGGGGTGATCTTGGTATGGATTACTATAGATCAAGGTTTTTTTTGTCAATAGAATAACAAAATAATATAGATTAGCTAAATGCGATATAATCTGCTAGTAAAAGGAACATGGGTGTTTAGGAATCCAAGTTAGATATTTAGAATAGATGTTTATTAAGTAAGTGGTTGTTCAAGCTTTGTAATGAAGATGGGGTTTGGCAGGAGTTACCAAGGAATAAGTATCTCAGAGATAAACCACTCAGAGAAGTGCTTAAAAAACTAAGGGATTCACAATTCCGGATGGGCCTTATGGTTGTCAAAGATGAATTCCTCAAAATGGGTTCATACAGAGTGAACTCATGTAAGCACACTAGGTTTTCAGAAGAGACCTGTTTAGGTAGAGAATCCCTAAAAAATAGATACCCCAATCTTTATATAACATCGTGTTTTTAGCCCACAGTTAACAAGGGCCTGTAAAAAAAAGTGACAGTTATGGCATCCAAGGGATTGAAAATTAGAATTGGTGGAACATAAGGGAATTTGTAAATTTGGATGGCATATAAAGGATTGCTGTTGATTTTGATGGCATATAGGGAATTTTCTCTATCTCATAATGGGAGGATAAGCTAATTAATAAATTTGCCTTGTTCTTCTTGTCAATAAACTAGATGTGTGGTATGGTGGGAGCCCTAGCGAGTCCTTGGTGGGCCTAGGTAACCCGCATAAGCTAGCCGTGAACATCCAGACATTCGGAGCTTTTCATATGTGAGTACCCAATTGTGCACCTTTGGATGGATGTATGGGCTGCATGGTCCCACTACTATAAAACAATTTTAAGAGGCGGTCATTTTGGATTTTTTGAGGTGGAAATCATGTCGCCTTTGAGATGAGGCTTCTTTTAATCAGCGATTTTTGGAGGTGGCTGGATGTCCACCTCCGTTAATCCAAATATAAAAAAGCAAAACCCAAGATGGGCCCCTAGAGCCCATCCAGGCCCGTCGAGCCCATCTAGGGCGCGCCGCCGCCTTTCCTCATGCCGCGGACACACCGCTCCTCACGCGGCACCCACGTCATCACAGCTCAGCTCCTTCCGTCACACCGCTTGTCGCACGGCAGCCACGCTACCAATGCTCCTTGTCACCGTGCCACCAGATCTGCGCGCCACCACCCCTGCTTCACCAGGGCCTCTTCTTGCATGCGCCATTGGAGGAGGGGCTGCGCTGCCGCCCCCTGCTTCATCCCCTCACTGGCCGGAAGGAGGAGGGGTTGTTGCCACCGCAGCCGACGTGTTAGTTCTGCATAGGCCGTACTCATCTCCGCCTGCGCGTTGCTGACCGAGAGCGAGAGAATGAGAGGCTGCTGGATAAGTGGATAGGGAGACACAGAGGAGAAGCGATTCGAGAAGTGGAGAGGGAGAGAGAAGGGACGAGATTTAGGGTTTGGTAGTTTACATATATATAGTAGGTATCATATCAGGCCAAGCTGGCCTGTCGGGCCCGAGGACTTTTTGGAGGTGGTCCTAATAATCAACCGCCTCTAAAAATTGATTTATAAAGACGGATGTCCTAAGACGACCACCTCCTAAAATATACAATTTTCTAAGGCAGTTGTTTTAAAATGTCTGCCTTGGCAAGTCGATTTTCTGAGATGGTTAGATGCGAACGCCTCCGTAAATAAAAGATGTCTGCTCCTCTTAAGGCCTGGGTTGATGGAGGCAAACATATGTCCACCTGAGCTCCATTTCACAATGTCCTCTAAAATCGTTTCTGTAGTAGGGTCCCCTTGTGGTGTGGGTGAAAAGGTACACCTTTGCAAGGCTAAAAATCAATCTGAATTACCACGATCTTGGTAATGTCAACCACCCAAAATGTCCTATGAATTCATCATAGGGTATCGTATGGATGAGAATTGTGTTCACATGTTGATGCTCTATGTTCACATGCTTATGGTATTTTGTTGCAAACTAAAACTTGAGGTGGGATGGGCAAGACAAATTAAAAAGGCTAGTTGTCCATTGGGTATTTATCGCTTGCTTATGGTCTAAAAGTTAAGGCTAGGATGAGATAGGCCTTTATGTAATTTATTTAACCTTAAAGTCTCATTCCTTGCTACAACCAAATATGCATACTACTTTATTATTATATTATTGTATAATTCTTGCGAGTACCTTACTCAAGTTGCTATTGTTCATCAAAGTTTCAGGCACACCGAAGGCCATGCTTGGTCTCTTCTACCCTATTGATCCTTGTGCGGGTGAGGAGTAGACTGTGTGCGTGTTGTCCGCACCAATGGTGTGCTTGGGCTAGACATCATTGCTTTCAATTTACCATTGTGTTTTATCTTTTGTTATTGTGAGATCACCACAAAAAACTTGAACCAATTATTCATGATATTGATCATGTCATAATTTGTGAGCTAAGAACTTGCTATTTGAAGCTCTTCTTTCAATTTGAATCTCTATCTTGTACTTGCAATATTTAAATGTTGAACACTCATATAATGGCTAAAATTGCTCTCTATGGTTCATTTGCTGATATGTGCATTTGAACGGTATGTGTATGCTTGATCTTGGGCTTGTTGTGGAGTACATACGGTGACTATCAAATTTGCTTTCGTTTTATGTGATTTTGCATTGATCATGTGGCTCTAGACGTGGGTTAGCACGTGACATGTCAAGAGACGGACATGTACTAGCTCTCATGTTAATGAATTGATTGATGATTTTATATAAACTGAGCAAATTGGGCGGTTCTTTACATCAGATGCCATTGTATTTGCAGGACATGTCCTTGATCCGTCTATTGATAAGTATTACCAGACGTTTAGCAGGAAGCAACGAGATTCAAATCAAATGGAGTCATGGTCATTATGAAAATTTAGTTTTAAGCTTTGGTGATTGTTTCTATCCCAGAACCTGTAATGACGTTTTAAAGTTGGTTCTTACGAAAACAAATTACCAAGGTTTACTGGAGAGACATGATGTTAGCATTAGAATATCTAATGCTTCTCAATCTGTTATTATGCAATATATTTTTTAAGAAAAAAAAGCATCTGCTATTTAATTAATCTGCGACTCTAAATTTTCTAAAATAAAAAGGAAAATTCAGGAGTCTTATCGGGTTATGCTTGTATTTAACCAGTGATACGGCGTACAGTAAAAATGCTTGTATTTCTTGCACCACCGTTCCATTGTAACAACTTGCACATTAAGGAAAATATTATTACCAACAGTTAATTCCATACACAGCAAGACATCATGAAATTGAAAGAGTTTTATAAGGATGAAGGAATTCTCAGTATATAAATAGGGGCTCCTCCTATTCAGGAATATGTAAAAGAATATGGTGGAAAAGATTCCACGTGCGTGCATCACAAGACGAACTATTTGAGATTTAACTAGATCAATGCTCTTATGAAGGTGAAGCACAAACCTTAAAACATGTTCTTGCTTTATTACTAGTCCATGCACAAAGGAAGGTTTGGAAAGATATATCGGCTAGGATGATGGTGCAAAATTAAAAGTAGTTCTTAAAAAGTAGTTTCCTGCAAGTGATTATTGATTATTTTCAGTTGTGAAAAACATATGATGTCTATATATTTGGATCTGACTTCACCGAGCAATTTTTTGTTTTTAGAATCACAGTACAATCGAAGACACTCACATAGTCACATATACGCACACGCACTCACCTCGATTAATACATATACGCAACTCTACCCTTACGGGCACCTCCACGATATTGAGCCGTTTGATATCGAGACTGATGAAGTCACCACAAGTGTTTTGCAATCGACAGGGACATCATCTATCACTCAAAGAATAATGTTGGTTAAATTTTAAAATAAATCCAGAAAAATACGAGCACCCACACCGAGTCGATGACTCAAACTCGAGTAGGCATATTCCACGACAAGGACTCCTACCAGTTGAGGTAAACTCAGTTTGCGGTATACCGGGCAAATGAGCGGTGCCTAATGGTCGCCTCGGGTCACGGCCTAGTAAGGCATGGACCAAACATAGCAGAACCCAATCCAGGTTGTGGTTAGGACAGCACCACCCAGGGGCAGACCCACCCATTAGGCCCTAATCGCCGACGAGCACCACTACAACCCCCTAATTTTTAATTGATTTTTCTTCTCATCGAGCTGCCATGATTTGCTGCTGCCGGTGGTTTCTGTGTGTTCTGGGAACAATAAAATTACAAATGGTGGGACGAAAAAAGGAAAGACGAAGTGTTATGGGCTGGCTGCCAAGCTTAGTGCGCTCTTCTGCGTTGAGACAACATGATAAGGCCCAACAAAGGCAGCAAGTCAAGCCCCACAGCCCACATAGAATGTCCCCCATGCTAGTCGCCTGGAGGAGACTCCATCAACTCGACAACTCGTGACCTCTCCTGTCATGGCGGCGCACGTTCCTGCTCTACATACTTGAGATTACGATAGGAAGTATTCTGAGTTTAAAATATTATGTGGAAGTGAATTTTGAATGGTTTTATTTGTTTAAAGAGTTAATTGCACCCACCATACAACAACTTGTCAGGTGCGTGCAAATAGGTCCACTAAGTTGTAAAATGCTCAATTTCGTACAACAACTTGATATGTAGGTGCGGATTGGTCCAATAACTTGTAAAATACTTAACTTAGTGCAACAACTTGGCAAATTAGTGCATACAGAGTCCAAATGTCACATTAACGTGTATTTGGCCACGACAAACAACAAATACATGGTATATTTGCATTCAAACAAAAAAATTTACCACTGTGTGGCCATTGATATTCACGTTAACAGTGAATATATATTTATCCAAAACAAGAACCTTTATTATAAAATTAAAAAATATACTCATGTTAGAAAATAAGAGATATTTTGTTTTCTCCATATAAAATATTTTTCTTCTAAGTCTAACAGACAATTTCCCCTTTAATTTGAACTATAATTTTTAATAAATAAAAACCATTAGTTAATTCAACAAGGCAATATTACATCATGTACATGAATATTCAGTTATAAGTACATTTATACGAAATATTTGGTGTTGTTATTAATCTTTAAAAAAATACTTCTATTTTGGTTAGATGAAAATATAAAAAATGAAAAATTATAAAAAAATATCAAAACATCAAATTAAAACAATATGATAAAAGTCAGAATTAATTTTGGCCATGTTATCAAGAAACATAATCCGAAAATGACACAATTATACCCTTATATCCCTCTGTGCATAGACAAATACATTGTCAAAGTAACATTTAGACTACATATGCACCAATTTGCAAGTTATTGCACTAATTCGAGGATTTTATAAGTTGTTGGACCAATATGCACCCACCTGCCAAGTTGTTTTACTAAATTGAGCATTTTACAACTTGTTGGACCAATCTGCACCCATCTGACACGTTGTTGTATGGTGGATGCAATTTACTCTTGTTTAAAAGATCAGCACTCTGATTTGCAGAATTGTTTTGATGGTTTGTTCTGTGTAGATCTGAAGAATTCTTTTGAATTTATTATCTATGACTAATTGATGTATATAAAATTTATAGGTTATCGTACCATTTTACTTTTCATGTACTTTGAATTGTATGGTGCATGAGCATTGCTTATTCTTCAAATTAAACATATCGTCTTAAAACTGATGTTATTCACTAATTATTTGTTGTTTTCCGTAATCACCATTGAATATAGTGTTAATTTTACCTAGTAGGGTTATCAAACTAAAATCCGCCTCACCTAAACTTCTATCCTGGGTCTGCCACAAGCACGACCCGATGGCGTGGCATATGCTTGAGCCACACATGAGTCGAGTTCAAGTAGTCCAAGGCACGATCTGCTAAAATACGAAATCTCGAAACATTAACTCTCCCTCTCGCACGCCCTTCACTTCAATGCTCCATGACTTGACCCTCCTAGCTGTGGGCCCCTTCTATACCCGCTCTACCATCGGTCATCCCACCTCCATTGGCGAGGCATGCAAAACTAATATGCGATTTATGAATGACAAACTTTTGATTGTATGGTTTAACTTATCATATAGATGTAATGTTATGTCCTGTTCTATGAAGTGATGAGATGAGATTTTGTGAGTTTGATAAATTGAGAAGATCACATGAGTTTTGCCTTGGATTGGCAGGCCAGCATGACCCACTGGGCTCACGGGGTTCGCTAGACCAGAATGGTTATGTTTTCCAGGCAATGAGGTGCCATGGCATAGCCCGTTAACTTAGCTGTGCCATCGCAGGCCATACTTTAAATGGACGGTTCCTTGATGTGCCCGTGCCATGTGGCTCATTGGGCTTGGGCCATTTATACTAGGACTGGCCGAAGGTTAAGATTAGCTAAATTGTGTTGTTAAATGGGTTTACGTATATAATTTAAACTGTAAAAAGAAAAGGAAGAACTCATGCCAAAAAAAAAGAAGAGAAGGAGGAAACCAATCACTATATAGTATATAGAGACGAACAATTATAACACTGATAATGTTTCAATTTTGTGACCGTGTGCACTTGATAAATATCTGAACTGAAAACAAGCATTCAAATTTGAAATGTGACCATATGTCTGTTAGTATTCTCAAACCACAAGTTATCACAATGTATATAAAAAGTACTATCTATATCGGGAGACCGACTTAGGCACTGGTAATCTCAAACAGATTTAGGAATACGCGTAGTGTGGCAGTTTCTATATGTATGCTGGAAATATGGTGAGGTGAAGAGCGAAGCATGAAGCACAACCATTATAGGATTAGCAGAGAAAGGAATTTTCAAACAGAGTTTACTGAACTACATAAATAGAGACAATGGACTCAATAAGCTGGAGGAAAGAGAAAGTGTTAACACTTGAGAAAACAAATATAATTAGTGTTGCTATTGGAAGATCTGATCAAATTTTGCATGAGATGGATTCGTAGTGGGAAAACTATTTCATTAGTTCAATGGTAGGAAATATTTACGCTGCAGAAGGAACAATCTCTCATTATGGATTTACATTAGTATATTATACATAGAAACTAATTAGCTGCATAGAGAAGAGAATCCCTACTACAAAAGACATTGAATTGTAAAGTAAACAACAGCTGGTGTGAGTGGCTGACATAGCGAAGACGTTGATTCAAGAGGCAATGACAATTCAGAGTAAGAAACACCATATGGAAGTGTTAAAGGAGAAATTAATCAATGCAAATTATATGTAATTAAGCAAATATCTGAGAGAAGGATCTGTACGGAACACAAAAATTGTTCACATCATATATTCCTAACTGGAAAATGATGTATATGATGCAAACTTCAGAACCTGTTGATCCAGAGATGCAAAATGTGCCCTTCCCCTTTTTCCATTTTACAGCAGTGGAAGCACCAATCAATCTGTTGGATATCACGTACGAAAGCACAGTTTTGGCACAATGAAATGTAAGGAGTGATCTGAGCAAAAGCCGTAGCAACTTTAATCTAATTAAAACTACCTGATTCCATCGTTTTGGGAATTTGGGAGATATGGGAGCTCACATTCAGTTCCAAAATATCTTTGCTGAAATATACAAACATATATATGAGGCATCCAATGGTAGAAACAAATGCAGATGAATTGAACACTGACAGGTGGTCACTATGCTACAACATAGCTATTGTAAACATTATTCCACTGCAGATCAGAAATGACCTCATACATGGTGGCTTATATCAGAGGAAAGGACTGGCATGTACCAGGCCGTTGCAATGATGCAGGAATCATGACTCTTCACTTCATGATGGAGGAAGTTAAACCTAAGAGTAAGATATGAAGAAACAGAGAGCAAAATATTAGCACTAGGCCCTGTTTAGATTTCAAACTAATAACTATTCATTCTTCCCTCTTAGAAAATATGCTTTCCAGGACTTAGCTACAGTGTTTTTCTAAAGCTGCAGTGTTTTTTTCTTCAATCCAAACACACCCGAATGTAAAAATTTAGCACAAACTGAAGTCTTTAATATTTTTTGTAAATTTTAGCAAAAACAATTAAGCACTAACGGAGCCTTAACATGTTCTTTTCTCCACTAATACCCCCCTCTTATACTTCTTGTGGACATTCGTGAGGAGAAAAGAGGATATGCATTGCTTTATCTTAGACTTAAGCCATGGATGACAATTCTCAGCTTGCAATAGGTTCAGCAGCAGGGCCAAAGGCACCTCCATGGACTTTGTCCTTAGTACAGCCGAAGCCTGAATCCATCTCCAGAACTCATTTATCTGCTACTATGGGTCGAAACAATCTGGATCAGGTCAAAGAAACAAAGATGAAGAAACACCTCATCTCTGTTCTTCCTTTGCAGGGGAAGGATGTATGCATTTATGTTCCTAACATGCACTAAACATGCCTTCTCAGTTTTCTGATCATCTCTTTGGGAAGCCACACAAAGAAACAATTTTACTGAGGAAATAACAAATTAGATTGAATCAGGAAAACATGGAAACAAAAGGAGAATAATGCACGCATGAGTACCTGAGTATTGTAGCTGCGGCTCGAAGACAACAACATACGGTAAAGCGTGGGGAAAAAGAGGACGTCGAAGTCGCGGCAAGACCATGCCGCGTGAGTGCCGCTGTGGTACCCTCCTCTGCCTGTAGTCGCGCTGCCCATGCTGCGCTGCGTGGCAAGCAACCTCCCAGGACTTTGATCCAGCCCGGGGGAAGAAGCAATTGGGTAATGTGCAGAGACATGGAATAGTAGAGGTGGGTCGCGATTGGCCGTGGTGAGCGTGGAGGGTGATTACATGCTGGTGGTAGATGGATTGCCGCCACAGCCTACCTCTGGTCGCAGCTCCCGCCGCCAACCTCGTCCCGGTGTGTGGCGTCGCTATTTTTATTGAGATTTACTCGTTCTCAATCGATTGAGATCTCGCCTTCTCCTCAATCGACGTCCTCTTCTGTTGGGATTAGGGTTGGGGGCTTTCTGAGCTGGGGTTACCTCCATGGTTGCTGGCTATAGAAGAAGCTTGGGGCGGCTCGCCGGCCGGCGGTGGAGGCGGAAGAGACGGTGGAGCGGAGGCGGCGAGGGCGCCGCCGGAGCCGGACGGTGGAGGACCCCCGGTGGGCGGTGGAGGCGGCGGGGACGTCTCGTCCTAGCGGTTAGCGTTGGGCGGCGAAAGAGGGCGGAGGCGGCGGAGGCCGCCGGAGCCGGGCGGGAGGTGGTCGCAGCGGGGGCGAGATGAGTAGAGGAGGGAAACCAGGTTAGAGGAAGAAGAAGCGTCGGACAAAGAAGACGACTCTGGAAGCATTGGATTTCAATCCAACAGTGGAGGACGGTGACTGACGATGGGGTTATTTTTCAGTCGATTGAGGAGGAGACAGTTCCATTTTTATTTTGGCTGATTTGAGCGAGAGGAGAGTGTAGGCGGCGGCGGCAAGAAAAGTGCAAGGACAGGCTAAAAAAAAAAAGAAAAGTGCAAGGAGGAAGACTGGTGCACGGGCAGAGGAAAATAGGGGTACAGGATGATGAGAAGGCATGCATTTGTTTGATACACACGGACGATGCACATGCAGAGGCTGATCGGTTAAGTTGCTGGGTCTCCTTTTACACCATGCAGACGCACGGAGTGACATGAGATCATCCGAAGAAGGAAGCACGGCAAGGAAGGCACGTGTCATTCTACCGTGCAGTAACAGCCTCCCTTTGACATTGCGCATGACGGAGGCAATCGGCCAACCTGCACGTGGCGACACATCATACGCATGGTAAACGTGAACAGTAACTTGATGCCTCTCGTCGCTCGAAACCTTTGTGCGATAAGAATATATATATATATATATATGTATATATATATATATGTATATGTATATATATATATATATAGAATCTTTGGGGATTTAAGTTCAAATTCTTCAAAAATATTCAAACACCTCGAGCTACTATTCACTGCACTATTCAAATTCAGGGTACTATTCAAAATTCCCGATACTATTCAAATTCAGAGTACTATTCAAAATACCCGATACTATTCAAATTCAGCGCGAATATGAACAGTGACAATACACTCACTGAGTGCACCAGACACTCACTACTATGCACTCACTATTCGACACTATACCAGGCACTCGGGTCGCTTTCACGGTATGCGCAAGCGCGTGATTAGGGAATATTGAGTGGGATGCGTCGCTTTCAGTGAATATTCTAAGCTCTTGATTAGAGCTAATTGGCTCTATTATATTCTCAGGATCTTTGGCGAGGTTGGCGAGGCCAAACGGTTCAGCCGGCGTGCGTGCAGACGGGTGTGTTGATCCTACTCGGTACTCACCGTACGCTTCGCGAGTTTGCATCAGATGCAGCTAATCCTTTCTCAGGCTACGCCCTAGCCACGGCGATATGTGGTGAGGTTCTATCGTCTCCCCAGGCAGTTCCACCCGAAGGGAACACTTCTCTACGGACATATTCCTGGAGTCTTTTCTTTATATATAACATATATAGGTTTCTGCTCTATATGGATAGATGGCTCTTTTGGTTGGATCTTTCCATTTATAATATGAAAATATTCTGTCAAACTATTTAATATTGCTAGCATATAACCTCTGTCTTCTCTCTTATTGTTATATTGAAATCAGAAGTTGTCCAAGATGCATTCTTGAATGTCATCTAGAACAATATGGCTTCTAGGCTTAAATTTAAATGTATCTGGTGGAAAGATTCTTAACTTATTATCTAATCCAAATTGATAACATTCACCCCCCATAGGATTAGGGCTTACTCCTCTCTTCATTCCTGCAAAACAGATGATCGTGAAAAAATATCAGGCAAAATATTATCCTTACCTTTTATATGTTCAAATATAACTTTATAACCATTTCCAGTAATAATGTCTTCAAACAAAACCCATCGTCTAGTTGAACTTTTCTTACTATTAATGTTATTATAATATTTGCATATAGCTTCACAGTCTGTCCTTACTGTGAATTCTTTGAATCATAGGTATAATCTAAAAGCATTTATAGCATTAATAATAGTCAAAATTTCTCTATCTGTATTATTTATTGCTTTTAACTTATATTTTCCTGAGGTGTATCTACGTATTTTTCTTCTAATTTTGATGAATATTTATGAGGCCTTTGTTTAAGGATAGCATCCCATCCTAATTCTGATGCATCTGTTTCTATAATAAAATAGTGATCATCTAAATGTAATTCTAAAGGTTTTAAATCTTTAACTTTCTCTTTTATTATTCTTACAAGTTTTATGTCTTCAGAATTAAAATATTTTTGACCGTTTTTCCTTAATTTAGCATACAACGGTCCAGCTAATTTTGCTAAGTTTTCAATATGATTTCTAGCATAATTTACTATTCCTAAAAACTGTTGCAAAATCTTCTTTTCATTCATGACTTCAGGAAATTATAAGATTTTCTTTGCAATATGATCCTGTAAATGAATTTTTCCATCTCCTATTTGATGGCCTAGAAAGTTTATCTTTTCTTTGCATAATTCTATTTTTCTTTTAGATAGTATTAATCCATGCTGTTCTACCTTTCTAAAAACGGTTTCCAAATGGGCTATATGCTCTTTATAATATTTTGAAAATATTAAAATATCATCAATATTAACTAGTATAAATTCTTGATTTTCATTAAAAATATTTTGCATTTTTCTCTGAAATAACGCAGGAGCATTTTTTAATCCTAATGGCATTACTATCCATTCAAAATGACCTTGAGGACATGTGAAAGCAGTCCACTCTATTGATTCTTCTGCCATTTTTACTTGCCAAAATCGAGCTTTTAGATCAAATTTTGAAAAATATTTGCATCCTTGTATTCTGTTTATCCATTCTTGCTTATTTGGAATATTATACCCATCATCTATAGTATTATCATTTAATCTTTTATAATTAATAACCATTCTTGATTTCCCTCTAGCTATTTCAGCATGATTTCTAACTATAAATGCTGCTGATCTATGGGGACTTCTACTTTCTCTTATGGCTCCTAATTTTAATAATTCTTCTATATGCATTTTAAATTCTTCTATATCTTTAGGTGTTGCTTCTATAGGACTAGTTTTGATTATATAATTTGGATTTATTATGTCAATTTTGCATATTATACCGTTCTTTTCCCAATGTTTCATAGGTATTTCACCAATTATTTGAATATCTTCCCGTCCTTGTATTATTTTATCTATGTATTTTTTAGATTTTATATCTCTATACCAGTTTGGCGCTAAGTATTGAAGACCAATGCATTCTATGCTTGAGTTTACTATATAAAAATCTTCTATATTTTCCCCTAGCTCATTATCTATGTAGCTATCAAGTGTTATTCTTTCAACTGCTTGATTTTCTGAATTAGACTGTTCTAAATTAGCATTATTTGTCTTTCGTACTTCTACTATATATGGAATATTATCTTGGTGAGGAATAAATGTTATTCCCTGCTCATGTATATTTGTTGTTTGTACAGAATATTGTAAAAATCTTAGTCCTAATAACATGTCAACATTTATCATAGATAAATCTCTTATTGTAATTTCATCTATTATATACTTAGTCTTATTTATTTGAATTTCTACATTATATGCTATTTGATTATGAGGTCTTTTTATTCCTGACATATCAGTAGATATTTCTGCTTTATCTTCATCTATTGTATGAACTATTTCTGGACATCTTGCAAAATATTTATCATGTATAATATTTTTTGTGCAACCAGTATCTACCAACGCTAAAGTTTTATAAGTAATAGATGGTGTTAAATTTAATTTTACAGGTATTCTGATTCCTACTATTTCTTTAAATTGTAACCTAACTATATAGTTGCTACCATATTTTATTATAGCTTCTTTTAATTGCATGGCCTTATCATCTTTTCTATTTATTTCAGTCTGATCTTTTAATTCAGTATTACCAATATGATCTTCGATCTTTCTTACTTCACCAGATTCTAATTTAAATCTTAGCTCCTCTAATTCTGCTTCTAAAATATTTATTCTATTTTCTAAATTTCTAACTCTTTTTGTTAATAATCTATCTTCTGGTTCTAGTTCTTCCTCTTGCCTCCAATTCTGGTTATTTATTTTTAAGCATGAAACACACGCTTGCTTCAAACATTTACTACATGAGACCCTATTTTCTTGACTATGGTAGAATATACAGAAAGTACACTTTATATTATAATCACCTCTTCCTTTTATCCAATCATGTTCACAACTCTCTTGATCCATTAATTCAATTTTTTTCTGAACTTTTAGTATTGTTAATTAATAGTATATCTAATCCTTCCATAGCATTATCTAGATTGCATAAATCTTCATTACTTAAAGAGTTTATGAAATCTTTGTAATTTTGTGCATTACTTTCTTCTTCTTCTACATAATTTTGTAATAATAGTTGTTGATTAATTTTCCACGGTTCTTCTTTATCTATGGAATATTCAATATTATTATTCTGCACAACTTCTTCAGATTTATATTTCTCTGAAGGATTCTTTTTCAACTCGTCTTCTTGTTTCTTTGTTACAATTGATATTTTGGAATATTTATTTTCTAATTCTCTTTCCTTCTTGATTTGATTAAGTCTATATATTTCTCGTCTAAAGTAATTTTCTTTTTTCTTATAGCATTCCATTCACAAATACTTGATGTAAAATATTCATCAGATGTTTTTCTTAACTTCATCTCATAATATTTAATCTGACTTTCTAAATCTTTCATATTTATTTGACTGAAAATTCTCAAATTTAAAAATTTTAACATTTTTTAGTAAATGCCTTCAAATTCAAAATTATAAACCAACCAGGCTCTGATACCAGGATAGAATTTTTGGGGATTCAAGTTCAAATTCTTCAAAAATATTCAAACTCCTCGAGCTACTATTCACTGCACTATTCAAATTTAGGGTACTATTCAAAATAGCCGACACTATTCAAATTCAGAGTACTATTCAAAATACCCAACACTATCCAAATTCAGCGCGAATATGAACAGTGACAATGCACTCAGTGAGTGCACCGGCCACTCACTACTATGCACTCACTATTCGACACTATTCTAGGCACTCGGGTCGTTTTCGTGGTATGTGCAGGCGCGTGATTAGGGAATATTGAGTGGGATGCGTCGCTTTCAGTGAATATTCTAAGCTCTTGATTAGACATATGGCTCTGCTAACATGCAATTTGCCTGGATGTCTGACGTCATTGCATCGTCAGTGCTTCTAGCTTCAATGTTTGATGAGTCTTAAAATTCATTCTGACATGTTACCTCGACTGGTCTTCAGAGACCATCTCGTTCGGTCGCGAGGACCATCCCGACTATATCCCGAACCCCGGACAGTATCCCCTTGTCGTCGACCCCGTCATCGGCAACACGCACTTCTCCAAGGTGCTCATGGACGGCGGCAGCAGCCTCAACATCCTGTATGCTCCAACTTTTGAGCTCATGGGAATCAGCACCAGTGAGATGCGCCCCAACAAGTCTTCCTTCCACGGAGTTGCGCCCGGAAAACGCGTCCAAACTCTCGGGCAGATCGACTTGCCCGTCTGCTTCGGAACCCCGGCAAACTTTCGCAAGGAAGTACTCACCTTCGAGGTAGTGGGCTTCAAAGGAGCCTACCACGCCATTTTGGGGAGGCCGTGCTACGCCAAGTTCATGGCAATCCCCAACTACACCTACCTTAAGCTGAAGATGCCGGGGCCTCATGGAGTCATCACCGTCGGCCCAACGGTCGAGCACGCCTATGAGTGCGACGTCGAGAGCATCGAGCTCGCGGAGGCTCTTGCCCTTGACGAGTCCCTCATAGCGGACCTAGAGACGATCATCAACACGCCCCCCCGACGCCAACGAACGGCAACTTGGGAGCTTCGCACCCGCTGAGGACACCAAGACTGTCCCCCTCAACCCCGACAGCCACGACGGCAGGGTGTTGAGGATCAGCTCTTCCCTCAGTCACAAATAGGAGGTGGTGCTCGTCGACTGTCTCCGCGCCTACGCTGACATCTTTGCGTGGAGCCCCTCCGACATGCCAGGCATTCCGAGGGAGGTCGCCGAGCACTATCTTGATATCCGCCCCCACTCCAAGCCGGTCAAACAGCGCCTTCGCCGCTTCAACGAAGTGAAACGGCGGGCGATCGGCGAAGAGGTACGCAAACTTCTGGAGGCTGGGTTCATCGAGGAAGTTTTTTTTATCTCGAGTGGCTAGCTAATCCTGTACTAGTGAAGAAGAAAAATAGGAAGTGGAGAATGTGTGTAGATTACACCAGTTTGAATAAAGCATGCCCGAAAGTCCCATTTCCTTTACCACGTATAGACCAAATTGTAGACTCCACGGCGGGATGTGAACTTCTATGTTTCCTTGATGCGTACTCCGGTTACCATCAGATTAAGATGAAGGAGTCCGACCAGCTCGCGACTTCCTTTATCACTCCTTTTGGCATGTACTGCTACGTTACGATGCCCTTTGGCCTTCGAAACGCCGGGGCCACGTACCAACGCTGTATGCTCCACGTCTTCGGGGATCATATAGGTCGTATCGTAGAGACATATGTCGACGATATCGTCGTAAAAACCAGGAAGGCGGACGACCTGGTGCGCGACCTCGAGGTCGTGTTTAGCTGCCTCAGGGCGCACGGAGTAAAACTCAACCCCGAGAAGTGCGTCTTCGGTGTGCCTCGAGGTATGCTCTTGGGCTTCATTGTCTCTGAACGAGGCATCGAGCCCAATCCCGAGAAGATCACGGCCATCCAGCAGATGGAACCGATTCGTGACCTAAAGGGTGTACAGAGGGTAATGGGATGCCTGGCGTCCCTAAGCCGCTTCATTTCTCGCCTTGGGGCGAAGGGGCTACCTCTGTATCGACTTTTGAGGAAATCAGAGCACTTCACCTGGACCACGGAGGCCCAGGAAGCTCTCGATCGACTCAAAACGGCGTTAGCGAACACACCGATCCTTACCTCACCGAAAGAGGGCGAACCTCTCCTCCTCTATGTCGCAGCGACCACTCAAGTTGTCAGCGCGGTTATAGTGGCGGAGAGAACCGAAAAAGGACATTCTCTGCCGGTCCAACGACCGGTATACTACATCAGCGAAGTTCTGACCGAGACCAAGACAAGGTATCCCCATGTCCAGAAGCTGATCTACGCCATTGTGCTGGCTCGACGTAAGCTGCGGCACTACTTCGAGGCTCACCCGGTGACCGTCGTGTCATCCTTCCCACTAGGCGAGATCATCCAGAACCGCGAGGTCTCTGGGCGAATCTCGAAATAGTCGACGGAGCTCATGGGGGAGACCCTCACATATGCGCCAAGGAAAGCCATCAAGTCCCAGATCTTGGCGGACTTCGTAGCCGAATGGACCGACACCCAGCTCCCCCCTCGAAGTCCAGCCTCGACTGCTGGGAAATGGGCGGACTTCGTAGCCGAATGGACCGACACCCAGCTCCCCCCCTCGAAGTCCAGCCTCGACTGCTGGGAAATGTACTTCGATGGGTCGGTGATGAAGACCGGCGCAGGCGCCGGCCTGCTCTTCATTTCACCCCGCGGGGAGCACCTCCGGTACGCCGTGCGACTCAACTTCCCCGCGTCCAACAACATGGCGGAGTATGAAGCGCTCCTTGCCGGATTGAAAATCGCGTTCGAGCTCGGCATTAAGCGCCTCGACATCCGCGGCGACTCGCAACTAGTCGTCGACCAGGTGATGAAGGAGTCGAGCTGCCACAACGAAAAGATGGCGGCCTACTGCCAGGCGGAACGCAACCTCGAAGACCAGTTCGACGGCCTCGAGCTCCATCACATCGCATGAAGATATAATGAGGAGGCCGATGAATTGGCAAAGATCGCGTCAGGACGAGCCACCGTTCCCCCGAACGTGTTCGCCAAGGACATCGACAGACCCTCGATTACCATCGCCACCTCGGCCCAAGCCTCGACCGCATCCGACACTCAAGGGGCCGCCCTCGAACCCACGAGCGCGGAGCTCTTGGCGGATGAGGACGAGCCCATGGGGTACGAGGCTTGCTCGGAAGAGGAAGACAAAGCGGAGGCAATGGAAATCGACGAAGTCCCAGCACCTCGAGATTGCGGAGTCCGTACCTTGACTAGGCTCGATCAAGGCGTTCTGCCTAACGATCGAACGGAGGCAAGGCGCATTGCGAGGAAGGCTAAACGGTTCCTCATCATCGAAGGGGAACTATACAGAAGGGGAACCTCGGGGGTCTTGCAGCGTTGCATCCCAATACCCGAGGGAAAGGAGCTCATCCTCGACATCCATGCGGGCGTGTGCGGACATCACGCTGCCCCACGCACGCTCGTAGGCAACGCCTTTCGACAAGGCTTCTACTGATCCACTACCGTGGCGGATGCCACGGAGGTGGTACGAACCTGTGAAGGGTGCCAGTTCTACGCACGCAGGACGCACCTTCCTGCCCAAGCGCTTCAAACCATCCCCATCACATGGCCATTTGCCGTATTGGGCCTCGACCTAGTCGGGCCAATGGCAAAAGCGCCCGGGGGCTTCACGCACCTATTGGTGGCGGTCGACAAATTCTCCAAATGGATCGAAGCTCGACCCATCAGTAGAATCAAGTTTGAGCAGGCGGTGCTTTTCTTCACCGACATAATCCATCGGTTTGGGGTTCCAAACTCCATCATCTCCGACAACGGCACCCAGTTTACGGGAAAGAAGTTCTTAGAATTCTGCGACAATTTCCACATCCGAGTGGATTGGTCGGCGGTGGCCCACCCACAAACAAACGGTCAAGTAGAACGTGCCAATGGCATGATTCTACAAGGCCTGAAGCCTAGAATTCACAACAAGTTGAAGAAGTTTGGGCACAGGTGGGTGCAAGAACTGCCATCGGTGATCTGGAGCCTAAGAACGACCCCAAGCAGAGCGACAGGGTTCTCCCCGTACTTCCTCGTCTATGGGGCAGATCCTCACGAACGCCTGGAACATCCAACAGCTACGTCGCTTCTATCCCTAGAGTGGCCCGTGGCCCTCGAAACTTTTGTACATACTCTAGATTTGTGCAAATCTCTTGATTAAAGTGTCGGCTTTTTACCCCCACAGTTTGGGAATGAATAAAACAAACTTTTGTTCCGCCACGCTTCGAGGAAGGAGTGGCGCTACCCTTGGTAGAACCACCCCTCCCTCGGGGGCTAAACGGGGAAGGACCCCCGAAAAAATCGTCACTTTTTTCAAAAACCTCCTTTGCAAACCTTCGAAGGGAACGCGCTAGGCGTGAAACGGACAAGGGCAGGGTCGCCTGAGCCGAGTGTTCGCCTACGCCTCGAGGCTACGGCAACACCTCACTTCCCTCCGCCTGAGTCATTCACGTACGGTCAATCCTAGTGGCGACCTCTTTTCGAGGCACATGCATCGGACACAATGCGCGTCGTGAAGATGCCACATGAAAATAACACCTCGTTTAAGCGAAACAAACAATGTTTAGCAGGATGCAAGCGAATTAATCTTACGTCAAAAAAGTTTGAATACCTAAACTACTTTTTTACACTCGGGCTCGACGGCCCGAGACTTTCAGGGATTGCCCCCGCTGCCAAGGTCGTCCCAGCCGCCACCATCTTCGCCAGGGAAGAGGATGCCCTCGAAGTGGCCAGCAAGCACTCGCGCCGTCTCGTCAGCGGCAGTGTCGGCTTCCTCGATCGCCGCCACTGCCTCCTCGTCGTTAAGATTGTCGGCGACGACGTACCCGGCGGCGAGCTTCGAGAGGTCCGCTTGGTACTGGGTCGTGACTACTCCAAGCGCCTTCCGAATCCCGAGCAGGAGGGCTTCCTTCACACGTGAGGTGAAGTGCCCCCCAAGCACTCGAAGGCGGCTGGCGAGGGAGCTGCCGGACTGCACGTTGGCACCAGCAATTTCGTTGCAGGCCGCCGAAGCAGCCTGCACCAGCTCATCGAGCTCACGCTGGGTCGCCGAGTGTGCCACCAGCAGAGCCTCCTTCGACTCCGTCTCGGCCTGGAGCGCCTGCCTCAGCGCTGCACCAACAAGGCTGTCAGAAACGAAAAAGCAACAAAGCAAAAAAGATCGAGACCCGAGCAAAATCGGCTTACCCTCGACTTGACCATGGGAAGCCTCGAGGGCTTTCTCCCCCTCTCGAGCCTGCCGCTCCGCCGTGGCCCGAGCCGTTTGCTCTAGCTCGAGCTGGTCTCGAGCCTCCACCATGAGACGCCTTCCTCCCCAAGCGCCGACTCCGCCGCACTGCAATATATTATTGGATGATAATTTAATGCCAAAAAATACAGAATTTGATTTATCAAGGATTTTTTGCGAAGTGCAAACATGTACACTCCCTTCAATTGTAGTGGGATCTAGGTAAACTTAATAACATCAGTAAACAATTTATGTTTCATCAATATCTGATGCATTAGCCTACCTGTACCGTTGCAAACATTTACTTTCATCTGATACAAAGGTGAAGTCTCAACAAAATCAGACATATTTAGTCTTCGTATCTTTATAATTGAGATAGTGACTGGGTTGAGTGTCGACTCTAACACTGAAGATGTCTCGTCTAAGAACCTCATCAACAGTGTAAGTTGAATATTATATTTGAGAGCTCTTTTGGAATGATTGGCAAGTACCTACAATTACCAAAATGTAGCAATTGTACGGTGGAAATTTTTGAAAAATGTATTAAGTACCTAAAAGTACCAAGGCAATAGTATCAAGAAATTAATTACCAAATTTGTGAGACCAAGGAACAAATTAGTGGAACCAATATGTAATTTCTGAAATTTTTATTCAAAAGTACCAAAAAATACCAATAATTACTCGAAGGTACTTGCCAATCATTCTAACAAAACTCATATTTGATTACTGATGCTTAACAATTATGTTCTCAGGAGACCAATGAAGTGAACTTCGAATGGTGTAATTGATGCTCATTATCAAAACTTTACAGGTATGTAAAAATTGAACACAAATGCCCCAGATAGTTTCCAAGTACCCAACGTTGGAAGCAAATTGCCTCCAACAAGTTAACAGATGCATTGATGCTGGGCTAGATTGTGTAAGAACAAATCCTACCGAAAGGCCTTCTGTTGGGGAAATTATAGACCGGCTTGATGGAAGAAGCATAGGTCTATCCAAAAGATAGATTTTCATAGTTGAACTGCTAGGTATCAAGATTGTACTGAAAAAATGCTACGCGATGATTCCAGTTGATCGAGTACTCCTGTAATACCCCAGACACTGGAAGTTGTGAGCTGGTATATGTGGCCCAGTTGTGGTTGCAGTTGATGGGTTTAATACCATCTTAAAAATTTAGGGGGTGAGGCTTAGCTTGATCCTTGTCATTACAAACATAGTACCTACATCTTAACTACTCTTTTACATAAAGCCAATATGAAATGTAAATAGAGTGATATGTTTATGCGGATTTTTTCCTCGAAAGGGTTAGGTGGTACCAACTACGGGTCATCATAGCATATGGTGCCGGCACTGGACCTGAGTCACACTATATTATGCATTGAAGACCTTAGTATCGACTGTCACCAGACGATTCCACTTCAGTATTGGAGGAACATGGCTTTGCCTTCAACGGAGACCAGATTCTTTTGAACATTCGATGAGTGCTTTTCCTCATCTTGATCTTTCAGAGCAGGCTTCTACTTATTACACGGCAACGCGATGTCTGAGGGAAAACCATGCACCAGAGAGACTAATCTGGTGTCTACAAATTTCCTTTATAGAGCGATATTTCTATTGTCAACACTGTAGTTACATCCATAGTCATGTTAGAAAAAATCACATATATATCTTCCAACATCAGCTCTCAACCTATAAAGATACAAAACTCGTATGAAAGAATATGACACCTGCGCACAATGCATTATGTGTATCTCACAATGATGCACACAAATACGGGAAACTCCATATGAGACATGCCCAGTTAAAATAATAAAAATGGATCAAACAGTACGTACCGGCCTGTTTGGTTTGCGTCATGGGTTCGCATCATTTTCATTACCACAGACCCTGGCTATGCTCAGATCTGATACTGGAAAAGGGGCCTCAGATGTGCTAGTAGCTAAAGACAGGACATTTTGAGCTACCACAATTAAGAACATCCCTTCCAACAATTCATATGATGCAGCATCAACAATCACAACACAAACATACAAATTCCTTTTTATGTATACTCAGGGGGAGATCCTGGTATTTTATTGAGACCAAAAGACGTACACAGACGCACATTACTATGTAGTCGCAACTTGCAAGCATGCAAGAGCAGGACCTAAGTCACTACGTGACACACTCTTAGAAACACAACTTTGCAAATAACAATGCAAACACAGAGCAGAGGCACGAATCAGGCTGGATAACCAAGGATAAATCCATGCTGGCCACCAGGCCATTGCCAACAGCATCTGTAGAACGCAGAGCAGGATGACCCATGACGCCTAGGGTCGATCCAATCAATTACGGTGGCCATTGATTCTCACACCGTGCACGTTTGGCGGGAGAGGGACCCACACCGGTAACCGGTTGCTGCCGCCCGGCGCGGTCTTCATGTCCTGGCTGCCTGGCGCTTTTCCCGGCGGCGGTGGAACCCGTAGTCCTCCCCCCCACTGCAGCAGACGGCGGCTGCCGTGGTGTGGCAACGCAGCATCAGCCATCAGCTGCCCCATGGTCAGGGTCAGCATGATGCAGCAGATGGTGGCCGTCTTGACAGAGGCTGCGGAAGCCATGGAAACTAGCTCTAGCTTTAGGGGTCCTCTTCTTAGATCAAATGTGTGAGTTGGTGTGATCTAGCCGAAGGGCTTCACGATTTATAGAGGTCCAGCCATGGGTCAAGTCGTAATGAATGTTAGCGAACACGTGATCTCTACAACGAAGACACAATTTGCATGTTGGCTTGAATCGAATTTGTTTCTTTATGGACCAATCATTTTCTTTTTTGTCGAGCTAATCACTGTTTTTTGAGAAAAACTAAAAAATCAGCAAGATAGTAACAAAATAGCTGGCACTATGGGCATATTTGGTTTGAGACCTGGTGCCTGGGCCATGCAGCGCTCCCAAGCGTTCGATTTCGAGCACCTGGTGCCGAGATCGCTGCCTGGCCAGCGAGCTGCCTGCCAGGCTCGATCCAAACAAGCCCTATATTTCTGGCATCTATTTGATCCATCTCCAAAAAGTGAGAGTTCTGCCTATCCCCGACCACGAGCAAATTAAAGCTGTACTCAGAAGTAATCTCATCATCTGAATCCTCTAATTTTCACACATTTTACAGAGGTAATAGACGGGCATGTATGATCTACATATAGTATATGTACATTTGTCTATACTATTGGTACAACACTTTACATTAGCCATTGATCTAGTCATGAGCTCATGATACATACATGTTGGTGAATCAGGACAGATCAACCACGTTGATATGATTTTGGAGTCTTTCGCGACACAAACTAGTTAGCATGTGCCGTGATAGTTTTAGATATGACGAGGAAGTCAAGCAAATCAAATATACCTGCTGCAGAAGAAAACATATGCCCGTCAGTGTTGCTACCGAAATGCAAAAATAATAGAACCAATACAATTTTCTTACCATTGCATATCAAGCCCATCTGTTCATTCCTTGGCATTTGGCAATCTAACAGATTTTGAGAGTAATAAAAATAAAACAATATCACAGCCGCTAAATCCATATATGTACAATAGTGGTACTTACAGTATTAAGTTTTTACTGCGATGAAGATTCTGTTGAGGAATTGGTATAAACTTCTTATATACTGCACTAAGAAACCATGCGAGTTGGGGGTGGGGGGGGGGGGGGATCTCCTGGATATGGGCAATTCAATGGATAAGAGTTGGAAAAGCGTCCACACATATCTATCGAGGATCGCGGAAATAGTCCTTTGGCTCGGATTGAATGTCACACATCTTATAATGTATTCCATATAGGAGAACAAGAGTAAATAAAAAAAGGTGCAGGGGGGTGGGGGGGGGGGGACAGTGTCGCTACGGCGGCATGAGCAAAAAATTTCTTTTGTTGATTATTCATGCTTATTTGGGTAAGGTTTATTACCTTCATTATTCATGCAGTTTAAATATAACGACACTGAGCATTTTGGATAATTCTTTTTAAATTGGGCATGTAAGCATTGGTCGTCATTCAGTTTTTTTAGTATACTTTGGAAGGGTTTCTTGAAGTTCCTAAAATACATGTTAGTGTAGTTGCTTATCATACTGGAATAAGCCACAAGTCTGTCAAGGGAAAAGCTGTGGATGGATCTAATCTCGTCCTCGGGACACTTTTCACACATTTTACACATATAATAGATGGGCATGTACGATCTACATATATATAGTATATATACATTGGTCTATAGTACTGGTACAAAACATTAATTTAGCCATAATCTTGTCGTCAGGCATATATCTACGTGAATGAGGACAGATCAACCACGTTGATATCATTTTGGAGTCTTTTGCCGACCCAAACTGCTAGCTAATCTCTACGTTAATTAGCATGTGCCTTGACAGTTCTACACATGACGAGATAGGATCGCGATGACCAGATAGGACAGTTCTGCGTCATTGACTCGCATCATCATCATGCATCATGATGACCTTCCACGCCGTGCTAGCAAAAGGCGTACATATCTAAAACTGCAAAAGGGGCCTCAGATGTGTTGGTAGCTAGGGTATGATATTTTGAGCTACAATAAGCAATTCTGCTTTTTCTGGGGCAATGAAGCTATTGGAAGAAGCATTCCCAGAATGGAATACACTCCTGAAATCATATAATGAACCAAAGAGTGTGCTACAATAATTTTGTGTTGTCCAGTTTGTTTTGTCGTCTCTCAAGATAGAAAGACCCATAAAGGAAGAAGATACCAAAGGAAGTGTTGCGGAATTTTTCACCGGCACCTAGTATTAGAGATATGTATAGCTTGCCTTGTATTGTACTTCCTTACTTGTACATCACGTCTCGCCTATACATATGAAAGGTCACCCCGCCATATTAGGTCTGTGGTGTTTCCCCAATCTCTATTTCTCAACATGGTATCATGAGTCTGGGCACCCTAATCAGGCCCCTGTTTCCTTTCCACTGCCATAGTTTCCTCACGTCACCACGTTGCCCAGCACGCGTCTCTACCCGTGCGCCCACGGTCGTGGTGTGCACCACCGCACCATGCAAGCTGCTTCCCTGCCTCCAGGAGTGCCACCACCTCCCTTCCTGTCGCGCCGCCTCTCAGTTACGTCAACATGGCTTCACTTTCTCATTGCCCTCGGAGCCCTCCACCGCACTATGAAAGAGCATCTAGGCCCTCAATTGGTTTTGGTGTGTAATGACGACATAATCATACGACTAATGTGTGTTTTGCAGTTATAATTCTTAAGTTAGTGCAACGATGGACTTTCACGGTATTATTGACCCCCATCATGGTGATTTTATTGTATTCGTTCAATGGGTATGCACGAAGGTTAAGGATAAGCTAGTTCTACATGTCGTTTGGATGATGAGAGACTCTTATAGCAGTTTAGGACCTAATTTTTCATTGGTCATACTACAAATGAGGGCTAAGATTGGTAGCTTGACCTACGCAAGATTAGAGGTTAGGTGTGGTGCACACTTATGAATTCTAGTGCTAGGTAGTTTAGGTGAAGCCGAGGTAGAGGATGGAAACTCAACGAGTTTTGACTTCAAAAAAATCGAATTCAAAGAATTGTGGGGACCGACTGATTTGGTCGTCCTGGGTACAAGGGACGGAATCAATCAGGGTGCCTGTTAACTTTGAGAAGTTAAGAGGCGGAACCAACTGATTTGGTGCCCTGCATTAGGCAGGACCGAATCAATCGGAGCCTCCAGGTGTTATGTTGGCCAAATCACAGAGGGGGTAGACTGATTCGGTGGATCATGTGTGACCCCCACCGAATCAATCGATCATTATGGACAAATTGGTGTTATGCTCTAGAATGGACTGATTAATTCGGTGCTACTCCATCCTAACCGCACCGAATCTATCGGTGGTCTGCAGATAGCTGTTGGATTTCAAGTGTAAATGGTGGACCAATTGATTCTGTGACATCCCAAGGGGGCCCCAAATTAGTCAGTCCCCCTATGTAAGCAACAATGTCTAGGGTATTTTAGTGGAATATTTACCCCCTTAACTCTCTCCTTGGACTCACTCTTGCATTCATGTTCATTGTGCTCATACTGAGGTTTGGAGGCAAGAGAAGCACTTGAGTTGATTGTCAAGTTTTTTATTTGAGAAGACTAAGGACATCATTAGTGCTAGTGAGTAGTAAGTGTGCATCCATCTTTTTCTTGGTCTATCTTAGGTCAAGTGAAGATCGTTGGCTTGTACTCTTGGTGATCAGCATCACCTAGATGGAATGGTGAGCTTATAAGGAGATTTGTATGAAGCCCTAAGAAGGTGTACACGGTATTGGAATACGCCATCATAGAGTGGGGAATGCATACTACGTTAGTACTTGATCCTTGTGCGGATTAAGGGGGAGTGATACCCTTGGGTGCTCCAACGAGGAATTGGGGAGAGTTACCAACTCTTCAATACCTCAGGAAAAGTTCAGCTTTCTACTCTCCCTTTAAATTTCTGCAAGTTTATTTCTTGTCATTTCAATTCTTAGGCTTTTCATGATAGAGTAGGATTTGACCTAGATTCCAAACCCTTTTATTGGTTAGATAGATTCAAAATCTTGGATTCAGCACATAGGGTGAATTGGCTTGTTTGCGAGCATTGTTTTATTGTAATCAAATTTTTAGAAGCCTAATTATACCCCTCATTTTAGTTGTCTTGATCCTCCCCTCCTCATGGTCACTGGTCTTAGCATCGAATCCTGCGCCTCCTATGCTACTTCCTCACCAGGGGGTTCCACCACCTCTGCCCACATCGATGGCAATGTAGACGCTAGCTTACTCAACCTGTTCGCCACCGTTGTTGTGCGCTCACACGTCCCGGTGACTTTCGATCTTGAGATGTTGAACTTCAACCAGTGAAAGTCCTTCTTCATCGCCATGTGCAGCAAGTTCAGCCTCAACGGCCACGTTGATGGCTCCCTTCCTTCACACTTCAACAACCCCACCTAGACCTAGCCCAAAGCTTGTGTCCAGAGTTGGATCTATGGTTGCGTCTCCAATGGCATCCTCATCCTCGCCATGGAGCCCAATCAGACCTCCTGTTACCTCTTCGTCACCATCACTACCCTCTAAGAGGCCAACAAGGATTCCTGGGCCATCATCCTGTGTGAAGAGTTTCACTATATGACCTAGGGTGACCTCTCCATCGACGCTGACGCCCAAAAGATGAAGCAGTTTTCTAACTTCCTCCGTGATGTTTGCCATGGCGTCTCTGACTCACAATTTGTTATGAACCTCCTTCGTGGCCTCAACCTGCAGTTCTCTAAGATGGTAGACAAAATTGCCAACTCAGTGGTGCTCCCATCATTCAAATCGTCTCACAAAATGTTGTGGCTTAAGGAAATCCATCTCGCCAATGATGCCAAAGCTCCACCAACATTGCCCTCTCCAACGCCAAAGCTCCACCAACACTGCCCTCTCCGGTCCACCAGTTCTTCCTACACATCACCTTCCTACCATTCATCCATCTCCTCTTCCAATCAGAAGGAGGGGCTGGAGGCAAGGGCAAAGGCAAAAGCAAGGGCGGTGGCTCCAACAATGGTGGCGGCGATAACCACATCCAACAATAATCTGTTATAGCTGATCATAATTTAAAAATCAATAATGTTCTTGTCGCTCCCCATCTTGTTCATAATCCATTATCTGTTCGATAGCTTACTCGTGACAATAACTGCTCCATTGAGTTTGACGTTTTTGGCTTTTCTGTTAAGGACCTGAAGACCCAGATCGTGATTCTTCAGTGCAATAGTGTAGAGGACCTGAAGACCTCTACACCCTTCCACCATCCACACCCCATGTAGCTGCCTGTCATGTTGCCACCTCTTCATCATCATTGTGGCACTCCTGTCTTGGTCATCGGGCGCCTACCGCCACAGAAACTTTAAATAATATGTCAGCTATTTTTTGTAACAAAACATCGCATGGTCTTTGTCATGCTTGTCAACTTGGAAAATACATAGAGCTGACCTTTACCCGCTCTTCGTCTAGCATTGCAGCACCTTTCGAAATCGTTCACTATGATGTCTGGACGTCACATGTGCTTAGTTTTTCTGGTTTCAAATATTATCTTGTGGTTGTGGATGGATGTAGTGATTATTGCTGGCGTTTCCACTTAGGCAAAAAATCTGAAGTTCATAAATATATGCTTGCACCCACTATAATTTTCTATTCATTGCTTCCAGGCTGATAACGACACTGAATTCATCAACAACGCCACTGCCACTGCCACCTTCCTGGTCGGCCATGGCATTTTATTCCACACCTCATGCCCTTAGTGCCACGACATCCCACAAATTGTCTTTAGTGAGGGTGACTCCGTTTTAATGTACCACAAGAAGATTTTAATCTTAAGTGGTACCTTGATTTTCCATATAGGACACTTGCGAGGCATAGTACCATCGTTGATCAATGCCATATACATGGATCATGTGGAGAAGGTACCACTCTTATGTAAATTCCAACTAAAGACATCTCTGGCACTAGTGAGGTTAGTTGTTAAAACTTCCTCCACTAGCCCATACCATGTTTGTAGATTAATCCCCTTAGTGTCATCCGGAAGGACACATTCGACGGTACAGTGCTTAGCACTTCAGCTACCGTTGCGGTCTTCTTTCTCACTAAATGATAGAGATTAGGATAAGCTGTCTTAAGAGGTTGCTCCCCTACCCATGTGTCCTCCAAAAAACTAATATTTGTACCCCTCTTTACTTTGAAACGACCACATTGTAAAAATTGGTCCTTCACCTCAATAAGGCCAGCCCAAAAGTGGGAGTCCCTCGGCTTCTTGGTCACTTCTGACTTGGGATAAAGTTTTAGTTGACAAATATTTTCTCCTTAGGATAGTTTTCCATATACCTTCCTCATTAATTAGGTTGAAAAGCCACTTGCTCAATAGACATTTATTCTGAATTTCCAAATTTTGCATACCTAGGCCCCCACAATCTTTTGGTCTGCACAAAATGCTCCACTTTGTGAGCCTATATTTCTTATTATGTTCATCACATTGCCAATAGAATCTTGAGTGGTAGTAATCCAATTTCCTAAGGACTCCTTTTGGTACCTCAAAAAGGGATTGCATGTAAATTGCTAGGCTAGTGAGAACATAATTAATCAGCACTAGTCTACCTCCCACGGAAAGCAATTTTCCTTTCCAACTGCTCAAATTTTTTGGAACTTTTCCTTAACTACTATCCAATCTTTATTGGACAATTTACTATGATGCATAGGGATTCCAAGGTATTTGGAAGGAGTGCAACCCTGTTTGCAGCTGAAGAGGTTTGCATACTCCTGTTCGCAGCCCCATAACAATACAATTTGCTCTTATGAAAATGAATTTTAAGCCCGGATAATTGCTCAAAAATACTTAAAACTAGTTTAGGATTTTTGGCATGATCCAAGTTGTGTTCCATGAAGAGGATTGTGTTGTCGGCATATTGGAGAATTGAGAGCCCTCCTTCCACTAGGTGAGGTATGACTCCTTTAAAGTCTACACTGTTCTTTGCCCTCTCGAAAAGTATGGCTAACATATCAACGACTAAGTTGAATAGGATTAGAGACAACGGATCACCCTGTCTAAGTCCTTTCTTAGTTTGAAAGTAGTGTCCCATGTCATCATTTATTTTGATACCAACGCGGCCACCTCGAACAATTTGATTAATCCAATTTCACCATTGTGGCAAAGAAAATCTTTCCTCCCTAAAGGTTGTTGTAAGAAGGAACATTTAACCTTGCCATAGGCTTTCTCAAAGTCGAGCTTAAGGACAACGCCATCGAGCTTCTTCCTATGCATCTCATGCAAGGTTTCATGTCGAATTACAACCCCTTCCATTATGTTCCTACCTGCCATAAAAGCAGTTTGGGATGATTTAATGACTTTTTGTGGTACTAAAGCCACTCGATTCGTCATTACCTTAGTAAAGATTTTGAAGCTCACATTAAGCAAGCATATGGGTCTAAACTGTTGGATTTTCTTAGCCTATTTCTGTTTAGGAAGCAAGGTAACGAGGCCAAAATTAATGGTAAACAAAGGAAGGTGTCCCTTGTGGAACTCATGAAAGAGGGGTAATAGATCATCCTTAACTATCTTAAAAAAAACTGATAAAATTCAGCAGGGAAGCCATTAGGCCCAGGTACTTTGTTGTGTTCCATTTGGAAGATTGCCTTCTTTATCTGATCCTCTATAAAAGGTGAGGTAAGAATTTCATTTTCCTATGGGATACCATCAATCTCAGATTCAAGCATGGTGAAATTATACCTTTCTGAAGAACCAAAGAGTCCCTTATAATAGTTGGTGCTAAATCTTTTAAGATTTCTGTCCCCTTCAATTATGTCCTTCTTCTTGTTCTCCTAGCTGAAAGATCCTTGTTCTCCTGTGTTTCCCGTTTGCTACAAGCTGGAAGTATTTGGTATTACTATCGCCTTGTAACAACTTAGTTGTCTTGGCTCTTTGGTACCATTTTATCTCTTCCTCCCTTAGTAGCTATGCAAGGTGTTGCTTAAGACATTGTTTTAGGTCAAGTTCTTGAGCACTAAGCAACTGCGTTTCAGCTTTCTTGTCTAATTCATATGCTTTCATGCTTATTTCTTCGTTCTTTTCTTGTTTGTCTCACTAGTATTCTTCGCCCGACCCCTTAGGAATTCTCAAAGCCTTAGGATTTTGAACTGTCATCTTTGTAATGGTGTTCATCCTCGAGATTCCTTTTGCCAAACTTGTGCCACTGTCTCCGAAAAGCTCTCTCTCTGAAACCAACCAAGCTCAAATTTAAAAGGCGGTGGTTTGTTGGAGTGACTTCCATTCCTAGTGCTCATAAGCAGTGGGGTGTGATCCGAGATTTCTCTGGTTAGCGCACGAACCGTAGCCAATGGAAACTTTGCTTTCATTTCGTGGAAACCATAATGCGATCCAAAGTTTCAAAAGTAGGTTCGGCCAGGCACTCAGGCATCTATATGGATATGCAAAACCATTATATGTCAGAGCAACGATGGGTCATTTTTCCTTTATTCAAGAAATTCGACTTGGTCATCTATGTTCACTCATGGTAACTAGTTAACGAGGCAACAAAAATGCCCTAAAACTTTAGCAATTGATGTTTATCATTGTTGTCCGGCATATAGCTTGATTAGTTTTTAGGGCGTGTTTAGATTGAGAAAGATTCCCCAAAAAAACAGTATAAATACAAAAAAAAAGCACTGTAGCTAAGTCCTGGGAAGCATGTTATGCGAGTAGGAGGGATGAAAATGTTAGATGAATAGTGTTTTTTAAGAAATATTTTGAATATAAATAGGGCCTTAGGTATTAAATATGAGTGGTATCAAGAGATTCCACATACATATTCTTAACCGTGCATGAGTTATAAGCACACGAGGTGGTACAAAGCCTACAAGCAGATCATCTGCTGGATCCACACAAAGCCATTAGACCCTGTTTGATATAGCTTCCAACTCCTAATCCCATGCTTTGTGTGCTATGCTTGGTTTGTAACAAAACACCACCACCAATATATTTGTTTTGAAAGATGGATATTTATCGGGCCCATTCCTCCTGATTAATAACACTTCAAAAACTAACTAGAAAAATCGGTTCCCCCATTTGTTTCTCCATCGTGAGATGTGTTTCCCCGTCGGCAGCTGAGGAGACCAAGGTTCCGAGTCAAGTCAAGTCAACGGCAAACGGCCTTCACGCGTTGCTCGCGTCCTGCTTCGCGTCGGCTTCGCCTTCTTCGCTGGTCCCTCCTCCCCTGTGGTCCACACATCCCCCAATCCCTCTTCTCCGCTCTCTCCCCGCCCCCCGCTGCCTGCAGCTTCACCGGAGCCAGCACTGTAGGCGGCGCATTCCACTCCCACAGTACCACCCCCTCCGCTAGCAGCCGACGCGCGCCATTTGTAGACGATCTCGGGCTCCGGCGGCGGCCGTCCGCTCAGCTGAGGGCGGCTTCAGGCAGGGTAAGGAGGCTAAGGCCACCGTTGATTTATTTATGTTTTGCTTTTGGGGTTGTGGGTGGAAACTCTGCCTGCTCTAGGAATTTTAGTTTTGATATTATGAACGCATGCTTCAGATTGCCAAAACTCGGTATCGTTTCATCATTTGTTATTGTACAGTTGCCAGATTTGGCATGAACTTTGTGCATACTGCGTAAAAACAGAGGGGTTGGGGGGCTTGGGTGGGCAGAAGACACAATTTAGCTAGTTTGTTGGGATAAGCATTGTTTGGATAGTCTATTGTCACTTTGTGAGCTGCAGTGCGAAAATCAATATCACAAAGTATTCGATGGAACAAACTGTTTTGTTTACCTGCTACGGAATACGGATAGTATGTCTGTCAACATGGTAGATGAGTACCAAAAGATTTTACTTCCTATATCCATGCTCTGAAAATTATGTCAATTCTTAAATGTCACAGGGTACTCTGCGCCTGCCTGCGCTATGAATTTAAGTTTTGGCATTCTGAGTAAATGCATCAGATTGCCAAAGCATAGTTATGTTTCCTTCGTTAATGTACATGCTACAAGAATTTTACATGGTGTTGTTGTCCTAGATGCTGCTAGAATTTGACATGGACCTGCATAAGGCATAAAAATGAACCAATCATGTTTCTAATCAGATAGCAAATTGCTATTCTCTTTCTATGATTAGTTGTCCTTATTTATTCAGAGTGTGCTTAGCAGAGGCCAGAAACAAATTATTTTAGGCACCTGCTACCAACAGTATGCCAATTAACGTTATGCTAGATGATTTGTAAAAGAATTTACTTGCTATATCCCAGTGCCGAAAATTATGTAGTATTTAACTTTTCACACTGAAATTCGGAATGGTTGTGATTTTTTATAGTATTCAAATACATGAAACTTTTATTTAGAAAATGCATAATGAAGACTGATCTATCCAGATATTTAAATCCTAACTTTTCAATGAAAAAGGATATTCAATACTTTGCATCTTATCTTTTGTGCTTCAAGTACAAAATTTTGATTTCCATTCATATATATGATTCTTATCTTCTTGATCTTCTATAATTAATGCTAAATGTAATGATATACATGCTTGTATTGTGCAGTGCTGAATCAATGGCTGAAGCAGTGCTAATTGCAATCTCAAAGGTTGTTACCGTTTTAGGAGATGAAGTCATCAACTTTGTTGTAACTGAAGTATCTAAAAAGCTTACTAATCTGAGAGAACTGCCAAACAATATTAAGCACATTGAGAGAGAATTGAGGATGATGAACAATGTAATACAAGATTTGGATACCACGAATCTCAGTAGCCATGTGGTCAAGGGGTGGACTGCAGAGCTGCGGAAGCTGGCCTTCCACGTTGAGGACGTGATGGACAAATACTCGTATCATGCTTTCCAGCTGCAGGAAGAAGGATCATTCAAGAGATTCTTCAAAGGACCACATAATGCCAAAGTGTTCAGTGACATTGCTGGTGAGGTAGTTCACATAAAGAGTGAGATTGAGCAAGTAAAAAAACTTCAAAAGGACTATTTCCCTGCTGTCCATGCTGTTCCAGCAGGTTGTTCTGCAATTGTTCGACGAGGATCTGAAGGTTGTTTGCCAGAGCTTATTCAAGATGACGATCTTGTGGGGATTTCATTCAATCGGGAAAAGCTGATTGGATGGGTTCACTCTGATGACCCAAACCGCAGAGTGATAACAGTGTCTGGTATGGGCGGATTGGGAAAAACCACTCTGGTCATGAATGTTTTCGAACGTGAGAAGACAAAATTCCCTGTAAATGCATGGATCACAGTGTCACAGACCTACAAAATAGATAGCTTGTTGAGGGAACTACTCAGAAAGATCAGGAACACAGCTAAGACATCAGATAACTCTGAAAAAATGGATGTCCACGAGCTGAGAGAAAATATAAAGAACCTCCAAGGTACCAGTAAATTTTTTGTTGTCTTGGATGATGTTTGGGACATGGAAGTATACCATCAAATGGAAGACATTTTCAAGATTCACCAAGCAAGCCGCATCATCATCACAACACGGAGAGATGATGTTGCATCTCTTGCATCTCCAGAATGCCGCATTAAGCTCCTGCCATTGCCAAAATCCGATGCATTCAAACTCTTTTGCAGAAGGGCCTTTAACAACACATTAGACCGGAAGTGCCCCCCAGAGCTCAAGGATGTGGCTGCATCGATAGTTGATAGGTGTAAGGGCCTGCCACTGGCAATTATATCTATGGGCAGCCTTATGTCCTCGAAGAAACCAACAAAGCATGCATGGAATCAAGTGTACAATCAGTTCCGGAGTGAACTAGCTAAACCAGACAACGTCCAGGCAATTTTGAAGCTTAGCTACAATGACTTACCAGGGGACCTCAGAAACTGTTTTCTATACTGCAGCCTGTTTCCTGAAGATTACATCATGTCAAGAGAGGCCCTTGTCAGGCAGTGGGTTGCTGAAGGATTTGTGGTGACAAACGAAAATAACACACAAGAGGATGTGGCTGAACTAAATCTCATGGAGCTCATTACCAGGAACATGCTGCAAGTTAAGGATTATGATGAGCTTGGCAGGGTGGACACTTGTAAGATGCATGACATTGTGCGTGATCTAGCTCTTTCACTAGCTAAAGACGAGAGGTTTGGCTCCGCGAATGACCAATGTGCAGTGATACAGATGAACCAAGAAGTGCGTCGCCTGTCATTATGTGGATGGAGTGACAGGGATGTACCTACAGTGAGATTCCCTTACCTTCGCACACTATTTTCAATTGAGGGTGTAACATTCGCTCCGCATATGATGGCCTCAATCTTTTCTAAGTCAAACTACCTCACTGTTCTAGAGTTGCAAGATTCTGAAATAACTGAAGTGCCAGCGTCTATAGGGAATCTGTTTAATCTACGTTATATTTGCTTGCGGCGCACTAGAATTAAATTACTCCCAGATTCTATTGAGAAGCTATCCAACCTACAGACACTGGACATCAAGCAAACAAATATAGAGAAGCTACCTCGAGGCATCGTTAAGATAAAGAATCTGAGGCATCTCTTAGCTGATAGAGTTGTAGATGTGCAGCAAAATGATTTTCAGTACTTTGCTGCGGTACAGGCACCTAAGGATCTCTCTAACTTGGTAGAACTTCAGACTCTCGAGACTGTGGAAGCTACAAATGGATTAGCAGATCAATTAGAGAAACTCAGAAAACTACAAAGCGTGTGGGTTGGCAAAGTTAGTGCCATGCATTCTGCTAAGCTTTTTTCTACTCTATCCAAGCTGCCACTGCTTTCCAGCTTGCTTCTAAATGCAAGTGATGAGAACCAGACACTTGAACTTGAAGCTCTCAATCCACAGTCCAAACAGCTCCACAGGTTGATCATCCGAGGCCGTTGGGCTGATGGGACACTGCAGTGCCCAATATTTCACGGCCATGGGAAATATCTCAAGTATTTAGCTCTAAGCTGGTCTGGTCTTCAGGAAGATCCAATCCAACTGCTTGCGCCACATGTCCCAAACCTCACCTATCTGAGCTTAAACAGGGTAAGCAGTGCAGATACCTTGGTCGTACCTGAAGGATGCTTCCCACAACTGAAGACACTAGTGCTTAAGAACCTTTCCAACGTCAACAAGTTGACTATCGGAAAGGGTGCTATAAACAATATTGAAGGTTTATACATAGTGGCACTGCCCAAGCTGGATAAAGTTCCTATAGACATTGAATCCCTTTGCTCTCTAAAGAAGCTGTGTCTATTGCATCTTCACAAGGACTTCAAATCGCAGTGGGACAGAGATGGAATGCACCAGAAGATGCCATACATTCTGGAGCTTCGCATCTAAGCGTTACCATTTGTTCTGCAACAATAGTCCTCTGTTTGCTCAGAACGCCATGCATCAAGTGCATCAAATAATCCTGTCCATGGAATTGTGCAAGGAACTGTCCATTTCCCGAAGATTTCATGCATGTTATTCCTTTTCATATGAGTCATCAGGAAAGTAATTGTTTCTATCTACATGCCACGTTACTTGTTGCTATTCATTCTTTGTGTTCCCCGATCATGAACCAAGCACTTTGTGTAATTGTACTTCATTCGAAACAAAATTGTATACATATTCACCACCATGCAGTAAATGTATAGGATTGCT
Source organism: Digitaria exilis (assembly GCA_015342445.1). NCBI lineage: Eukaryota > Viridiplantae > Streptophyta > Magnoliopsida > Poales > Poaceae > Digitaria > Digitaria exilis. Next base: position 104,787 of record JACEFO010001851.1, read on the forward strand.
TGCTTTTTAATTCATATTGTGTGTGTTACTTTTTGATGGATCCAAACTTTATTTTCTTAATACCCTGGACTTGTCTTGGTTGAGTCTGTAATAAAGAACAGCTACATGTATCAGTCCATACAGAGGCTGGAATATTAATCAATATGTTCCCTTTTCTAAAAAAAATACAACTTGTGCTGCAATGCTACATAGAACCGCACCACTGTACACTGTAACTATCAGGGGAAGATAGAAAAGTCATCAGTGTTCGATGACAACCAGACCTAGATTCTGGAACGTAGAAAAAAGGTTGTGAACCAATTACAAAAAAGGTTGTTGGTGGGTTTAATTCCATTGGAATATAAAATATTAATTCAAACTTTGTAATAAACCTCAAACTTACAAGGACAACAAAAAGAAAACAGCTTAATGTGTGATCAATGAATGTAGACAGAATGTAAAAGGCACTAATTTATTCCTGAAACAATATTCTACACGTGGCTGCACTGTGACCTGTCCAATTAGTTATTAACTCTGCCAATAACTTTGAATTTCCAAATATTTAACGTCATATTTCCCTTTCATGAAGTTCTCAAGCACTGGCTTTCCTGTCCATCAAGAATGTTCGTCCTCCTGGTTCTGTACACCATAAATCCATAATACTGTTGTTTCTTCACCGTTTCGTAGCAGGAACTTTTTTATTGTGTACCTTTATGTTTACGAAACTTATAAACAGCATCACAACATTGTGCTGAATTGGTTTCATGATTTTTTGATGTTCTATTGAAGTTGTGCTGGATTGAAGCAACACCACCAGACCTATGCATACAAGGAGTGCCTTTTTCTATACTAGTAGTTCCTTTTTACTCTGTTTCATCGTTAGGAATTCTAGAGATTGAAATCCAACGGAATTTACAGATTATTTCTAAGTGTTTATGCTAAATGATTCAGATCCAATGAACCTCATCAATTCCTTCTTTGTTAAAAAAAGGCACTGAACCTTCACTATAAGAAAGAACGAATTGATGAGACCGAACATTTAGAGACCCAAACGTATCACCACCAAAAGCAGCCATCTAGAATTGTAAAGATCACCGCTGTCATTCCATGAAGGTCAATGATGCACGAGTTCATGCTCTGATTACATGAGGTCATTTTTGCTAGCAGTGGTCATCGAGATTCGAGTCGAATTATGATATGAGACCTTGAAAAATCATTCTGCATCTGCGCTAATCCCAATGACAGGATTCATATCGTTGTTTTCACGTTATTAGCCATATAAGTAGAAATGAAGCTGGTGTTCAGGCGGCTTCTGGTCTCTCGCCACCTCGCAATGTGTCAAATATGTTTGGCACTTGGCTGATGGGGATTAGTGGAGATCTAAAACCTTTAGTTTTACTTGGAGCAGCAGCAACATGTTGGTCCATATGGTTGACTAGGAATGCTATGGTTTTCTAAAAGAAACAATCTTCTTTTTTTCAGGTTATCTCCTTAATTACCCATTGGCTTCGTATATGGTCTATCCTTCAGAAGCCTATTTACCAGGGTTTCATTGTGGAGGCATCTCAGTTCTTGGCGCAGGTGGCCAAGGGATTTTTTACCCAGGCACATGGGTGGCGGTCTAGTCTTCGGATTGATGACCATTAGTGTGCTTGCTGTTTGTTTTCATCATTTTGTAAGGTTGTGTGCTGTCTAGGCAGAGGCAGGGAGATTTTCAAGTTCTGTTGTATGACCTTGATGTACCGTTCTTGAAATTAATAAACTTCCCATTTCAAAAAAAAATAAGTAGCAATGAAATAAATGGTGTTTGAAACTATCTCTTTAATACATTAATTTCATGGTATGCTTTCGTATAGTACAAATTACATTCAATCTCATCTCATGAGTCACGTGAGGCCATCCCTAGTAGTGAGTTTTATTTTGCAGTTTCTAAGAGTACCATGTGATAGAAACAAGTTTGAGCCGATCAATGAAACAAAGCCTACTATGCAGTTACATATGTACGCCATATGTTAATTGCCGGTTAGATGAAAAGAAATTCTCAAATTCACAATGCAAATTTCAAAATGTTTTGGATATCGTGTATACAATTTTATCAAAATGTGTAACACCTCACTTCTAAAATCTTCATACAGCCCAGTTCCCACTAATACAAAAATGATTTAAGAGGACACTCCAAAATACCTCTAAGAGGCGGACACAAAAATCCGTCCGCATCTGTTAATCCTAGACATTAACAGAGGGGGATACATTTTATTTTTAGAGAGAAAATCGGTTAACGAAGACGGACATTTTAAAACAGCCGCCTTGAAAATGATCTATACCATGTGGCGGCAGCCGACGCCCCGCAGACCGGCCCCAGCGTCTCCTCCTCCCCTCCTGAAATGCGGTGGAGGGCGGTGGCTCCTCCTCCTCCTGGATCCAGCGGCGAGCGCCTCCTCCTGCCCTCTCGAGATGTCGCAGTGCCTCCTCCTCCCCTCCCGAGATGCCGCAGTGCCTCCTCCTCACCTCCAGAGATGCGGCGGTGCCTCCTCCTTCCGGATCCGGTGGAGAGAGGCGGAGCTCGCGGCAGCTGGCGGGGCTCCACGGGAGCGTGTGCTGAGTGGCGGGGCACCATAGGTGCCTCGTTCGAGCGGCGAGCAGCGGCGCCTCCTCCTCCGCAGGCCCTCCTCCTCTGAGCTGGCACCACGGGCCCTCCTCCTATGAGCCGGCGAGCCCCCCACCTCCTCCTCCGGGCAACAAGAGGCTGAGGCGGGCGGTGTGGCAGCACGAGGGCCTACTTTGGTGGCACGGCCATCGGAGCTGTGCGGATCCGGTGGTGGCGCCACAATCACAGATCCGCCTCCGAAAAATGCCAATTAGTATGAGCACTACCTCGGCGGCAGACGTAAAAACCGCCTCCGAAAATCTGTTTTGACTGCCTTTAAAAATGCTTTTTTAGCAGTGTTCACAAGCAGAACAAGCCTCTCTTACACTTTCATTCTCACTTCATGTAAAAGGGTTCGAAAGGGACATGTTTGGAATGACAAGAATTATAAGATGGCCCTTAATCTCCTAAACTTCCAAGGTGGTATTAAGCCAACCAATTGCAACCACAACTAGGTGGCATGTGCCAACAACTTCATCTAGTAGGTATATTGAGTTGTGGTATTACAAAATAAAATTTAGTTTCCTCTCCCTTCATAATTTTCTTTTCATGTCATGATAGTTGCTGATGTGTCATGCTAATTAATATGCATGAAACCTAGCATTAGCAGGGGCTTCCTATCTATCTTATCGAAGATAGATTAAGCATCCATCTTTAGAACTCACTTTGGCCCAATTAACTAATCATGACGGAAATTACAAATTAGCTGAAAAAAATTGTTCATCATTTCCATTGTACCAGATCAATGTTTCCTTTGTTCACAATAAACATTTTATTGATACATGTCAACATTTCGTTGAGCAAATGCTGAAATCATAAAAACGTTGAATCCGTGAACACTAAATGTTGAATTGGAAAATTCCAAATGTTGGGCCTCTTCTCCGACAACAGCTTTTCCGGCTATGGTTGCAGGCGATGCTGGACTGTTGCGGAGGTGCTGTCAGGCGCTGAACCAAGCGAGCACAAGGTCCAAGCTTCAAGCGGGCCACGCGCAGGCTGCACGAGGCCGAAGCATCCGTGCGCTCGGCTCGATCGGCAGCAGGTGGCTTCGGTGCAGCCCAGGACAGCGCGCGGCCCAGGCGAGCGTGCACCAGGCCGGTGCGGTGCTGCGAGCGCACGACCGCAGCAAGCACCTCGCCGGCCTAGTGGTAAAAGTTCAGGTATGAAGTTGATTTTATTCTCGTGAACTAATTCGTCCTTTCAGCAGTGATGTAATTGTTATAGAATATCATTTAGCCTTTTGACTGTTTGCTTGGTCGAGTATCTGAGAAATGAGTTTGCCTATTGTACCTTAAATATTCTAAACCGTAAAGTGTTGCTTTCCATGAACAGTGAACTAATCATTGCATGCTTTGTTTATGCTGGCTGAGGTTTATTTTATTTAACTTAAGGTCTTGCACCTTGCATGCTTAGTTGTGTTTTGACTGCTATTGTTACTTAATTGACCGTAGCTTTTGATGAGCATAATTCCTTATGATTGAAATTTGTCATCGTGCCGTGGTCGATTAATTCTTGCAAGCTTTGTTTAGTGAAGTTATTGTTTTGCGTCAGCTCAACTCTTTTGCAAGTTCGTGAGAGGTTGTTTATCTTGTCGCTTCCGCGTTACTCTGAGAAATTTATTTTGTCGTGAGTTTTTCTAATCGTTCCTAGGGTGAGCTTTTCACTAGTTGACTTATGTCACCTTAACGATTAGAAGAGAAGTGCTTCGGGTGGCAACCGGGACATAGGCCAAGTTCTTCATTGGATGAATTTTTTTATCGGCTCCCATTCAACCCCCCTCTGGCCGCCCAGTTCGATCCCATAGTATACATACATGCACCAATACTCCACATACTAGATTCACTTCATCTAAGAAATACATGTTTTTCACAACCACTGCTAGAGAACCTAGCTTTAGTACCGGGCGCAAAGCCGGTTTAGTACCGGTTATGCGCCCGGTACCAAGCTCCCGGTACTAATGGGCAGCCCATTAGTACCGGCTGCACTAGCCGGTACTAACAGATGCATTTAGTACCGGCTGGTAACACCAGCCGGTACAATGGCGGGCCACGCGGCACGACCACGCACCATGCGTTTTGTACCAGACCTGATGCCACGCGGCAACAAAAGGGGCGCTTTAGGCCCAGTTCATTTAGTATTTGCTGGTGTTACCAGCCGATACTAAATGTTTGAGCCCGCCTTTTTTTTTCTTTTAGAAGTTGCTTGCTGTTTTTGTTTATTTTTAGTTTTTTTTTACATGTTACGTTCCTATACGCAGTAGTAGTGGTTCCTACGTGTATTCTCGTACTCATAAGATTAACATACCAGTTACCTTTAGTCCATTGAAATGTTGGAAGAGCTCCCCATACTTAATTTCAAAATAAATGGTTCAGATCTACTTCTCTCTCCATCTTATCTCTTACCCTCTCACCCTTTCTTCTTCCTCGCAGCGTCACCCTGCTGCCGCCTTGGCCGGGCTGCCATTCTTCGCCGCCCAGGCGACCACCGTGGGCCGGTGTTCTTGTCGCCAGCCCGCCGCTCCCTCCGCCGGCCGTCTGGCCACCCCTAGACCTCCTCTAAGGCTGGCGGTGAGCAAGGCCTAGCAACCTAGAACCCTAATCCTTAAACCTAAACTCGTTGGAAATCTCAACGGAGTTGGGAAGAAAGGGATTTGGGTGAAGGGAAAATTTTGAGTTTGGGGAGACCTACAAATACTCGAGTGTATTTTAGCTTCCATATCTAAATTGACAGAAAAAAAAACATAAAAGTGAGTGGAGGGACTAATCCAAAAACCTCAACATCCTCCGAGTTGTAGGTCGACTAAAAGTTTGAAGCACAGAAAAGAAATGGTACTGTTGTTATCACTCAAAATCAAGATCTCTGATTTTCATAACATTTCAAACTTCTGAAAATCAAGATAGTAAGATAAAATGTGGAAAGGAGTGTAAATTATTTGAATAACATTACTAGTTATGTGGTGAGCTGAAGCCTTGATCCGTCGATATAGTCTCCATAATGGCTCAGTATATCCATCAGAATGAGGATGCTTACTCAGCCTTCAAAGCAGGCTTCTTTGGATGCTCAATCAGTTGTGTTCTCAATTCCTCAGGTATTCTACCTTGTGCACCAATAAGTTGGACCTCTTTTAGATTAGAGAGACTCTTTAGCTGAAAGAACTGCAATGCAGAAGCACTACTGCAGCGAACTGTGAGCAGCTCAAGATTTTGCATTGAATGTGAACCAAATACCAAATTTAAGTTGGAGCTGCTAGCAACCTCGAGGATCTTGACCCTTAAATAACAAGAGTTCTGTATTCCATTCAACCAGACACAAAAATCAAGCTTGTTACCCTCACCATCTTGATGTGGCTTGACAGAAAGACGTAAAACAGTTAGTTCTTTCATATCTCCAAGTATCCCAATTATGCCAGATTCATCTACCCACTTATCTGATATTGTCATCTCCAGTTCCAGTTTTGTTATCTTGTGAAGATCCTTTATCCACAATGGCACAAAATCTACAAGCCCATATAGCTTAAGGGTCTTGAGATCCGTGGAAGGTGAGATGTCCCCACAAGAACGTTGATCGCCCTTGCTGAGCCACAGCGACAAGGATTCCAGATGGACATGACATTGGATGGCTGCACTGACCTCCTTGCAGTTTTTCTTGTTGACACCTGACACTCCAAGCTTGCGCAATTGTGTGAGTATCTTGAGCTCTTCCAGGGTGGCCTTGTGGGGAGCAGTAGCAATGTTGACAATTCCAAGCGTGTGCAATGCCGTCAATTTATCAATCCCTGCAGGCACCTCAACACCAAGTTGACGAGGTCTGCAAAGGAACGGAAACCAGGGTTTGGAAGCACATGACCTTTCCTCTGTCAGGGATGTGGCCCCAGCACGGATGTACTGCAGTTTCTTTAGCTTTGTAATGGACGCAGGCAAGGTGTCTATGGAGGTGCCCCTGATGTCTAGAGTCTCAAGCTGCCTCAGCTCACCCAGAGAACTCGGTAAACGGTTGATCTCACTTCTCCCACGCAGGGACAAGAATTTCAGGCGAGGAAGCAGATTTACAATCTCCTCGAGGTCTTTATCTGTCACTTTAGATGCATCCTCCAAATCAAGCACCCTAAGCACCTTCATACCTTTTGAGACAAAAAAAGATTTCCACTCCCCAAATACTGTTAGTGACCTTAGCTTTGAGAAATCAATGCTATCATAAACAATCATGTCTCTGTCCCAGTCACTCTGAATGACAAGATGTCTTCCTGTGCGTCGGGTGCTTGGGCGGCATTTCCCCTTCAGTTCAAAGACCTCCAGTGCAAAGACAATGTTGTCTTCCTCTGGACGAGAGATGATATATTCATGGAAGAAAGCACTGACTTGGCATTTGACCATTCTCATCGGTGTCATCACTGTACATGGTGGTGGCTGGATCATACTCAGGTTGACCAGCATTGAGAACAGCATCTCGGCTCTCTCCTCTGCAGTGTTGTCTTTAGTATCCCTAGAATAGCCCTCGGCAACCCAGCGCATCAGCAAGCGCCTGCGACGAATGATTTGATACCCCGGGAAGATTGACAGATAGAAGATACATGGCCTTAGGTAATCAGGACAGCAGAGAAAGAAGCAATGCATCCAATCAAATAGCTGTCGTAAACATTTAAACTCTGGGTTATTCTCCAGCTCGTGCATGAATTTTTTATCCAATGCTGTTTCACTTTCCATAAATTTGACTGTCTTCGGTGCCAAAAAGTCAGCTACAGCAACTATTACTTTCGGAAGTCCACCACACTTTAGAATAAGTTGCTTGAGATTCTCGTACTTTATGTCCTTCACTGTGGATGATGGCTTCTTTCGAAGGACCTAGTGTTCAACAAATCAAAATAATCTAAAATGTTATATTATGCACTTATTCAACGAAGAGCAGAATATGTTACTTTTCAAATGCCCATGCATGCATTAATTTGAAGTGCTAAAGTTAATGAAAAGTAAAAATAAAAAGAAAATTTAACTGATCAACGGTTTTTTTGGTTCTTATGGTCGGATTAGGGGAATGGTAAAGAAGATGATCATTCTCCTCTTCAAGACCATGCCTGAAATTATCTAATTCTGTCCAAATAATCCCGCACAAATTAAAATTAAATGTGACTCCAAGAAGAGAAAGTGACTAATTTCATTATTAGTCTTGTAAATGAACTAAAAATGGTTAAGGCGACTTGATGGACAATGGAAAAAAGAGTATAACAGAGTTTAAAATTTCAAGATAAATGTCCACTCGAAGTAACAATTGGGAGATCAATGGTTTAATAGCACGTATTCCGGAAGCACCCCTAGGAATATAAGAAAATGCTCTCCAAAACATATACTACTTCCACTGCAAATATACATAATCCAAATGACATTTGGTCTCCAATTATGTAGCTTAGCAATTCCTCACATGGTGGAACTTACATATATACTCCCTCCGTCCCAATATGCAAGGTGTAACCACATTTATCTGATGTACCAAAATACGGGGCGCCTCCTTCTTGACTCCCGTGCAGTAAATGAGCATTAGGTCGTGAACAGGATATTTATTGTATTCTCTTTGTTTATATTGGCTTTGTTAAAGTAGACTTAAATGGTTGATGGGTCTTTGTGTTGAAGGAGTGACACACTGTATTATAGGACAGAGGGAGTATATACGTAAAAATAAAATTTTAAATTAATCTAATAATACTAGTATCTCGATGTACATAAGGCTAGTCTCATTCCATGGTTTCGGCATACAGTTACCAAGAGTGCTACATCATCTTTTGGATGCAATGAAATATGCCATCTCAATGCACAATTTTATTGCACGGTTTCATAGACAAATTGTGCATTTAATTCATATATGATGTTGTGATCAAATGTGTCTAGAGATGAAACAAATTAGCTCTCAATGCAAGTTTTATGTCTTGGTAACCATACATGGTGATGATACTCTCTTTTTCTCTCCCCCATAAAGACCATGACACGTAAGCAATCTTGCTGATGTGCACTATAATTTAATGTTCATGAAACTTACATTGAAACTGGCCTAACAAAAAGCTCGATACTTGTAGTTGGAGATAGAAAGTGTTTTACTAAACACATTTATACTGATGCATATGTTTGTGATTGGGGAAAATATTTCGAATCATAACAAAAATTTGTTTAAGTCCTAAAAAGGTACATATTCATCCTTCACCCGGACAGTAATATAGTATGCATGTGGAATATGAATGGCATGGTGTTAATTAGTATTTGACTGATGAAGAAAAAGAACAGTATGTGAGATATCATAAGTTTGTGATTTTATATACTTGCATGAAATTGAATTGAACAAAAAAAATGGCTAAGTTCATTGTGATTAAAGGCACCTTTTCTTTAAGGAGATGAAATGCTGCTGCAGCTTCCAGCCCTCTGACGTTTAAAATGACTTCCTCATTGTCAGCACAGTATGTAGCTATATCTTCTTTACTCGTAATCACAATGATAAGACTTTCAGAGTGTCTAGAAACAAGTGAGTTTTGTATCAAGTCCCACTCTTTCCTGGACTGAAGACCGTCAATAACCAAAAGGCATCGATTATCCTTTAGAAACTTACAACACTGTTGAATTGGGTCATTGATTTCCACATGTTTATGAGATTCAGAATTTAACTCCGAAAGTACTTTCCGAGAGAAATCCATCAGATTTAATGAATCCGCTACATCAATCCAACCGTATTTTTGGAATGGGGTCAACTTATCAAGCATTATGCCATAGTAGAAGTTTCTGACGAGAGCTGATTTCCCAACACCAGCTATGCCCCACACAGACATCACTTGCCAACCAGCGAAACGTGCCTTGATCTGATGTTTACGGAGTTCTTTCATTTGCGCCTCGCGCCCATCAAGGATAAATTCCTCCGCACAACAACGTGCTGCTTCCCTTCTAGTGGTTTGAATTCGGGTGTAGACCTTGTTGGTCACATCATGTATCACGTCGGTGGACATCGCCCTGTCAATCTCACCATGAGAACCCTGAAAATAGGAAGTGTTATTTTTTTTTTTGAAGCGGATTAGGAATTATTTATAGGAAAAGCCGTTGTAGAAAGGCAGTGGACAACATAAGGCGGGAGATAAAAATAATCTATGGTTCACATATTGGCTCACAGTCCCATGTATATTACATAGGTTTTTGACTCCCTATGTATATAAAACTTCTTAGAGCAAGTATAATAACAAGCTGTAAGAAGGCTGTACCAAGGTTGAATTCTTAGGTGGATGAGAGAGAAGATGAGAGAGATGAGAAGTGGGCTGTAAACTTACAGCCTGCTCACGAACACGAACCAAGAAAAGTTGTAAGACAGTAATGTGGGCCACATATTAATGAAGATGGGCTAACCACGATGAGTGGGCTAAGAGATGGGCTATAAGGATCTATACAGTCAACAACAGGCTGTATTATTAGCATTGCTCCTATGGTTAGCTCATCATATGGAATGGGTCTGCAGACACTTGCACATGCAGCATGGATATCAGTGAGAAACTGTGCTCTGCACTCATAATGCCATTTAAATAGGTGGCAGCCATAGAGTTTAAAGCTGGAAAGGATACTATATAGTGTGCATTGGTACATGGCAAATAATTTACATAGCTAACGTCTATATTGTTGCTCTATTATTTTGAGCTACTCGAATAGCGCACACATAAATATTTGGTATGCATCTGTCATGAACCTTGTCAATCCCAGGGTAAACACCATCGGGAGGATGGCTGGGTGGAGTCAACTATTAGGGTTGGGAGATTCACTACTACAAAAATGGTTTTAGGAGACACTCCATTTTGGAGCTCAGAGGCGGACACAAAAATTGTCCGCCTCCGTTAATCCCAGCTATTAACGGAGGCGGATAATTTTTATTTTCAGAGAGACGGTTGCTCTTGTCCGCTTCTGAAAATCGATTTTAGGAGGCAGTTGTTTTAAAACGTTGGCCTCCTAAAATCAATTTTCGGAGGCGGGCGCTTAAAATGCCCGTCTCCTAAAATGCTATGGCCCAAGCCAAGACCAGCAAAGCCCATTAACAAAACGATATATAACCCTAACTCTAGGGATTCTCTCTCATCCTTTCTCTCCCCCTATCTCTCTCTTTCACTCCAACTCCTCGCCTAGGAGCTGCGCCGCCGCCAACTCCTTCCCGCGTACCTGCGCATCCTCCTCCTTCCCACGTGCCCGCCTCCTCCTCCCCTCCTCCCTCCCCGCGGAGGGTGACAAAGGCGTGCCCGAACTCGTGCTCGTCGTCATAGAGGTCCAGGCGGCGCGGCGCGTGGAGGTCCAGGCGAAGCGTGGAGGCCTAGGCGGATCTGGCCTCCTCTCCTGTAGATCCACCGTATCCGGCTCTCTCTGGCGAGCGGCAACGACGCGCGTGGAGCAAGCTGGTCTGGTCGGAGCGGCGGCGGATCTGCCCGGAGCGGCGGCGGATCGGGCCGGAGCGGCGACGGATCTGGCCGGCCCGGCGGCGGATCTGGCCAGACCGGCGGCGGATCCGGCTGCACGCACTGGGTGGGCTCGGCGGGCCTAGATGGGCTCTGTGGGCCCAGATGGGCTCCACGGGCCCATCTAGGTTTTTGTTTTTTATTTTTTAATTTGATTAACGAAGGCGGGCGGGCCTCCGAAAATGCCTATTAACAGAAGCGCATGCTCGGAGGCGGACACAAAAACCGACTCCGAAAATGGTTTTTGCCCGCCTCCGAAAATGCTTTTTTGTAGTAGTGATTAGATCATAGATGAGAGGAGCGGACACAGGGGAACTAGATTAGTAGTTTCTTGCTTGTCTTTAATTGATACAACACATCTCTTTATATGGAGAGGCTTAATTGACCCAAGATCTAATCTATTATTTATTCCTATCAATAAGTAATCCAAATCTCACGAGTTATAGTAGCTGTGTGCTACAGTGCCACTTTGGACAAAAGGGCCCGCCCCATAACTGTTACTTCTCATATTGATTCGTAGCCCATATATCCGGCATGGCACTTCATTTTGCCTAGATATGTCGTCTTACTGTACTTTGTCATCGTGATTTGTAGTCATCGCTAAATTAATATTGGCTATGTAATATATCGGTTTTTATTAAGTGTTAACTCCTGATTAGAGCATCAAAGCCCAAAATTTGAAGTACATCAAAAGCAAAATATGCTGTTATTACTGGCGGTCTGGCGTACCTGCTTGAAGAAGACGCACACAGGGTGGTCAGCTGAGTACTGCTTAAGCTCTAGTACTTGATAGGAATGCCCAATGCACAATCTTGCGACTTCTCGTTGCTCTGTGGACACGATGATCCTGTTCGAACTGACGCTTTCGGGCAGGCACGCCCTGATGGCATCCCAGTCTCCCATGGTGCACACGTTCTCGAGCACAAGTAGGTACCTCTTGTTATTCACCTGTGCCTTGAACTCTTCAGCAAATCCGCCTTGCTTCAGTACCGTGGCCTCCCTCCTCTCCAGCTCGACCACATCCACACTTTTCCCTTGCTTCAGGCAGGTGTTCGTGTAGAACTGGGCGAGCACACTCTGCTGGAACTTTCTGGGATTGAAAGGGTACTCAAGCTTCACCCATCCACGGCACCAGAAGTTCTTGCGGATCTCCTCGTCTTCATATGCTTTCCTGATGACAGACATGCTGGTACCAAGATCATCGCTCCTCGCCCACACTGAGATCACCCCGAGCTCACTTCCAATTTTGGTAATCAGCTGGGTGAGGTCACCAAGCCCCGGCTGCTTTTTTGCAGTACTGTCCCGAGCCTCTGACATGGTGTCAACTGCACTTGCAGTCATAGTCACAGTGACAGCAGCGTCAGGATCATCCGTCTTCTGCTGCTTCACAACAACAGGCTTGGATCCAGAGTCACTGATGAGGTTGTAGCGCGAGTTCCTGCAGCTCACGTCCTCGACTCTGGCCTTGAGCTGCGCGATCTCGGCGACGGCGACGTCGAGGGGCATCGGCTTTGCGAGCAGGCAGGACGGAAGCATGCGGAAGATCCACTTGGTCGGGCCGTCGGAGTCGTCGAGGTGGACGACGAACTCGATGCAGTCCTCGACGTCGTAGGCGAGGTCACGGACCTGCCTCACCCACGTCTTCACCACGTTGTTCCTGACGCGCTCCGTGTTGGCCGCCTCGAGGAAGGAGTGCATCATCTCGAACTCGCCGGTGATGAACACCAGGTCCTGCTGCGTGCTCAGGCGCAGCCTCGTCTCCTCCTCGATTGCAGATTGGGCCCTCGTCAGGGCCCCCTCCACCACCGTCTTCGCCAAGCCGATGGCGAGGTCCGCCATGGCTTGCTCTCTCTTTCTCTGTCTCTCTCTGTTTCTCTCTGTCTTTCTTGTGTGTGTGTTTGGTTGTGTTGTACTAGTAGCAGACCACCATTTGAAGCTGATGAAATGGCGATACTGGTGGTGGTGTCTGCTACGAAGTCTCAACCGTGAAAGGGGATCGGACTAGCAACAACCAGGAAGCAGCTAATTTGATTATTGAATAAAATTGGTCAGATCTGCGCTGAAAACGCATTGGGTTCCTAAACAAAATTGGTCAGATCTGAAAACGCGTCGGGTTCCTAAAATATTCTTTAGCCATACGCGTTCGGAATTTAGGGTGTCTTTAGACTGGGGGAAAGATTTCTCGAAAATACACTGTTAAAAAAAACACTATAGATAAATAATGTTCTGTGAGTGAGTGGAAGGAATGAGATGAATAAGAAAAAGTTAAATAAATAGTGTTTTTTCGGAGAATCTTCAGGGAACTAAACGAACGCACTACACATATCGATGCGTTGATGCCAACCACAAACGCCAAGGCGTAGCACATGACTGCCAGCCGTTAGCCCCCACCATACAATTTTCCGTTGACCACTGGCATTTTTAGTACATCACCGATCGATAGCTAGGGTTCAAAATTTCGGGGAAAAAATTTAACGGACCCCACTAAAAAATGCGAAATATCAGACAAAAAAATCTCAAAAAATATTTTTTTATGATTTTGCTAGAAACAACCTCTAAAACACCATATATCCTAATTCCATGTATAACAATAATGAAATACGTCAATATATATATCACAAGTTTAGTAGATTTCATGATTCATTGTATGAAATTTTGGTAACAAAAAAAAATCGCTACCAGCGATAAACACGATATATCGGAATTTTCATTTCACTGAAATTTCCTTTTCCATAGCAAAATTATAGCTACTACGTGAGGCGGGCAATAACTGGTGAGACGCAACGACTTAGTAAGAGCCATGATTCAGTGACTCAGACGAACCTCTCTAGATATTATCCCAATACAAACGTTTGATGTTGTTTATTGGTTGGACGGTGCCTTGACAGTCCTTGAACACCGACCACTGCAGGTGATGCAGATCCCTATGTAGATGTGGAGAGCAAATCACCAATATAAATAAAATTGATGAGCTCTGAGGTGAACATTAAGAACAAGTGTTAATAATACAGTCAGTACCTGGCTGAATGGATACTTACAGCCCACCTCTTAGCCCATCCATACAGTGGTTACATCTTCACAATAAATACATGGCCCACATGTCTATCACACATATTTTCTTGGTTCTTGTGTCCAAGCGGACTGTAAACTTACAGCCCACCTACCCTCTCTTCTCTCTTCTCTCCTCCACATCAGTATTTAGTCTTCTTACAGCCCACCATAATACTTGCTCTAAGCAGCAAAACAGATGCAAGAACTAAATGCGAGTTCTGACCAATGATGGAGTACAACTAATTGGAACACAAATTGGAACGTCTTAAGAAGGCCTATAATCAATGCATTAATTTATGGCTATCCACTACTAATCCACTTGATGCCTCTTCGGCCCTTCCAACAGCTGAGCTAATGCACTAGCTCTAAACTTGGCCAACTCATATAAGACCTAACCAAATAAGATAAGTACTCATATGATTTACGTTTTATAACACATTGCTCATAGCACTTTTGGCATCACAACCTCCTTCTCATCAATAAGAATGGGGCTATGTTTTTTCTCTATGAGCTAGCTCTTGAACAAGATATAGTAGACTCTGTCTCCTCACATTTTTCTATCTTGCACATAAACAAAATGGTGAGGTGGATTCCTGTGAGCAAGCTGGCATGGCCATGCTGTAGAAGGCCCCATATACTTTTCATCTTACATGGCACCCTTGGATGTTGCAGTATAATGCATTGGGGTTATCCTAACATGGGCTTCGGTTGTAGTCAAGTCAGCATATTGTTGTTTAACCTATCGAGGTCGCCTGTGCATTAGCATTTAGCATCCACTACCCATTCGTCACAGAACATCTGACCACTTTCTCTCTGTTCCGTGTTTGATCATTTCTGTCCAGGACAGGTTAGTACTTTTAGGAGTGTTGTTTTCGAAGTTTTTTAGAGTATTAATCATGTCTTGAGATATATCTTTATTCATGTTGCACAAACGCATAGTTTCTGCAAAGTATGCTTTAAACATAAGGTTTTGCAGCTACGGGGGCAGGCTCAGACGAAAGTGAGCCAAGTCTTTTAAGCACTTTACTGAACGAAGTGCCATTAGACTTCTTGAAAGAAATTACATTAGACTTCTCTGAAGAGCGAAGACTAAGTGAAGGTACAGTTGGAACAGTTTATAATGTAATAACATTACTGAACAGTTACTGCCATTCAAAAGATTTCATGGAAAAATGCTAATGCATAGCAGCATATATATCATTGATGAACAGGGAGTTCTAGGAAATGGAAGTAGTTGCGGTGAAGAAGCTAGCAGGACAATGTGCAAGTGTCTGCTGACAAAAAATTTCTCAACGCGGCGACAAATCTTATGGCTGATCAACATGACAATTTGTAAAGTTACTTAGTGACGCCAAAAAGAAAGTGGTGGAGCACAAAGGAAAATTTATTCTTGTTGACATGGATGAATACACTCTGCTATGAATTTTTGGACCGAAGCCTTCATAACTATCTGTCAGGTACGAAAATGCACTGTCCACTATAGGATTTCAAACAATTCCCAAATATCTCATTACAAATGGTTGAGGGTTGTCCTCGGTTCTAGAACGAAACCCAGGCAGGTCCGCTGGTAGCATCAATGGAGTGGGTGGAGCCGAAATCCACCAGGGCATCAAGTGTGGTGGATCACTGTGGCGAGTT
The DNA here is from genome assembly GCA_015342445.1 of Digitaria exilis. Lineage (NCBI taxonomy): Eukaryota > Viridiplantae > Streptophyta > Magnoliopsida > Poales > Poaceae > Digitaria > Digitaria exilis. Next base: position 120,560 of record JACEFO010001851.1, read on the forward strand.
GCAGCGTGGAGCCAGTGCGAAGACCAGTAAGCGTGCACACATATAGCATCATGTCCTCCTCCGAGATGGTGTCATTGGATTCATCTGCCTCCTCCAGCTCTGGGAAGTTGATTCCTTTCATCGAGCACTGCTTAATGTGGTCTCTCAAGAATTTATAGGGAGAGTTGTAGCAGAGGCCATCTAGACGGGACTGTGCTATCTCCTTAATTGGTGTGCCGGGCATTGTCGAGGTAGTGCCCGTCCCCGCCAATATGGCTGGATATTTGGGTAGCAGGTGTGACGGCATGCCGCTATGAGATGAAACATGTGGCGATCGACCCGCCAAGCCACCTAGTTGTGGCGCCATGGCATCCTCGAGAGACTCCAGCTTTTGCATCTCGACGTCAGTGCTCACGTGTTGGAGGAGACTCATGGAGAAAATATCAGATCTGTTGTATCTCCATGACATTAGCAGAGCATGCCAAGAGCTTGAGGAAGTGCTATTCATAGTCCCCCATGGAGCATGAGCGACGCAAGTGCACGAGCTCGCCGAGCGAATTGCTCTACATTAGAGGGTCGAAGCTTTTGTTGACGACGTCCACGAAATCCGGCCATGTTGGCTCACCATGGTTCTCCAATTGATGTACCATTAGCTCCTTTCGCCCTTCACAAAGAAAGTCCTCGTAGATCTTTTGATCGTCTAGTGTGGCGTGTGTATGGAAGAACGGCTCCGCCTTGTGCAGCCAGTGGAGTTTTTAACAATTTATTAGTTAGAGGAGTTTAGTACAGTTAAACTTTAGGGAAGAACCGAGAGATCCGGGAGGAAGTAGGAAGCGTGTGTCTGTGTTTAACAGACACGGGATGGAGTAGAAACTTTCCTAACAAAATAGATGTGTTGATCTAATGTTATCAAAGCGGCAATAGTTCCTAGTCGGTCGCGTTGTTCATGTAGGTAAAAGAAGAGTATATTCCCTATTTGGCCTAGAAAAAACTACCCATCCCTTTCTTGACCCTGAAAATTTTTTCGTTCCCTATTTGACCCTAACTTAAACTTTCATTCCCTATCTAACCTTGTGTTCCATTTTACGTCTGGGTGCTGTTAAATGTCATGCGAAAACACATTTCCCACTGGTTCTATTTGACCTCTCCCTCTTTCTTTCTATGACGAGCGGGCCCAAGGTCAACACACCAAACCTCGTACTGTCGTACACTGACGTGCGAGAGGTATTCCTCACCACCAGCGAGGTCTCTGGCAACACGGACTACCTCGCGAGCATTACTAAAACCAGTTGCACCTAATCCCCTCCTTTCCCACTCGGATTGCAACTCTGGTGATGGTCGGCGGTGAACACAGGTGGCGGCACGAAGCAGGGCTTGCTAGTCGGCTAGGCGACAGCGAACTAGCGCTACTACTCTAGCATCACAGGACCCAGGGGGATCCTATACACATGCTATCTAAGTCTAGGATGGTTGGGGTTGAGCTAGCCACGGACAGTGGCCATGGCCGCCGACGGCCGACTTGGGCAGCCGAGATTCGGCCGCCTCGACCATAGGCGAGGCAAAGAGAGGCAAGCACAAGCATCTAGGGCCTCCTAATCGTCGATTTGAGTGGGTTCACAGGATTGACAGGCTTCGGACCATAGGGTTCATCATGGCCTTGTTCGATGGTGGTGAGAACCAAAGTTGGGGAAGATGGCGACGCTTGGTGGCTTTGATTGATGGGCGGCATTGATATCGGGCAGAATAGGTTTCTGGGCTGGTGGCATGGGTAGACGATGGCCGGCACATGGGACTGTGCTCGTGGTTGGCTCGGCAGGGATGCAGGGCATAGGCGTAGGCACACGGAGTCGCAACTGGCCACGGCGGCGGTGCTCGGAGCAGGCCCGCGGAGGCTCAGAGTAGGCTCGCGGTGGCACGCGGAGCAGGCCCGTGGCGGTGCACGGCAGTTCAGTGGCAGCTACAAAGAGAAGGGGAAGAGAGGAGGAAGAAGGGTGGTGGGGCCTACAGAGGCAAAATGGTCTTTTCGCATGGCAATTAACAGCACTTAGACGTAAAATGGAACGGAAGGTCAAATAAAGAATGAAAGTTGAAGTTAAGATCAAATAGGGAACTAAAAGTTTTTCAGGGCCAAGAAAGGTAGGACCAAATAGGGAATAAACTCTTAAAAAGAAGTTTGGGAAATGCTAGGGATAGGGCATCTGTACGGGAAACAAAAAAACAAATGGTGCAACATTGCAACATCAGGCATATGCTACATTTAACATTTAAGTAAAAATTGCAATATCTGATGAAACATTGTAACATCTAGTGAAACATTGCAATGTCAGGCACATATTGAACGTCAACTCAAAAAATTAAATGTTTAAATGTTTCAACATCAACATCATGCGCATGTTGCAATCAAATGTGGCTGATGTTGTAATATTTTATAATATTGCAATGTTTCACCGAATGACGTAACTTTTACTTGATGTTGCATGTGACATATGCCTAATGTTGCACCATCCATCTTGTAATGTTGCACTGTCCGATACTACACTACACGTGGGACGACCGGGCACTAGCAAGTCCCAATAAGTTTTCATTGTTTGTTTCCTTCTTTCCTTTCTCCAGACCGAGCACGACACTGTTGTCACCAATATCTTGGTCTGGGTGCCACGCCAGGGCAACTTCCCTACACGCTAATGGTTGCAGCTAGGGTTGGACAAAATGTTCGATGCTTGGTAGCTCACCCGGCTTACCTCATTACAAAATGGAGCCAAGCCGAGCAACAGTTTTGGCTCATGAAAAATAACGAGCCAGCCGAGCTCAGCCTGCAAGCCTAACGAGCCCAAAATTCCAGCCAACCCAATATTGCAAAGGCAGCCTACTTCCCACCCCCATGGCGGATCCACTAAACCCTACTAGCCCCTCAGCCCTCACAACTTCACGACACCCCCCACGCACCCGACGACCACGACGCATCGAGCTACCTCCTCCACACTCCCACCTCCTCTGCCTCCTTCCTACGCCGCGCCTCCCCTTGTTGCTCCGCCCTACGCCTCACGCTGGCGCTCGCGCTTATCTCCCCCAGCAGTAGCCCCCCAGTCCATCGTCCATCCCCACCGTTTCTAGATCCCGGCGGCTGGCGGCGGTTCTGCAGGGGCGCAGGGCTGCTGCCCGGTAGCGGCGGTGCAGGAGAAGGAGGAGTGGCAGTGGTGTCGTCATCGTCCTCGAGCTCCTTGGCAAGCCTCGAGCCCGTCCTCTGCTCCAATCTCTAGCTCCGCAAATCGGCGTTGGCGGCGGCTCCCTCCAATTCCAAATCTTATCTCACCCCTTCCTGGACGGTCGCCTGCTCCTACTCCCTCTTTCTCACTCTCATGGCTCGCCGGTGGAGCTCCTCTCCATCTCCCTGCTCTAGCTCACGGCGGAGCTCTCCTTCTCCTCCTCCTTTGCTCGCGGCTACAGGTCGAGGCCAGCGACAGATTAGGCACGTGGCTCGCGAGCTGGACCGAGCCGAAGCGAGCTGGCTTTTCTGCTCGTTACCTTAACGAGCCAAGCTTGGTTCGCTCCTTATGCACCCCTAGTCGCAGCCTAGCCCCTCCTTCCCGCTGCTGCAGTGCTGCTCGCCTTGCCCCTCCTCTCGGGTAGCGCAACAGCGCAACCGACTGCACCTCCGCATCCGAGCCGCCGTTGTTAGAGCTTAGCACCACCAACTGATTCACCACGTGTCGAGCTCGCCACACTGAACCACCTTCACTACGAGCTCAACTGAGCCGAGCCACACCCGCCTAGCTGGTTCTAGTTGTCGTTCCGCCAGCAGAGGAGCTCTTCCCCGTGAGGTCCCAAGCATTGCCACCAGTGGCCAGATTCTATCAGCCACTGCACGTCCCCGCACCCGGTGAGCACTGAAATGGGATCGCGTAGTTTTCCTCCTTCAATTCCCTACTCCATCTCCACGCTAGGCCACCGGAATGCCGGCGAGCCAAGCGTCTGAGAGCTCTGTCCACCATGGTTGCATAGAAGCTTCATCCTTTTGCAGGAGGGTACCTGTCCTATTTGATAATTTTAAATCTATTATTGACTAATGTGTAGAGATCGTCCATCAAACATGCATTGCATTGGGCCGTGTGACGAGAGAGGACAAATGCACTTTTTGCAAACACTCCTGTGCTTCTAAACACCTCATCTAAGATTTTACAAAAAACAATCGGTGCAAACTTCGATGCAAAAACTTTTTGTAAACTATACCAACTAAATATATCAACGTTTAGCAAAGTTGATGCGTGGTATGATGTTTAGAGACCTGTGGCTGCTTGAAATACAGTGCTAATTGTCATGAGTTTGCTATTTTTGTTCCTTAATTTCAGGAAGTCCTATTTTATTATTTTTAGTTAGCACCATCATCAAAAATTTTTATGCTTATAGTTATTGTGATTTGTCTTGGTTGATTTCTGGTAAGGTTTGCAAGAAAAAAATGGGTAAAGAAGATGAGGTACTTTTAGTTCCTTCATGCCTGACAATGAAAGGGTGCTGCGGTTCAAACATAAAAAATGCCAATTCATGGCTTAAATTTAAGCTGTTCTTGCATCTTACACATCTTTTCTTACGAATTGGTATTTTCCTGTATCTTGCTTGCCATATGAATTATACAACTCTAGCATTGTGCCTTGCACAATTTGTTTTGTTGTATTAATCCTTCTTTAACCAGCTGCTGCATCCTAGAGAGTTAAAGGTGAAATCCATCTAGAGAAGGCCATTGACCTTTTTCTCTATTGACTCCAAAACAGTCCATGTTAGAAAACAATTTTATACCTATCCGGCTATCCGAACTCAGCTATTGTGAAACTTTGAATCCTAAATTTTCTAGACCAATGTTATAACTACTATACATGCCATCTATTATATCACTAATCTATTATCCATTCTTTCCCTCAGCGCGTATGGGTGCGCCACTTTACTAGTCTTCATTTTGATTACGAAGGTCGGGCGAATTTAGAAACTGTCTGAGGCTAGAGCATCTCTAAGAGTGCTAAGAAATAAACACAAAAAATTGGTTTTGGGACTCTGTATTCAAATTTTTGGAGGAAAAAATACTCCTCCATCTTCCTGGGGTGGGGGCATTCAGATAAGCATCACCAAAGCGCGTGACCACATGTACTCACTGTCATTAGGTATCGTTGCTTGGGTCAAGTCAACTTGTCTTTGTTTACGCGGTTGGTCCCTGACCTCTCTCTGCCTTTTTTTCTTATTAGGAATGTCTCTGCGTTTCTTGTGCTCACTTCAGTAATAATAATAGAGGCACCCATCTCAGAACCTCAGCCCCTTCTTTTATGCTCCTTCAAGTGGGTTCTTCCCTGCAGCTGGTGTTCTTCTTCAGGTTAGTGCTTACTAGACTGATGCTTCTTGTGCGTATCCAGTGTTGTGCCCGTGATTTCAGCTGTTTGTGTCCATTCATTTGCCCCATCTCATCCAGTGAAAAAAAAAAAATCCCCTTTTCACCTATGATTTTTTTTAATGGTTAAGGATAGTCATGTTCTTGCCATATGCATCTGTGGTTAAGCAATCTTTTCTTTCTTGTTTGGGTACATTAGAAGCCTCGGTTGCAGCTCAGATCAATAGCTCCATCTATCATCAGAAATGGCGAGCCAGCAGAGTCTTGAGAGTACATTACCAACGAACCTACCGGCAACCTTTATGAAGGAAATTACTAACGATTTCTCCAGTGACAGAGAGCTTGGTCGATCTGTTTTTGGAACAGTTTATAAGGTACTCTACAAGCATTGAAGTATCAAATTATTTGATACAAAAGCCGTGTTGTACTAATGATCAGTGGTGGAGGTTAAACAGGGGGTCCTTGACGAAGGGGGCACGATTGCTGTGAAGAGGCTTACTGAAAACGCACCAGTGCCACCTGGCGTAACATTTGGAACTGAGGTTACGAATATTATGGCACTGAAACACGAAAACATAGTAGAGCTGGTTAGCTACTGCCATGAATCGCAAAAGAAAGTGGTTCAGCATAATGGAAGATATGTGATTGTAGACGTGACCGAAAGCTGTCTTTGCTACAAATATGTACCAAACGGAAGTCTTGAACATGCCCAACACTGTTTTTTTATGGTATGCAATGCACATGCCCAACACTGTTTTTTTCTTACTTTATGTAGTATTTATTCATACTTTAAGATATATATACATCGTAATTATTCTATTTTGAGCTCTTTTACAATAATTGGCAAGTACCAGCTCGTACTACCAGGTACTTGCAGGTGCTTTAAGTACTTTTCTTTGTACTTACCAGTACTTTTGACTAGAATTTTTAAAAAATAAATAAATAATTACCTGGCCCATTTTTCGTACTTGGTCCCACAATTTTGGTACTTTTTGGTACTTTTGGACAGATACTTTTAGGTACTAGACATATTTTCCACCGTTGGATTCTATATTCTGGTAATACCATGGTACTTGCCAATCATTGTAAAAGAGCTCAAATAATTTATACGTGTTTTGTTGCCACTTGAGATATACACACTTTTTTATACCATATTATACTACTAGTACTGTATTTACCCCCAATTTCTTCTGCAGACAACACGTCAATAAACTGGGACACACGATTCAAAATAGTTAAAGGGATCTGTCAAGGTTTACTTTTCCTCCACAAGGGATTGGATGGCCCCCTGATTCATATGAATCTTGTGCCTACATCGATATGGTTGGATGATAATTGGGTGCCAAAGATTGCCGATTTTGGTCTATCCAGATTATTTGGCCAAGAGCAGACCCGGATGTACACAGTAAATGTTAAGGGACATAAGTAAGCCGACAATATGTGAAATATGATTATTCATTCTAATTACTACAATGTAAACTGTATTTTATTCTTTGATAAACCTTTGCAGCGGGTACATGGTTCCAGAATATCTATACAAAGGTGAAATCTCCACCATGTCAGACATATATAGTTTAGGCATGCTTATTCTTGAGATCACGACTGGAGAGAAGAACAGTTCAGCTTCTGAAGACAAATCTGCAAGAAAATTTGTCGACAAGGTGACGAATCGAAAGTTGAGACATCTGTTTTAGAATATTTCCATGCATTAAGTAAATAAATTATCACTAAGTATTAAATCCAATTGTATAGGTATATCAAAATTTGAAGACAGATGAGCAAATAATATACAAGTACCCAGCACTAGATCCAAATGGCCTCCAGCAAGTAAAAGCATGCATTGTAATTGGGTTGAAGTGTGTGGAGGCTGATCGGAACAAGAGACCTTCCATAACGGATATTGTCAATAAACTAAATGGGAAATGTGTAAAAAAATTTGACCAGGTATGAACACTTGAGGCATCATCACATCTATACATGATCTGTCTTCTTCTGTCAACATTGTTTAGTAATAGGCTTTGCTTCTAATCTGTCATCCTTATTCGTAGTTTGGCAAAAACAAATGTCAAGTCTTTGTAATAATGGCCGGATATATACTACGCAGTAGAGATTGGGATAATTAATATTCCTTTATCTAAGAATATATAATCTCTAGTAATTATCTAAAAAAATATAATCTCTAGTAATTGTGTTATGTACTAAGAAAGGTTCCCTCTTTTTATTTTTCGCAAAGGCTGACATCTAGGACACACAGAAGTATTGCACGTTGAACATCACTAGATAAGTTGAGTCAAAGTCTAGATGGTTTCATGTTTCTTGTTCCACCTGCAATGCCACTACTTTACCGTTCAAACTATATTATATAAAATCAAAGATCCCTTTGCAACAAACTATCAGTGCATATCGTATTTCACTTGTTGCAATCAATTTCTATGTGCAGTTGTCCTAACTTGCCAAATATTAGTATAGAGTTTATGTTTTTTTCAGTGGTGCTAATTTATCATGTTTATATGAAATTCAGGTCTCCCCTTCATAGCATGCATGAAACATGGATCTTTCCAAGGAGAAATCAGTGCCCAAGATGAAGTGAAACCTTCTCTATGATCTGTACTTGATGACGTGATGTTTTTTCACAATGTAGATACTGTTTTTAATTTGCTATCATGCATTCTAAATTAAATATAAATGGATACAATTTGAAAAAAATGCCTGGCTGATCATATCTGAGATAGGGCTAGATAGAAGGCTCATGGCTCATTAGCTTGTTCGGCTCGATGCTAGCTCAGCTCGGCTCATTATCTCCTGTGTTTACAAAATCTGTGAACCATGGCAACCACCATTGAGAAGCTCCACTTGCTTTTTATATACGAAGCTCACGAGCTAAACGAGCCAGCTTGAGCTCGTAACGAGTCGAGCCTAGTTTAGGTTTTAGCTCCTTGTGGTAACGAGCCGAGCCGAGCTAGCTCGCTATGTTAACAAGAAGGACCGAGCCGAGCCGAGCTCAGCTCGCTCATTATCCAGCCTACTCTGAGAGGCCAATTTTCTCGAACGCAATTAAGCAGAGCAGATTAAGGCAATCGCATGCGCAGTTGTGTACTGCTTTGGTGAGCTTATTTTGCAAACAAATAAGCCTAAACACTGGTGGATAAGTTGGTACATATAATCACACCATGAAGGAATAAGTCTAATCGTGAACAAGGAGTGCCACATAGCTGAATAAATTAATCTACAAACCAAACATGTAATTTAACAACATGGTCAAAATTGATCAACAAAATGAAAAGTACATTTGGGATAAATTGTTCAACACAATGAACAAATTAAGTGCATATCTTAAAGAAAAGTTTATGTCGAACACATTATATACAAAGTGGAGAAATATGTTCATATGGTTGACAAATTTAGTCAACAAAACAAACAAATTATTTAGTTAAAGTTCTCACAAAACTTCTAGTCAATAGACTATAGAGAGTTATACTGAGTGTTATACATGAAAATTAGTATGGTTTTATCAAATACAGAACCATTCAGGACTGCCTTGCTTGGTCATTTCAGTTTCTTCACATCTGCCATAAATCAAGAAAGGAAATAGTCATTCTCAAGCTAGATTTTGAAAAGGCCTTTGACAAAGTTGAACACGAGGTCATCTTGTAGGTTCTTACACACAAAGGCTTCTCAAGAAAATGGGTGGACTGGATGAGATTCATTCTCACCTCTGGGTCCTCATCAGTTCTATTGAGCGGCATTCCAGGCAAACTATTTCAATGTAAATGAGGTGTTAGGCAAGGTGATCCCCTCTCCCCTTTGCTCTTAGTGTTGGCAGCAGATCTTCTCCAATCTATCATTGCTCGTAATAGCATCATCACTCACTCATCCTCTTGGTCCAGATTTTGGTGGTGACTCCAATTATTCAATATGCTGATGACACACTATTAGTCATGCCTATAGATGCAACACAATTGTTGGTTTTGATAGATATTATTTCAGTTTTTGCTTCTTCTACAGGACTAAAGGCAAACTATGGCAAACCTTCTATTGTCCAATCAATGTTTCAAATGAAAAGATGTTTGATTTGGCACAAGCTTTGGGTTGTCAAATTGGAACTATGCCATTCATTTATCTAGGTTTACCACTTGAATTGACCAGACCTGTTGTTTCTGAGTTCATGCCCATTCTTACAAGAGTTGAAAGACACCTTATGGGCATCTCTAGGATGTTGACTTATGCTGTAACATTAATTTTCTTGTTAATTCAGTGTACAAATCGATCCCCACTTTTTACATGTGTTCTCTTAAGATTCCTGTAGAGATTCTTGATAGAGTGGAGAAATACAGTAAGCACTGCTGTTGTTCTACGGGATCCACAATTGTACCAACAACATAAATGTAAACTTTATTTGTGGGGTCAAAGATTACATTTTTTCTGAGGGAAGAGTCAAAGATTACATGCCCCCTTGGTGGGGCCAATCTCGTATTCAACACACATGACCGTTACTTCCCGCAATTTCATCTAAGCTATCGTTTACAAATCCAACCGTTGGTTCCCGCCTAAAACTACTTCATATTAGGCCTCGAAGCTTATGAGCAACTTCGCCTGGTATTGAGTCGAGACTTCCTCTTGACCTCAACCAACGCTCGGCTCCTTTAAAGAGCTTCAATTAATCGTCGCATCCTTGCTGTGACTTCAACCTAACGCTGCAGCCTCGTAGTGACTTCGATGGCGACACCAAGTTCCGTGGTAGCTTCATCAACGACTCGAAGCTTCGTAGTGACTTCAATGATGACTCGTAGATCCGTAGTGGCTTCGACTGATCTTCTGAACCCTGTGATGACTCCTACTCGCCCTCGAGGCTTCAACGGATGCCTCAAATCCTGAAAACACAATATGTCAACATGAAACTAAGTTCGATCAACGCTTTCCCCAACAACTGCCTTTGGAATGGTGGTGGCCTGACAAATAAAAGGGAGGTTGCTTAATAGCACGGAAGGTTGCTTGTTGAAGTAAAGAAGAGGAGGGCTGGGAATCACCAACCCCATAACACAAAATACAACTAGGGGTGGATAACGAGCGAGCCGAGCCGAGCTTGGCTCGGTGCAGCTCGTTATCTAAACGAGCCAGCTCGTCTCGGCTCGTTAACGGAACGGGCAGAAAAGCCAGCTCGGCTCGGTCCAGCTCGCTCGAGCAGCTCGCGAGCCGACGTTGCAACAGATGAGCCAAAGTATGAATCAATCCTGGAATCCATAAGTTATAGACTGAATCCAATCCAAGTTGCAGCCACAGAAGAAATTCTCCAAACCAGAAAAGGATAAAGAACCGGAAGGAACTAGATCTCACAATCACAGACTGAATTTGTGAACCAGGCAAGAACGAATATTATTCCTATTAAAGCTGTAAAGAGAACGCATGACCAACAGAAAGAATCAAACTCCAAGCAGAGTAGCGCTTACCTGCCGCCGCTAGAACGGACTCCACGAGCGCAGGCAGCGGCTGCTCGCGGAGCTCGTCTTTCATGCTGCATCGGCTTCCGTTGCGATGGCCGCAGTGCATGTTGAGCCAGGGCCTGGGGACACGGGAGACAGAGGAAGCTAGCGGAGACAAGCGGTGCGGCACCGGCGGAGGCGCGTGGGCGAGGTCGGGGGTCGGGGATGGCGACAGGAGGACGACGGCGCTGTGGGGTGCACGGGGGTGAGGGCCTCACGGGGTGGTTTCTGCTCGAAGGGGATAGGGTTTGGTGGGAGATGGGCCGAATATTGGACTGGAACATTGGGCTTTATTGGGCTATTTTGTGGCTCGAATAGCTCACGAGCGGCTCGGCTCGCTCGTTATTTCTAGCGAGCCAAAAATCCTGCTCGGCTCGGCTCGTTTTCGTAACGAGCCGAGCCGAGACGAGCGAGCTAACGAGTTTCGAGCGTTTCGTCCAGCCCTAAATACAACCCTCTTGCTCAAATTCGTCAACAAGTTTTATAACAAGGCTGATCTTCTCTGGGTCAAACTCACATGGAAATGCTTATATGAAAATAGCAATCCTCCTCGTGTCAAGGAAAAATATCGGCTCTTTCTGATTCTGATGGGGGATGGAGGGATGTGCTATCATTAGCCAAGGATTTTTTTTCAAAATTTCTAGTACATGAGGAAAGCCCCTACGAGGAAGGGAGCCCTGCTCGATCGCTGTTGCCTGTTGCGCGTCGGATGCTCCACGAACGGCTAGGATTCAGCTATCGCCAATGTTCGCCGAGCTTGCAATCATTTCCGTCGACTGAGCACAGAGCACACTGGTGACAGTTGACTGACTTGGCCAGTCAAGTCGTCTCCCTCGCCTCCGACAGTCCGACCCCTCCCTCCCGTCCTCCGCCGCGTCGCGAACTTCCTTCCCTCCCGCTTCCCACTCGCGGCGTCCTCCGCGGCCGAGCGCGCTGCCATTCCCGGAGCGCCCCTCACGGCATGCCCGGCCTCAAGGTATAGCGACCCGCGTCCTGCTTGTATACGGGCCCGATTGCGATTAAGAACAAAGCTGCGGATTGCATTTGGAGATTTCCTTGGTGGATCTGTAGGTGCATTCGGGTTTTCTGTTCACTAATGGGACTTCGTATTGAATCTTCTGTCTTTGTAGTGGAATCTGTTATTCGGATTGCGGCTGCTTGTGAAGATGGCTCAGGTTGTCAGTTTGTGACAGCTGACAGTTTGTGTCTTGTGCAGCTGCTGTTCTTCCGCGTGCCTCAAGTTCCTGCGCGGCTGGCCGGAGATTCGGAGTAGAGTTCGTCGTGCAGATACTGCAGGCTGATTTGATTCCCCTTCTATTGAACCTGGTATCATTAAAGTTCCTTCCGACAAAAAGTTTCTTTACATGCGTCAAATACTCAAATGGACCCTGAACTCGAACCCAAACCGTTGCTGTGTTTGCAGATTGCAGGCACGGCGCACCGCATCACCGTCCGGCACCCGCACGCCAGATATCGAGGCCACCACGACAGCTCTTCGAGGAGCCTAGGAGGCTCCCTTCTTTCTTCTCAGTCTTCAACGGGTGTCCTGATCGCTCAGTGAGGTCAGTAGTCCAGTGCACGATATTTGTTCGACAGAATTACCCTGTGGTGGAAATGTGGTTTGTTGGTTGCACGTCCGCTTGCCTGTGTTCCTCGTCTCAGGGCTCCAGCACCAATGTGGTATTTTCACCTCACCCCTGCATGGTTTGCGGTTCAACTATGCCACTGGCCAACGCCTGCCATTGCCTCTGCTTGACTACATCAGTCTGTCGTCTGTCTGCTGATCTGCTCCCTCTGCATTTTGTTTTATTGCCTCAAATCCGAAATCTTGCCCTTGGTACATAGTGTTTTTTCTGGGTAAGCAATCAGGTGACCTTTGTTAATCCTGTGGACACTGTTTCTTCTTTTAACACTTACACACATAAGGCGATGCAGGATACTGATAAGTGATAGCACTAAACGTTGATCTTTTACTGATCAATCATAGAAACATTATCTCTTGTGAGCACATGCCTTTTCAGAAAAGTGCATCAGAATATTCTTCTAACGATTTTTTATTGAGTTTTTCAACCTTCTTACTTGATGGATTTCTTGCACAAGTTTGTAGCTGTACTCAGCAGTATGTACTTATGGAAATGTCTGTCCAGACCAGCATATAGATATACCTTCTAAGCTTGTTCACAGAATGTAACTTGTCTGTTATTCTGTTCTAACTTAGAGCCTCGGCTTAAGTTGAGCAAAACAAATTTGAAACTGGGTCTTTGAACCCATACCATGCTGCTGGTCAGTATATGGTAGAAGCTCACTTGGTGATGCCAAGTTTCAAAGCTGGTAGGAATTTTGTAACCATCTCCAAATTGTGGTAGTTCAACAAAATTGATGGTAACCTTTCTTTCCTTTTTTATGTGTACCTATATATTGCCCTTAAGCAATCATTTTGCTCCAGGTGCCATGTATGCCAAATTGTCAATAAATATTCACTACTTTACTACGGTGTATTTTGCTTCTTCAAGCAAGTCTAGTCCATTAAATTATTGATACCAATGATGATCCATTTCCCTGAAAGGCAAAGCTCTGCATAGTTGATGGATGTCTAATTTGAAATTTCAAGTGGTGTTACTAAATTTTTGCGCCACTGGTAAATTGATTTGTTGTTAACTCAATTCTTGCAGATCTAGCCAGTCTTCATAGCTGGCTTTCCAGGTGCATCTGCAGGTGCTTAGGATACCCCTGCTAGCTAGTAGGAAATTGTGAGAGCAATGGAAGATCTTGTGGTTGGCTTGGCCAAGACGGTGGTGGAGGGGGCCCTGACTAAGGCTCGATCAGCTATTGAGGAAGAGAAAAGGCTACAGAAGAATGTACAGCACAACCTTGTGTTCATTGCTGGTGAGTTCGAGATGATGCACTCCTTCCTCAATGTTGCCAATGAGGAGCGTGTCAAGAACAACGTCGTGAGGACCTGGGTGAGGCAGGTTCGCGATCTGGCCTATGACGTGGAGGACTGCATAGAGTTTGTCATCCATCTGGACAACAAACCAAACTGGTGGCGTTGCATGCTGCCACCATGCCTGGTAGCATCAACTCTGCCCTTGGATGAGGTGGTCACTGAGATAGAGCAGCTCAAGGCTAGGGTGGAGGACGTGAGCCAGAGGAACTCACGCTACAGCCTCATCAGTGATTCAGGATCGAAGCCAGTCATGCAGCAGCAGATGGCACCTGGTGCTGCTATAGGCACGATAGCGCTTGACATGATAGTTGAGGCAAGGGACACCTCGAGAAAGCTGCAAAATGTAGGAGATCTCACGCAGCTTCTCACTAAGGAGGAAGGTGACCTTGGGGTGATCTCAGTGTGGGGAACAGGCAGTGCTGTTGGTATGACATCCATCATCAGAAAGGCTTATCAGGACCCTGAACTCTGTCCAAAATTTGGATGCCGTGGCTGGGTGAAAATCACACATCCTTTCAATCCTCAAGAGTTCTTCCGAAGTTTGGTAGCTCAGTTCTACACAAACAACTGCCTGCAAGAAGGAACCAGTGTAAATGTTGATGAACTGAAGAGGATTGAGGTGATGGCAGCAGCCGAAGGTGGACTCATTGAAGCGTTTATGAGGAAAGTTAATGAGAAGAGATACCTAATTGTCCTGGAAAACTTATCCACGATGGGAGATTGGGACACCATCAGGACTTACCTTCCAGACAGGAAGAATAGCAGCTGGATCATTATATCCACACAACAGTGTGAAATTGCAAGCTTGTGCATCGGGCACTCATACCAGGTAATGGAGTTGAAGCAGTACTCATCTGAGCACTCTGTTTGCGTCTTCTTCATGGAGGTAATGACTGCAACATCATCAATTACCTAGAACCATGCTAATTTCCAAGGTTAAACTAAATTTCAGTTGGAAGAGATGAAAGTGACAAAATTAATCATTAATATTCCATATCTTGGAAGCATAATTGAGTTTGATCATTGCACTAATATAGTAATATTGTAAACGATCTCATCTCCCTACATATTGTAGTCTTTTGAGAAAAAAAAAAGATTGCACGCATAGTTTTGACCTAAAGCTTCCCTCTTAAAGTATCCCATTCATCTGTAACACTTTGCCACAGAAACTTTGTTCCTCCTATGGTGGTGCCTCTTTCCATATTCCCTTTCCCAGCATCTATTCCATTATACACTTCTCTACCATTTTTTCAGGGTTCTCAAGGTGGTGTTGGCAAAAGTGTGGAAACCGACAGTGTGGTGGACAGCAGAAATGAAATATTAACACAGGATGAAGTGATTCATGGGACTAGTTTTACCTCCTGCCACAGAAACAGAATTCCAAGATTTAAAAGAATGGCTGCTCGTGATTGGGTCAAAACATTTAACCTTGTTGAACGCAAGTCAGAAATGAACCAACTTGGTAACTATATTGCAAAGGCACGTCTCTATGGTTTGCAAGTGCTATCTGTGTGGGGGATAGCTGGTGTTGGGAAATCAGCCCTTGTCAAGAACATGTACTTTGAAAGAATTTATCGAAATGACCAATTATTTGAAAAGTATGGTTGGGTCGATGTAACCCACCCATTCAATTTAAGGGATTTATCTCGGAATTTGCTATTGGATTTTCGTTCAGAACCTGTTCAAGCCACAGGAATCAAAGACCCTACTCAGGAATGTCATAAGATTCTAAAAGACAGCCGGTGCCTTGTTGTTATTGATGGTCTGCAGTCTGTGGAAGAATGGGACTTGATACAGCCTGCCTTGTTGTCTAGACCTTCTGGAAGCATTATCATTGTCATCACAACTGAAGCAAGCATCGCAACACATTGTGCAGATAATGAAGGGGCAGTATTTAATGTCAAAGGTTTAGAAGATAAAGCAGCCTTCGAGCTCTTCAAATCAGAGGTACGTCAGAAAAATAAAAATATATCCCTGAATTTCCTGCATGCATGCAAACTCAAATTGCTATGCATGAATTCCATCCTGTGGTCCTGCACTCATCATTAAGAATGTCCTGGCGGTGCTAAAACCCCACCACCACTATATTGATGTGCAGAATGAATGCTAACATTCTAGATGGATAGCCACGAGCCATATCCTGCTTTTAAAATAAATAGTGGCTGGGATTAGAAACTCCAAAGAGGCAAAAATAGAAAAAATTGGACGTATAAGAAAGTTGCATTCTGATTCTTAATGGTCAGAGTTGTAAATATTAAACTTTGGCCAGTATATGTTTAGAGATGTCAGTACTAGCTTTCTTTCCTCAAACGATGCAGGAGAGCTGCGTGTAAGGTAGAAAAAAAGAGTACAAGTCCGATTGTTGTGGATGCTTTTGTGGGCCGCACCTGCTATAGGAAGCGCCTCAAGAAAGCAACAGGAGCTCCGGCAGAATAGGGGAATTAGTTGGATGATTAGTGGCAGGATTAGGTTTATCTCTTCGTTGTTAGGCTCAGCAATAATATATGCCGATGGGTTTGTTTAGATTCGGCAAGCAAGAAGTAATCCCTAAAGATGAGAGGTCCTCACCAATGTAAACAACTCCTCACTGACGTCCTCAACAAGGTCTCAGCGGTTGAGACGAGGTCTTGTCCTTGAAGGTCGTTCAAGCTCCACTTCATTTTGCCGTCAATAACGTCCAACGGATCTACCACTCCAAGTCGTCTGCGGCGGTTGCCAAGGACAAGCACGTCATCGGATCGGCAGTCGCAACCCTCTCGTCATCCACACCGCACGAGCTTCACGTTCCAATGTACGGCGGATCTTCAGGTCCAATCACCTGGCTCCACCGTTGCGAGCAATTCTTTCGCCAAACCCAATCCACCAATGAGGACAAGGTTTGGCTCGCCACCTACCACTTGGAGGGCGTTTCCTAGGAGTGGTACTACCGCCTGGAGCGCAACTAGGGCGTGCACACCTTGTCAAGCTTTGCCGAGCTCGTCAACCTCCGCTTCGGGCCATCGACATGCAACAATCCATTTGGCAAGCTCATTAGCATCAAGCGCACCAGATTAGTGACTAACTACCAGGACCAGTTCGTCATGTTCCTGACTTGGTGTGTCGACATCACGAACGTGCAGCAGACTGCGATCTTCACGGTTGGCCTCGGTGACCTTCTCCGCGTCGACGTCGAGCTGCAGCGACATGCATCCTTGGAGGACGCCATGGGCCTCACCCAGGGCTTTGAGTTTGAGCGCAGGCTCGTCATGACGGACACACCAACTACCGCCACGCAAGGACCTGACCCAGTCCGCTCCACGTCCGCAACACTATCAGCATAGCGTTTCACCGTGCCACCAATCCCTACAGCATCGCCAACCGCCATGTGCCCGTCACCGGCGCCCGATGAGGGGTTCTTGCGCCTGACGCAGGATGAGATGGCACGGCGTTGGGTGTAGGGACTCTGCTTCAACTGCCTCGCTAAGTTCACATGCAAGCATCGGCATCTCGATCGACGCCATCACTGCCATCTCCACCTACCTAACGATGCACATGCACCTCAGCGTCGTGATAGGTACCCGCAAGCTGCGTGCCCTCGTGGACGCTGACTCCACACATTGTTTCATCACGGCTAACGTGGTATGCCGCATCCGTCTCGTCCCTATTCCGCGCTCTGGTATGACTGTGGGCATTGCCAACGACGATTGTGACGCCTGTGATGGGATCTGTCCTGTTGTCCGGGTCCTCATTGACGATGGGCGCTTCTTCATCGACTTCTTCGCCATCACGCTTGGTGGTTACGACGTGGTCCTAGATTACCCATGGTTGTGCAACCCTTGGACCCACCCTTTGAAACTTCGATTGGTGCGTGGATGACCACGTGAAGTGGGTCGGCTTGGATTGGCGATGTGATCACGAACAAGAAATAAAACCATCACCTCATCGGATTCCATCCGACTAACATGAGTAAAAACATCAGATTCCATCCGAGCACCAAACCGACCATTGGATTCCATCTAGCCTCTTGACCACACCAGGGTACCACCAGCTGGCCACCAACCAACCAGAAGCCCAGTAATCATGAAGAAGTCCAAGCTGCTCTTGACTGAGAACAGCAACGGATAGATCGGTTTTACACTGCGTAGAGGTTGTACACTTCCACCACAAGTTGTGCTTTCCCCTTACGTTGAACACCACAAAGGCGAACCAGGGTAATCACACTACAAGACCTTTCAAAAGTAGTAGGCTCCCACCTCAAAGACACTCACTAAGGTTTCACCGCTAACATGGGAGTCTGTTTTCCCTCCACTGTAGAATTCCCCTTTTGTGCTACTAAATCATCAAACAGTGCCAATAGGTGGGGCAACTTTTTTTAGTCAGTCAGGTCCAGAGCCATATAGACTTTGTGGTTGCGCGAATATGCCGGATTACAGGCTTGACAAACTAATCCTTAGAATCTAGAGAAGACACTTGCACCAACCCATGTGTACACGACACAAACCAAATCAAAACCATCAAATCAACAGAACCATCCACCGTTCCATCCATCCTACTCAGATTCCCTAATCAAGTTCTCATTGCATAGGAATTAATCAAGTTTAACATTGTAGCCCAACCAGACTGCAAAGCTAAGCATATATGTAAGTGAACCCTAACATAGCATTCTAAATTATGACATAGCATGCCTGATGTATTATCTACTCTAATAGAATAAAATAAATATACGATCAAGTATGAACAAGGATTCTTGCCTGTAGGAGAAGAACAATAGACAACTTTGAGCTCTTTGTCTTGGAGATCACAAATAGCTCACTTCGTAAATACGCAAACAACAAGAAACAACACACAATAAAGAATAAGATAACAGTACACCAAACATTTGCAAAGTACTAAACAAATCATCCTAATGCATTCTACTCGTTCCTACGAAGTATGGGCTGAAAGTGTGATTGACATGATGTTTACGGATTGGAATGCAATAAAAATAGGAATAAGTCCAGATTACCACCTCAACTCTTCTAAAAGTCTAGAATTCAACCCCAAACTATAATACCGGGTATATGACCCCCTCGAACTGTCAAAACCGGATACAGAACACCCCGAGCCAACCAAAGACCGGTTTTGATCCCAGCTGGCATCCACGTCATCCCGCCAACAATCCTGCCACCACCGTCACTCATCTGCCCCTTCGCTCCCCGCGCCTCACCACCGACCTGGCCACGAGGAATTGCAAGATCCGTAGTCAAGTACCCCTGTGCAGATGCGAGCTCAGCGTTGGCTGGCACCACCGTCGCCGTCCCGGAGACGAAGGAAGTCGCTGTCCAGAAAGGCAACGGAGGCCAAGGACGCCGCTGCACCTCCCGCCGGAGCAGCTCCCAGATCTCCCGCCGCTATGGCCAAAGCTTCGTCGACCACACCTCCTGCTCGTACTCCAGCAACCAAGTACTAATCAAGAACCGAGGCACAGGTGGATTGACTTGAATAGATCGACGATTGAGTCAGATTTGAGAGCAATGACCACCGCTGCTAGCCCCATCTAATAGCTCGCTAGCGCACTGGGTGGTCATCTCCCTGGATGACAAACACGAGGATGAAGGTGCGGCCACCTCCTGGGTGGACGTCGCGGGGGCCCGAGCTGCTCGTAGGGCACGCCGCTGACGAGGTCACCACAGCGCCGTAGCAGGGATGCAGGGGATGCATATGCAGTGGATTACTCTCGTGTGCGCGGACGACGGCGCGGCAGCATTGATCCAGTACTTCACTTGCCATCGTCATGGCCTGCTCCGCCTTGCCGGTGCGGCTCTCGGCCTCCCCTGCTCACCATCTCCTTGCAGCGCTATTCAATATGCAGAGCACTGTGGGAAACATAGGGAGAGGGACTAGATGCATGCTAAGAGGTTGTAGCTTCTTTGCAGTGGAGGGAGAGAGCGTTGGGAGGGAGGGAGAGGAGCACCGGCCGCCGGGAGTGAGACGGGATAGCGCCGACGGAGACAAAGGGCGAGCGCACATTGCACAACAGAGATTAGAAGGAAAGGGTTGTTGACGTGGAGCGTTGACCGGCTGACATGGACACCAGCTCAGACCAAAACCGGTCTCCAGTGAGCTTGGGGTGTTGCGTATCCGGTTTAGACAGTTTGAGGGGGTCACCTAGCCGGTTTTATAGTTCGAGGTTGAATTCTAGACTTTTGCTGAAGTTGAGGGGGGTAATTTGGACTTATTCCATAAAAATATGACAGCAAAGTTGTGCCATGATTAGGAATAAGTGCAGAGGCTGAAAGGCAAAAGTAGCTTTTGAGGGCGGGGTAGAGGTAGACAAAGATTGACTTGGAGTGAGGCGGTAAAAGCAGACCTTAAGGTGTGGAATATTTTGAAGGAAGTAACTTTTGATAGGAGCTTTCTCAAAAAAAAAAATTGATAGGAGCGCTTGGAGACTAGCTATCAACGTGCCTGAACCTTGACCTTGGTTTCTTGGTTTTCATCTCTAGCCTATCCCAATTTGCTTGGGACTAAAGACTATTGTTGTTGTTGCTGTTGTTGCTGAAAAGCAAAAGTAGCATTTACTCAGGAAGCTTTGGGGTGGGGTGTGTTGGTCCATAGCTCATGGATCAAGAGAGAATAGACTATAGTCTACGGTGTAATGTATTTTTAATCGGTAAAAATATTTGCGTGGAATAGAAAATACCTTGGAGGCAAATCGAATTTCAAGTCATGACACAGGGCAAAATAATAATAATATTTGTACAAAAAAATATTTGTACAAAAGTGCTACAATTGTATTGGACTTTTACTAGACTCCTAATATTTTGTCCCTTTTCCTTTCACACTATCTATCAATTTTAGTTCAGATGGCTATGAGTGAATCATTTCACTTTTTTTTTATATTCCCATTACCTGTTGAGATTTTAATGCATGCACGAAGTTGAACTAAAGTGTATGTAAATCATGTGCATACATTTTGTGACTAGAACAACTAAATCCGATGCATTCACTATACTAATAATTATCTGTATTTCAATTAAACATTAGGTACTAAGGAAAAACCCATCATCTCCTATAATGAACTCCAAAGATGTAGAGCTACAGGAGCTTATTTTAAAGTGCGGTGGTCTTCCAAAAGTGATAGTTGCTGTAGCTGAGTTCTTGGCACCCAAAACAGTCACATGGATGGATTGTGCAAGTTCTTTGAATCTAAAATTTATGCAAGAGCTGGAGAGCAGCCCAGAGTTTGCTTGTCTGCAGGAACTCTTTGGTTGGATGCACTGCTACTTTCGAACCTGCCCTGATTTCCTGAAGCCATGTATCTTCTATCTATCAATTTTTCCTCGAGATCACAGCATTCGGAGCAGGCGTTTAGTGAGACGCTGGATTGCAGAGGGCTACTCCAGGGACACTGACAAAATATCTGCAGAGGAGAGAGGGGAGCAATTTTTTGGCAGGCTCCTTGATCTGAGCATAATCATGCAGAAACCATATTCATTCACCACAGTATTTAATGACAGAAGAATTGTCTTGTGCCAAGTCAATAGTTTTGTCCGTGAGTATATCATCTCAAGGCAAATGGAAGAGAACCTTGTATTTGAATTGGGCGGTAGTTGCACGCTAACAACTCAACGCACGGGCCGTCATCTCATCATACTGAAAAGTTGGGACAGAGATAGAATTGTGTTCGAGAGCATTGACTTCTCCCGATTACGGTCCCTGACGGTGTTCGGAGAGTGGAGGTCATTCTTTATTTCTGACAGGATGAGGTTGCTTAGGGTGCTTGATCTTGAGGATGCATCAGGTGTAAAATATGAAGACCTCAAAAAAATGATAAAGCTTCTTTCTCGCCTCAAATACCTTTCCCTACGGGGATGTACCGAGGTTTTCTTGCTGCCAAATTCATTGGGTGATTTGAGGCAGCTTGAGACTCTGGATGTCAGACACACATCCATAACAACCATGCCACGAACCATCACTAAACTGAAGAAGCTACAGTATATTCGTGCTAGTACTAGCAAACCAACAGAACCAATACCACATAGTTCTGGTGCAGCGGATGCAACAAAGAAGCAACCAACACAACATACCTCGGTATCATGGCCATCGTCTGTGTTCTACAGATGTCGACAACTGGAAGGTGTTGAGGTGCCTACTGGTATAGAAAAAATGACTGCATTGCTCACCCTTGGTGTTGTTAATGTTGACTTTGCACGTGGAAAGACCATCTTGAGGGAGCTCGTGAAGCTCACACAATTGCGTAAGTTTGGAGTATCTGGAATCAGCAGGAATAACATCAAAGATTTCTGTTTGGCCATCTCAGGTCATGCCCATTTAGAATCCTTATCAGTTAGGCTCAAGAAAGACAATCAAGATTGTTTGAATGCCATTCCACCTGACTTCGTGCCACCTAAGAACCTACAGAGCTTTAAACTCTATGGCCTAGCAGACAAGTTGCCAGAGTGGATTAACCAGCTTTACAATCTCAAGAAGTTAGTTTTGGAGCTGACTATGTTACCTGAAAATACTATTAGCAGCCTCCGGGATCTGAAAGTATCTATTCTACGTCTTAGTATTAAGGAGCTTCCTGGTGGTAAGCTCAATTTTTGTGTCATGTTGAATGGAGAACAGTTACGCTGCTTTGAAACAGTGAAGGTACTTGATATTTCTTGCTGCTCCAGCTTGGATGTAACTTTTGGATCACAAGCACTGCAGAATCTTGAGCTGTTGAAGGCTTCCTGCTGTAGTGAGCCAGGGTCGGTGAAGTTCTCTGGACTAGAAAAGCTGTCTGAACTGAAGGAAGTCCATATTAAGGGTTCACATGATGGCACACTCAAGAAAGACGTGGAGGGGCAACTCTCCAGGCATCAAAAGAAACCTGTTTTGAAGATTGAATAAGTACTTTGGCCCACTGATGGATTCTGAGCACTAGACTATCATAGTGATCTGCCATCCAGATATCAGAGGATTTATGGCCGGTGCTGTTCATTCCTCTTATTTCCTCACTGCCCTAGGGGCCCAGTCTAAACCAATCAGAATGTCCTGTTCTGCAACTATTGCGCCAATAAACGCTGAAACATGAAAGCTTCCTTTTTCATCCCATACTGATCGGTCTACTGCTCCTATGTGTGTTGCATTGCCAGTAGAAGTAAGATACAAACCTGAACTCTGCTTTGTTTATTTGCTCCGTACATAGAAAAAAAACCGAGCTTGTATGTTTATCTTCTGAAAGGGCTCTCATGTTGCCGTTATATGTATAGACCTGTCCATTAGTGTTGTACTTCTATTGACTATTTGTGTTGTACATTTGCCACGGATGCTCCTCTCTTGTTGTTTGTGTATATTTCTTGGCCTGGTTTTCTTTTTCATTTTTTTTTTTTGGAGAGGCTTTGGCTGGTTTTCTGTATGACGGTTCCACCTAATTGATCTGTGCGAGCAAGGTTGTTTCGTACTTTCATGGCCGCATCGATCTGCGCGATTGACTTTTCAGTTTGAAGGCATGTTTGCCCTCTGGATTTATTTCCCAAATGAAGGATTTTAGCGGTCAGTTAATGCTACTGATATCTAAGTTTCTAGACGAACATAGCATAGTACTCTCTCCGTCCCTAAAAGATTGTCGCCGTTGGTGTGCGTGCCACAAGTTTGACTTGATTTGTAAAAAATACATGCAACATTTAAGTCTCCAAATATTTTTTATAAAAAACTAGATCTAAATATCTATCTAATACTATTCATATTATAACATAAATGTTAATATATTTTTATATATAATTAGCCATAGATTTTTCTCGGGAAGTGAGAAAGACACTCTTTTAGGGACGGAGGGAGTAGTTAGCAGCCACTATAGTGGTTAGCAATTACACTTATTAGTTCCCTACTTTGGGTTGATGATCATATGATGATATTTATAGACTGAATAATAAAGTATCAACTGTGCAAGTGTTTGCACATGGACACTTTGAGTACTAGGTTATGTTTGTTTCCAAGCGACATTTTGCCATGCCTAAGGGTGCGTATAGGTCCCCCAACTTTCTCCGAAAAAACACTATTCATCTAACTTTTTCTTATTCATCACAATCCTTCCACTCACAGAACACGCTTCCCAACATGACCTACAGTGTTTTTCTGGATCTACAGTGTTTTTTTTTCTTCCAATCTAAACTCACCCTAAGGTTAGACTTGCCATATGTATTTCAGTAGGTGTTTGTTATTTAAATGAGGCTCGTCACAACTGCCACGAGTGCTTGCCATGGCTTTCTGCGTTAATTTCGTGGCGAGTTTTTCCTCCGCCATCGCTTATGGCGCGCCACACAGGCATCACTTGTCTGTGTTGCTTTCTACATGATAATTTTTCTATGCTCAAACTCTTGGATGGAGACCATGATAGTTTGTAATCAAGACCATGGTTGTTAAATTCTTTTAGGGAAATTCTATTCCACGACTCGTCGCGTTCAACGGTGAGCGCACCGTCACCGTCTATTTGCCACTGGTTAGGGTTCCTAGTTGATGGGGAGGGCTTCATCCTGGTGGCCCTATAAGGGGTCGGGGGCAGCGGCCGGCCTGGCGGAGGCACCGGACGCCAGGCAAAGGCGGCCGAGAGGCCACCGGAGAGGGCGGTGGTAGACCCTAGTAGGCGGGTGGATTAGCGTGCGAATGGCGGCAAGGTGCGACGCTGGTGCCAGCCGTGGGTCCCACGCGACTGGTCGCATGTTAGCCCACTCCATTCTTTTTATATAATATATGGTTGAAAGAAAATTATTCTAATTTTTTATATGGCAACTCCATTCATTTAATATAATATATGGTTGAAGGAAAATATATTCTAGTTTTTTATTTGGCAACAACTTGTGTAATAAAAATAATTCCTCACAGAAACAACAAAAGTAATTTATTTTTTATCAAACACTTGTGCCAGCTATCCAAACATCAACCACACAAAATCTAATCTTTGTTATCAACCAAACAATCCAATTTTGATGCGGCAAACACCTAATCTTAGGTGTGGCAAAATGTGATCGAGAACCAAATGTGCATCTACTCTTTTTTTTTTTATTAACCAACATGCATAAGAAGAAGAGTTACAGCTAACTAACCAGCAAAACAAATACAATTTTTAGTAGTTTTTAATTAGGTAGAAATTTTATTTTATAGTATATACACTTCAATTTTATGAGTGATCTTTACATTCCACTCCGGCACCAATCTACTACCAACTTGCTGTTAGAATATTTAGGCCTGGCCCATTATTCTATTTATTCAAAAAGGATTATGGCCTACTTTTAATGTTATAGTTATTATGGTTAAAACTATATTGGTAGTGGAAAAGAATCTCAACCGACTTAAAGGGTCAACCTTTGGTGCACCTCTTGTGAAGCCGGTAAGGGGAGATTAGCGAGCCACACGCGCGCACGCGGTCGCTTGCCTCGCCGGGCCGGGCCGGGCCGTGGGCGTGGCGAGGCGAGGCGAGCGTGCGTGCGTGAGCATGAGCCTAAGCCTGAGACGTCCTCCTCCTCCTCTGCTGCTACTCCGCTTCCCCATCACCAGCGCTGCGCGCACATCTCCAGCGAGAGCAGGTGCCTTTGACACCGTTGCCTCTTCGAGATCCTGCTCGGGATACCGGGGCAATCAGGTTTCTGGGGAGCGTCTTACGCGAGGCGTGGCGTGGCATGGCGAGGCGGGGCGAGCGTGCGTGCGTGCGTGAGCCTGAGCCTGAGACGTCCTCCTCCTCCTCTGCTGCTAGTCCGCTTCCCCATCCCCGGTGCTGCGCGCACATCTCCGGCGAGAGCAGGTGCCTCCGACACTGTTGCCTCTTCGACATCCTGCTCGGGATACCGGGGCAATCAGGTTTCTGGGGAGCATCTTCACGCGACTGCTCGCCCAGAACCACTGCGTCTTCACCGGCGTACGGTTCACCACCCTGGACACTCCGCCGCCGTCGAACCACTACACCGCGCTGCGTCTCCTTTCTATACGACTCCGGCGCACGGACTGCACTGCATCAACGGACCTTCCTGCATTGAATCGGTACGACTCCTTCGAGCAAGGCCAGTCGAGGAATACCATGAGTTCAGATGGTATTCCTCCAGCTGGTAACGGCGCAACCGATGCCTCCGGCAAAGGTCCCGCCCCAGGGTACATTTCGATGTCCGAACTGCTATCCTTTATTTTATTTGTGTTCTTATTTAAATCTGAACAGGTGCACATTGATTGTTTCACTCACTATAGTCATGCAAATATTTGTGAATTTAATTATAACCTTTGGCATTAAAATATAGCCTATTACAGATAATTATCCAACACTTGCTAGGTGATAATATGTTGATAGGTTTTCGGTTGCTCAATTTGCTTCATCCATTAAGCCAAACATTTTTGACGGTACAAACTTTGTGAGTTGGCGTGAACGGATGGTACTATGGTTCACCACCATGGGCATCATGGATGTGGCGGAAGGGAAGCCCGAATAAGGCACTCCCGAGCAGGGAAGTGCGTTCGAGGCTAAAGACAGTCTCTTTCGCGGATGCGTCCTTGGTATTATTGCCCCACACCTCATTAATCACTTTCTTAAGAAGAAGACTGGGAAAGAGATGTGGGATGCCCTTGACGCTCAGTACAGGCTGTCTGATGCTGGTAGTGAGCTATATCTCATGGAGCAGTTCCTAGACTACAGGATGGTGGAAGACCATCCTGTGGTGGAACAAGCTAATGAGTTGCATGTGCTGGCAAAAGATCTCGGCTGTTGCAACAAAGAGAACCCTTGTGTGCTGCCCGACAAGTTTGTGGCCGGAGATATCATCTCCAAGCTGCCACCTTCTTGGAGGGATTTTGCTACTTCTCTGAAGCACAGGAGGCAGGAGTTCACGATTGATAGACTCATTGGCACTCTTGATGTGGAGGAAAAGGCGAGAGCAAAGGACACACGCAACAAGGGGGCACTTGTTGGTGCAAGCGCGAACTTTGTTCAGAAGAACATCAATGCTCGCACCAACAACAAGGGCAAAGGCAAGAAACCACCTCAGCCATAAAATCTGAGGAAGGCTAAACAAACCACCGGTTTCAAGAAGAAGAAGGGAGCCTGCTACGTGTGCGGGAGTGAGGACCACTTTGCTGGAAAGTGTTCTCAATACAAAGGAGGCAAGTCTGCCAACATGGTCATTAGCGAGCCTAGAGGAACATCGGGGTACGGTAATTATTTACCTACAATTTTTTTAGTTATGTGCACACCCGAGTGGTGGGTAGATACTGGTGCTAATATTCATGTATGTGCTGACATTTTCTTGTTTTCTTCATACCAGGTCGGGGGGGGGGGCTACCTCCTTGTTGATGGAGAACGGAGCTCATGCGCGTGCACTTGGTGTTGGTACGGTCAATCTGAAGTTTACTTCGAAAAAGATCGTGCAGCTGAAGAACGTGCAGCATATCTCTACCATCAAGAAGAATCTAGTCAGCGGCTCTCTACTTTGTAGAGATGGTTTTAAATTTGTCTTCGAGTCAAATAAATGTATTGTGTCAAAGTTTGGAACCTTTGTTGGTAAAGATTATGATAGCGGAGGTCTG
Source organism: Digitaria exilis (assembly GCA_015342445.1). Classification (NCBI taxonomy): domain Eukaryota; kingdom Viridiplantae; phylum Streptophyta; class Magnoliopsida; order Poales; family Poaceae; genus Digitaria; species Digitaria exilis. The sequence goes on from JACEFO010001851.1 coordinate 147,852, forward strand.
TTCCGTTTTTCTCTTGATGATGGGTGTAATAAAGTAGTGAACAATATCGTTAACGTTGATGAATCTAATGTTTGACATTCGAGGCTTTGTCACGTTAATTTTGGTTGTATGTCATGACTTGCAAATTTGAGTTTAATTCCAAAGTTTACCTTTGCCAAGAATTCTAAGTGCCTTGGATGTGTTGGTTCAAAACAAACTCGCAAGCCTCACATGGCTGCTGAGGCGAGGGACTTGGCACCTCTAGAATTAATTCATTCTGATCTTTATGAGATGAATGAAGTCTTGACAAAAGGTAGAAAGAAATATTTCATGACACTTATCGATGATAGCACTAGATATTGTTACATTTACTTATTGGAAACTAAAGATGAAGCGCTTTACTATTTTAAAATCTATAATGCTGAAGTAGAAAACCAACTTGAGAAAAATCAAAAGAATTAGGTCAGATCGCGGTGGCAAATATTTTTCGAAGTCGTTTGATTTATTCTGCGAAGAACACAACATTATTCATGAGAGAACCCCTCCCTATTCGCCCCAGTCAAACGGGGTTGCCAAGAAAGAACCAAACCTTGACTGACTTGGTTAACGCCATGTTGGATACCTCAGGACTTTACAGGGAATGGTGGGATGAGGCTATATTGACAGCATGTCATGTCCTAAACCGTGTGCCTCCAAAGAATAAAAAGAAGACACCATTCGAGGAATGAGAAAAGAAAAGGCTAACGCTTTCTTATTTGCATACTTGGGGTTGTTTGACCAAAGCAAGTGTGCCTATCAACAAAAAGCGCAAACTTGGACCTAAAACTGTAGATGGAGTTTTTCTTGGTTATGCTATTCGTAGCGTTGGCTATAGATTTTTTTAGTAAACTCTAGAGTACCTGACATGGCGGTCGGTACAATTTTTGAGACCGGAGATGCTACGTTCTTTGAGAACATTTTCCCAATGAAAGATAGAACAAGTTCATCTAGGCAAGAGATTATCGAGGATGATATCTTCGCCGAACCGATTGTACATGATGAACTTTCTCATGTGAGACATCCTGAGGAGGATTACAATGAAGCTCCCAGAAAGAGCAAGAGACAGAAGACTGCAAAGTCTTTTGGTGATGATTTCATTGTATACCTCGTGGAAGACACACCTAGGACTATTAAAGAGCCATATTCAACTCCTGACGCTGACTATTGGAAGGAAGCGGTCGGAAATGAAATGGACTCTGTCATGACTAATGGTACCTGGGAGGTAGTTGATCGCCCCTATGAATGCAAGCCTGTGGGTTGCAAATGGGTGTTCAAGAAAAAGCTTAGGCCTGATGGTATTATTGACAAGTACAAGGCTAGGCTTGTGGCCAAGGGTTATACCCAGAAAGAAGGAGATGACTATTTTAACACTTACTCACCTGTTGCTCGATTGACCACTATCCCGATTGACCACTATCCGAGTGCTACTCTCACTGGCAGCCTCCTATGGGCTTCTCGTTCATCAAATGGACGTGAAAACAGCTTTCCTAAATGGGGAGTTGGAAGAGGAGGTCTATATGAATCAGCCTGATGGGTTTGTGGCAAATGGTCAAGAGGGAAAGGTGTGCAAGCTGTAGAAGTCTCTGTATGGTCTCAAGCAAGCACCTAAGCAGTGGCATGAGAAGTTTGACAGAACTCTAACCTCTGTTGGTTTTGTTTCAAACGAAGCCGACAAATGTGTGTACTATCGCTTTGGTGGAGGTGATGGAGTGATTTTGTGTCTGTATGTGGATGACATACTAATCTTCGGGGCTAATCTTAATGTGATTAAGGAAGTCAAGGAATTTCTCTCTCAGAGCTTTGAGATGAAAGATCTGGAAGAGGCCAATGTTATCCTCAATATCAAGCTGGTAAATGATGAAAATGGTGGGGTGACTCTGTCACAGACTCATTACGTGGAGACGATGTTGAGTCGCTTTGGTTACAGCGATTACAAGTCGGTCTCAACTCCTTATGATGCCAGTCTAATATTGAAGAAGAATAAAAGGATAACGAGAGATCAACTGAGATACTCTCAAATAATTGGTTCATTGATGTATCTAGCCAGCGCTACGAGGCCTGACATCGCATATGTTGTGAGCAAATTGAGCCGGTTTGTTTCAAACCCGGGCGATGATCATTGGTGAGCTCTTGAAAGAGTAATACGCTATCTAGTAGGGACAATGGACTATTGAATTCATTATACCGGGGACCCTAAGGTTCTAGAAGGGTATAGTGATTCCAATTGGATATCAGATGTTGATGAGCTCAAGGCCACGAGTAGTTATATGTTCACACTTGGAGGTGGTGCTGTTTTCTGAAAGTCTTGCAAGCAGACTATCTTAACAAGGTCAACAATAGAAGCAGAACTCACAGCATTGGATACCGCCACAGTTGAGGCCGAATGGCTTCGTGAACTCCTTACGGACTTGCCGATAGTTGAAAAACTGATACCGACAATTTTGATGACCTGTGATTATCAAGGTGAACAGCTCTAAGGACAACATGAAGTTATCCAGGCATGTGAAAAGGCGGTTAAATTCTGTCAGGAAACTGAGAAACTCTGGAGTTATAGCCTTGGATTATATTCAGACGGCTAAGAACCTGGCAGATCAATTCACAAAGGGTCTTTCACGTAATATGATAGACTATGCATCTTTAGAATTGGGCTTGAGACCTACGTGAGTTACTATGTAGCTGAAACCTATCTTGTGTGATCAGAGATCCCGTGAAGCAGGATGGTGCAACAAGCTATAGTGTAACTGAGAGAAGAGAACATTTAACAAAGGCTCATTCCATGAGAAGATGCTTTTCTCTTCAAACCTGTAAGGTAGGATGGTTTATACCTTAATGTGTCCCAAGTGGTTTTATGGAACAAGGCAGTTGTTTCATTGAAACAGAGATGTTGTCCTACAGAACATCTTTAAGGAACACACCTATATGAGCCTGACTACTGGTCATAGTCTATGAGATTTGGGTGCTCTCTAGAAACTCATGAAAGGCATGGAGTATGACCCATAAGCTCCAAAACAGCAGAGATGCTCCTACAGCCTGGTATCAGTGTAGAGCTCTGGTGAAACTTGTTTACACAAAACTGGCAATTCAAGGCATAGTCCATTGTTTAGTTGTGAACAAATGTAGCCCTAGTTCTAGATGGAAGTTCAACTTAACAGTCTCCATCAAATACTGATATCAAAGACGATATGAGAACATTTCAAGTACGGCTTAGAATCCTTGGTGGGGATTGTTAGAATATTTGGGCCCGGCCCATTATTCTATTTATTCTAAAAGGATTATAGCCTACTTTTAATGTTATATTTATTATGGTTAAAACCATATTGGTAGTGCAAAAGAATCTCAACCGACTTAAAGGGTCAACATTTGGTGCACCTCTTGTGAAGCCGGTAAGGGGAGATTAGCGAGCCACACGCGTGCGCTCGCCTCGCTGGGCCGGGCCGTGGACGTGGGCGTGGCGAGGCGAGGCGAGCGTGCTGAGCCTGAGCCTGCGTGCGGGAGGGGTTTCTCTTTTGCTGGTTATGGCAATTGAAGACGCGGTAATTGGAAGGGCTGATTATGGCAATCAATGATACCATAATTGAGCCTTCTCAATACTCACCCGTCCAGGTTCATCTTCTCGTCTCCCTCCAAGGGCTATATAAACAGGGCCATCCTCTCCTTCGAGTACTCCTCCTCCTCCTCTGCTGCTACTCCGCTTCCCCATCGCCGGGGCTGCGCGCACAGCTCCGGTGAGAGCAGGTGCCTCCGACACCGTTGCCTTTTCGAGATCCTGCTCGGGATACCGGGGCAACAGGTTTCTGGGGAGCGTCTTCACGCGATTGCTCGCCCAGAACCGCTGCGTCTTCACCGGCGTACGGTTCACCGTCCTGGACACTCCGCCGCCGTCGAACGACTACACCGCGCCGCGTGTCCTTCCTGTACGACTTCGGCGCACAGACTGCACTGCATCAACGGACCTTCCTGCATTGAATCTGTACGACTCGTTCGAGCAAGGCCAGTCGAGGAACACCATGAGTTCAGATGGTATTCCTCCAACTGGTAATGGTGCAACCGATGCCTACGGCAAAGGTCCCGGCTCGGGGTACATTTTGATGTCCGAACTGCTATCCTTTATTTTATTTGTGTTCTTATTTAAATCTGTGTTAAATCTGAACACTTGCACATGGATTGTTTCACTCAGTATAGTCATACAAATATTTGTGAATTTAATTATAACCTTTGGAATTAAAATATAGTCTATTACAGATAATTATCCAACACTTGCTATATGTTATTTATTATGATGCTGACTACCACCATAGTCCACAGACCACAGGCCTACAGCTGCAGCAGCAGGCACGAATATGATTATTCCAAAAAAAAAAAGGCACGAATACGATTCCCCTCTGCATTTTCCTTTTTCCGCACGAGCTGTAGGGACTGTAAACGTGTACTCACTCCGTCCAAAAAAAACATGCACGTTTGGGATGCGTGCTAGTTGAAGTAGTTCATGTTTGATTAAATTTGTAGAAAAATATATTCGTATTTATGGCTCTAAATAAATTTGTTAAAAAACTACATTTAAAAATGAATCTAATAAGATATATTTTATCTAATAAATATTTATATTTTTTTATTTATAATTAGTCAAAGTTAAGATTCTGGAATTTATTGGGAAGCGAAAATTGCATGTGTTCTGGGACGGAGGGAGTAGTATCCACCAACGGTGTGAAACGCGGTGACTGACAGTGACGGTGACGCCTTCAGGCCCAGGCACACGCTCTGTAACGCGGAGTCCCGGACCCAATCTCTTCCTCGCAACTGCTCAAACAGCACCTGGAAATTCTCGCGTCCCCTTCTACCTTTTGGGACTGGGCTCCATAGCAGCACCAAGCTCACCTATCTTGGAAAAAAAAAAACAACCATATTTCTCTATTGAGCATCTTGGTCTGGAGTCAAGTCAACACGCCGGCCTCGTTGCGGTCCAGATCTAATCGAGTCGGTCTTTATAATCTTCAAATCCCAGCAGCTCACCCTTCACCCGGCCAGCAATATCAGCCCGTAGGTCTGGTTCTTCCATCTCTCCACCAGCTTGGAGCCGTCGAGCAGTCCTCTTCTCCAGGTCAGTGCTTCAAACAAGCAGCTTACTTTCGATTGGTTTGAGTCTTTCAGATAGTTTGTGCAAAATCTTTGTTCTACTCATATATGTTCTTGAGCAATCTCCATATTTCTTTCTGAAGTTGAAGTTGCAATAAATCTTGTAGAGTTAGCTCTAATCCGCTTGTAGCTGCTTCAAATCATCAGGAATGGCCGCTGACGCCAGCAGTGGTAGCCAGTCGACTCTTCTGAGCACTTTGCCTAATAACCTACCATATGATTTTCTGAAAGACATCACAGAAGGGTTCTCCGAAGCTCGAAAGCTTGGTCAAGGTGCATTCGGAACTGTCTATAAGGTACTGTTATGCTCAAATCCTCTCCTGTTTTAAAACAATGTCAAAATATATGAACGCATGCCCATTACACTATCTAAGATGTCAAAGTAACAGGGTACTCTGCAAGATGGGAAGTTGATTGCTGTGAAGAAGCTTGCAGATAATTCGCCAGTGCCACCTGAGAAACAGTTCAAGATTGGGGTTGGGAATCTTATGGCTCTCCAGCATACGAATATAGTGAGGTTGCTGGGCTACTGCCGTGAACCGCAGAAGAAAGTGATGGAGCACAATGGAAGATACATTATTGTAGACGTGGTTGAGAGCTTACTCTACTATGAATACATTCCTAATGGAAACCTTGGAAAATATATTTTCGGTACGTAACACATTTGCTTTGTCATGAATTCACTTACATGTAAAATGTTATAAAAATACATGACCCATGTTTTCATGCTACAGATAAAGCTTCTAAACCTGAGTGGAAGACATGCTTCGAGATAATCAAGGGTATCTGCCAGGGCTTACGTTTCCTACATAAGGCAATGGATGGTCATAGACCAATCGTCCATTTGGATCTTCAGCCTTCCAACATATTGTTGGATCATAACATGGTGCCGAAAATCTCAGATTTTGGCCTGGCAAGACTCTTTGGTGAAGAACAAACCCGAATAAATACAATAAATGTTGTTGGGAAAAAGTAAGCCAATAACTTATCTAAAATCCACTATTTTGTTTCTTAATAATAATAAAATTGTATCTATGGCATGGTCCCTATCTTCTCATTGACATTCATGCTTTTTCCAGGGGGTATATGGCACCGGAATATCTATATAGGGGTGAAATTTCAGCCCGGTCTGATATATATAGCTTAGGTATAGTAATCATGGAGATCACAACAGGCGAGATGAATTCGTCAAGTGACAAAGACATGTCTGCAAGGGACTTTATAGATAAGGCAAGACTAAGACTGAACCATTTTTCAGATGGTTATTCTTTGTTAGTTTGTATGTTATCACTTAGGCTCACACCTCTAATTCTGCAGGTGCAACAAACGTGGACAAACGAGCACATTGCATCCGTGTACTCAAAACTAGATCCAGTCAGCCTCCAGGAAGTAAGAACATGCATTGAAATTGCGCTAAAATGTGTTGTTGTTGATCAGAACAAGAGACCTTCTATAGTTGAAATTGTTGAGGAGCTCAATGGAATGAAGGCTCACTGATTGGCGAAGTAGTACGTACTATGCAAGGGATACTGTTGTAGACTGCGCTTGATATCCTTTATGAAATCATCGACATAATAAATGTATCAGCTACTAACTTTGTATTTTTTAACGATGCATTCCTCGGTTTAGCTCCAGCTTGATTTGGGTTACTTATGGATCAGACATGAACTGTGACGCCTGAACTATTCAAGTGCTGATTTATCTTTTTCTATCTTCTTTCTTAAATATTTGGTCAACCCTAAACTTTGCATGATAATTGATCCAATCGTTTTTTATGAATTTTTTAGGTGCCGGTTTATATGGTACCGTGTTTGGTAACACAGTAATACCTAAAAGGGCAATAACACTACATGTCAGACTGTTGTAGACTAGATGCAAGCAATCGTTGACATAATAAATGTATCAACTACAAATATGTGTATTTTTGGAAGAGATTTAGCTCCATCTTGATTTGGTTACTTATGGATCTGACATGAACAGTGACACCTGCAACTGAATTGCGAATTTATCTTTTTTTATCTTCTTGCTTAATTGTTGGTCAATCTCAAACTTTGGATATGATGGTATATCTATTTATTTTTTTTACGAATGTTTTGTTCGCCGGTTTAGATGTTACCGTGAAATGGTAATACTTAAAGGGGTGGCAACATTATACATGTTCTCAGTAATGAACATGTCAAAGTTAACCCTGTTTATACTGGTCTGGTTGTTAAATTTCTATGTGCGTGTGCCATCAACTTATCTTGAAGAGTGCTCGAAACTGTGGCATGGATGTTTCCGTCATTCCGTGTCTACCTCAGATGGGAGTGTATTTTGGTTGATTTTGGACTTTTGTTTCATGAGGTGAATCAAAAAGCTTACTTAGTCGAAAGAGTAATGACTAATTAGCAACTAAATAAAGAGTCGAATATAAGCACATTAGTAATAGGCCTGTCATAGAGAAGGTGGCAGCCAAGCTCACACCCTGGCAGGGCACCCTTATGAATAAGAGCGGTCGGCTGATCGTGATTGAGACAATCGCCGCGGCGGTGCCGATCTACACACTGATGGCAGACAACTTGCCGGCGTGGGCTGTAGAAGAGATTGAGGCTTTGCAACGGAGATTTCTTTGGACTGGCGGCGACCGCTCTGTGCGCGGCAAGTGCATGGTGGCGTGGCCTACTGTTTGCCGTCCGAAAACTCTTGGAGGACTGGGAGTGCCTGACCTGAAGTTGGCTGGCATTGCGCTGCAATCGCGATGGCTCTGGTTACAGAAGACGGACCAGGACAGGTCATGGTCGGCACTTGAGCTCAAGGTAGACTCAACTGTGGAAACCTTCTTCATATCATCTGTGCGATTATTGGAAACGGTCAGAAAATCAGGTTTTGATCTGACCCTTGGCTGGATGGTGCGGCGCTTCCACATATGGCACCAAACCTCCTCAGACTGGTGCCCCCACGACACAGGAAGCAGCGCACCGTTGCCCAGGCTATTCAAGCTCATCGGTGGACTATGGACATCACCGGCACCCTCAACGAGCCTGCTATACAGGAGCTAGAGCTTGTGTGGGACCGTGTCCAATTGATTCAAATTCAGGACGCCGAGCTTGTGTGGGACCGTGTCCAATTGATTCAAATTCAGGACGCAACAGAGGACAAGTTCTTATGGAAATGGTCTGCCGATGGTCAATACTCTGCGAAATCGGCGTACCAAGCCTTGCACCAGGGAGCCTCGGCACTACATGGAGCAAACCTCATATCGAAGACTTGGGCGCCACTGAGAGTGAAGATGTTCCTGTGGCTTGCGTTCCTGCGTCGGCACTGGACAGCGGATAGGCGGCGCAGACACGGACTTCAGACACACACATCCTGCTTGCTGTGTGATCAAGAGAGGGAGACGATGGAGCACATCCTGATCCAATGCTCTTACTCCCAACAGGCCTGGTGGTTTGTCCTGCAGAGACTTGGTTTTACAGCCATTAACCCGGGAACAGGAACTCTCCAAGAATGGTGGCTGCAGCTCCGGAGTCAAATACCGCATACCAAAAGGAAAGGCTTCGACTCTCTCTTCGCTTTGATTGCCTGGCAGCTATGGAAGGAACGGAACGCCCGGCTGTTCCGTGGCAGTGAATCAACCTTGATGGAGCTCATGCTGCGCATCAAGAAGGAGGGTGACGAATGGATAACAGCCGGCGCCGACCAACTGGGCTGTCTCTTCTCTGAGTAATCGCCCACGACCTAGAATAGCTTGTAGGTTGTTGAATCATGTAATATCGCATTCGTGTAACTGAGGGGCGTGGCTTCGGCCCGCGTTGTATGAACTTTTAACATCTCCTTCTCGATACAAAGATACGCAATTCTCTTGCGTATTCGAGAAAAAAAAATAATAGGAGCATGGTATCTGTTGGCCTCACCCTCGCTCTCACACTCAGGATCACCTCGCCGGAGTTGGAAACCACGCACAAAGATTGACGGTGACGAACGCCGCGGAGCAATAAGCTCCTGTATCTTGGCTTCTATTAATTAAAATGGACTCGGCAGCAAGCACAGCAAGTACTCGGGCTTACATATAGAGCCTCGCGGCACCGGAGCTAACCTCCACACCACGCATGCCTCCACGCCACGCACCGACGCACGCCTCTGTGCTGTGCTGCGATCCGAGAGACTCGCTCATCATCGCGTGAGCCACATGCTCTCCCAACGACGCGGCCTCCAACTCCCAGGATCAACGCCATGCACGGAAGTCCTAACCTCCTACGACTCTATCCTAACCAACTCACACACACATACGTGCATGAGTCTCTGACTCAACCTTTCCTAGCTAGACCCGTACGTGACATGTACACGTACACCAACAACTCTTGAACTCCTCCTGTACGCGACCCACACATGCACGTACACAAGCTGGACCTGAACACCCTATGCGCCATGGACACACCACAGCACACGCTGCACAACACAGACTTGCGAACGCCGCGCAACACACACGCGACGACGCGTTTATTCCTAACAGTATCAACCATAGTTTCAAAGTACTGTTTAGCTTTTTTACTTTTTCCTTGACAACCATACAAAATATTGCATACACAATCAAGTATTGTTTAGCTAAAGAAATTATAAAACATTGCACCTGTAGCAGTACTCTGTTAATACTCTGTTAGACACAGGGCGCTCCTGCCCCGCGCCTCCGGCCGCAACGCACCCACACCACCCCCCGCCCCCGCGTCGCCACCCGAACCCGCCTGTCACTCTGACCCTCACTGCCTCGCTCGCGCGTGTCCTTCTCGCAGCCGGCGCCACCGTCGAAGGCCTGGTCTCGATCCCTCGCTGTGCTCATCCCGTACCCGCTCTCTAGCGCTTGCCTCGCCGCCGCCAGCTTCTCCCTCGCCCACCTCACGCGCGCCCTCGCACTCGTCTCCTTGTTCGGGAGCCGAGGCACTGCAATTATCTGCTCACGCTTCTCGTGGAGTGCCGGCGCTAAGAGGAAACCCGACAACTGTATGACGAAATGCTTGCTGAGGAGGGCAGCGCAAATTACAACAGCACCACCTGCGTGACGTTCGTGCTTGGAAGGGTGAATGTAGATGGGCCGGAAGCTAATTGAAGTGAAGATGGGAAGCGCGGTGCGTACTGCAAGTTGTGTATTCGTTATTTCGGTGTCAGGTAATACCTTTCATGTTCTATTTGTTTTTCTGCCGTAGCAATATTACATATAGATGGTGTCATAGCAAGTAACAGTTGTCTTTTTTCTCAATGCTTCATTAACTGTTCTAGAGCTTATGCTTATCTGTTTATTAGTTGCAGCAAAGCCAAACAAGGTGCTCACTGCTCAGATATACAGCTGGATGTGCAGGACTTACACGGTTACACTACATCCTGGTAAGATCTTTCATGATTCAAGAGCTATTAATAACCATTGACCATGCTCAGAAACAAACTAATACCATCAAATAAATATACTTCAGTAACACCCATGAAAATTCGACAGGCTATGCATCTTCTGAGGGATGCAATCGTAGCTATCCGCCCTTGATTTATGTCTTCTGCATCAGAGATGTGGTGGTTGCATCAATTTGCTTGTGGAAATAATTGGAAGAGGGCATACTCCAGCGATCTTGGCATCGACAGGGGAACCCTTGTGGCATGATCAATCAACTTGAGCTTGGGGCTCGGGGGAATGCTGCTGCCCCCAAAAGAAGAAGAGTCATTATGGGGGTTCCCCAGTCGATGCCAAGATTGCTGGATTTCGGTTCTTTTCCTAAGTTTAAGAGCTGGGTCAATGACCTTCATGTTTGAGCGGAAGGGTATCAATTTTTCTGGTAATAGTAAAGCAATTTTCTGTCCATTTCTCCTAAGAAGACACTTATTGCTGTTCTCTGATTTAACCTTAGTGGACAGCATTTGCGAGCGTTTCTGATTGCCCTGAGGCTCGCAGGAACCTGGCCAACTGATTATGTGCACCATGAGCCGTCATTTCATTAAAATTTTTTGATAGAATGAAGTGTAAGAACGCTAATATTATTGTGGTGCCATGTTACTTTTGTCCACAGGCATAAAACTCGAAGGATGTAATGATGTATGATCTTCAATGGGAGGAAATATGATATGGCATTGTCCTATGTCGATGTGGGCTTCTCAACCTATAAGACACATCTGACCTCGAAGGATTGAAGGTACAGTAACTTGCCACATTGATGGAAACAACTTACCAATCTATAAGATAACGGGTCACTAAAGACCAAAGACAGATCTTTGTTGTTTTAGGCCAAACATAGATTCGCTCCTTTCAACAGGTGTGCCAATGTTAATATGCACTTTTTCTATCGTTTTGGATCAAATTTGCTAAAGAAATATTAACACTTTTTCAGATTGCATGTGGATATATTTTTTTTTCAATTCGTACTGGAGTGCCAAATTGTTCGTGCCTTTAACAACACATGGGCATTAGCTCTAAACTTGCAGCACAATAAGGCTTTATTAGCCGCAAGTAAGTCATACACAACATGGATTAATTATATTCAAGATGCAGTAAAAATTATCTTGAGAAGTACATCTTGTTAGCCTTATTGGCCGACATCTTTCTTTTGAATTTTGTGTCAACCCTGAAATGATTATCGTGTATTCTTTTTATGATTTTTCTTTTGAAACAGTTGTGCTTCATTCTCATAGATGCCCGTAGCATTGTAGCAATGCACAGGCTGTTACCTAGTGTTGTAAACATACCTATTTGAACCAAGAGCTGCCGCTAGTTAGAGTAATGGAGGAAATAAATGGCTCGTCCTTCTATTCCTCATTTTCTGTGTAGCAAAATTCTGTATGCTTATCAAAATTCAGAATATATACAGTAAAAATTTCAGATTGTGAAAAAGTTACAACAAAAACCTTGTTAATTCTCTATATGACAAACTCTGACTTCTAACCATACATTTGACAAGTTTGGCAGAACCTATCAAACATAATGAGTTACTTTTTTCTCTTTTACTCTATAATCACAGGAACTGGACAAATGATCAAGTGTAGCTGTGTTACTATTGTGGTTGTAGTCGATTCTACCCTGATCGATCATCGCTGGAACTGGACATGAAACTGGCATTGTGAATTGAAAGAAAGTAGGAATATATCTCAGGAAGTAGGAATATATCTCAGGATCTTCGTATCTTGGCGCACATGGACGTAAGGATATACAGTTATTATATCTTGGCGCACATTTACGCTAATAAACACATAATCCAAATCATGGACCTCCAGGCATCCCTGCAGGACTCGTGTTATAATTCAGATCATATTCTGTTAGGAATAAACGCGCCAACATCAGTGTGCGTGCGGTGCGTGTGTCGCACCGTAGCGTGAGTCGTGTATGTGCACCAGGGTCTGTCCGTGGTGTGCAAGTCTGGCGTATGTGTGCGTTGCAGTTTGTTTGGTTATAGTTGTTGGGGCTGTTGACGTGTTGTAGTCTAGGTGCAGTACGTGCACATGTTTGTGCCCAAGCTGCTGTATGGATAGAGTCGTAGGCAGTTAGAAGTCTATGGAGTGCATGTGTGCGTGGAGATGGTAAGCACGGAAGAAGCCGCATAGTCCGAGATGAGCGAATGGCTCTCACGGTGTTTGTTGAGCGCGTCGTGCTGATCGTGGCGTGAAGACCGGGTGATTGGAGGTGAGCTCCACCGCGCGTCCCTGGTGGTTAAATACGCCATGTACTCCTAGTTCAGTGTCTTGCCGAGTCCTTTTCAGTTTAATCAAAGCCAAGATACAGGAGCTTGTGCTCCGCGGCGTTCGTCGCTGGCATATTCTTGTGTTGTGTGTTCCCTCACTGAGTTTATTGTGTTCGTGAGTGAGAGCGTGAGCTAGGTGTTGGCCAACATATTCAACACATATAGCCTATTTAACTCTCGCCTTCATAGGATGTTTTCCTCATGCACAGCAGCGGGGAGCAAGAGGAAGCTGCAGCACAGTTTTTTTTTTTATGTTCTTCGATGCTCATGTCGTTTTTGCTTGGCTCCTTGTGTACCTTTCCTCCTCCATAAAATTGGCCCAAAGAGCCAGTCCTTGACTCAGGTAGTCCAGTTCTCTACCCAGTACCAATGCAAGCCTAGGAACATGTTCAGTTGTCCTTGATACATTTGTTTGCTGTTGAGGCTTTTACTTTTAACTCGTCTTCAACCTACGTCTACAGAGTTGCTATGGCCACTTCACATAAGTACGTAGTACAAGTAGTTTTGGTTTCTACACTTCTCATTGTCCGCAGTAGTTATGGCCTTCATCTTCTAATCTTGGGACCAAATTTTTATTCTCTTTAGCATACTTCCTTGCCCAGAAACAAAAATTGATCAATGCAACAAACTCGAAGGCAGCAAGCAGCAAGAAGAAGCGATCAAGATTAGTCCTGTTGAAGTTTGATCCATCCAACCATCCTCTTCCACCTTGGTAGTATCTTGTGTGTCTATTGACGATTTTAATGAAGATGCACGCCAACCATGATGCAAATCCAACCAGGGCGGATTGGACTGCTGGCGCGGCCGGCTTCATCCCTGGTGGGGCCTCTCGCTTAATAAACTCTACTAGGCCGTTGAAAGATCCTAGTTCCATGGCACTAAGCAGAAGGAATTGTATCACAAGCCAGAACACAGACATCGTGTCATTGGTCTCCGTCCGTGTCAAATGGTGCCCTTCAGCAAGTGCCTTTCTCTTTGATTCCACCAATGCTCCTACACATGCTGCCACCGCTCCACACATGGAACCAGCGCAGATTCGTTGCAGGGGACTGATACCGTGTTTGTCACCTGTCATCCTTCTCAGAAATGGTGTGATGAATCGGCTTGAAACTGGCTGCAGAAACATGTGCAATGCTATTGGTATCGCAATGAGTGAAGCAGAGGATATCTCGAAGGTGCCAATCCTTCTGTCCATTGTTCTTCCAACTTGTATGGTCAATGTCATCAGAAGGGTGAAGGGCATGAAGATGAGCAAACTACTAATGAAGATTGGAAGCATTCGGAGGAAAACTTTTGTTTCGTCCAGTTGAGTAGTACTGCAGAATGACCATGGGCTTGTATCTCCAGCATATATGCAAGCTTTGTCTAAGAACCTGTTAAGATTTTTTTTCCCAGATCAGAAAATAAACATGAATATCTGGTATCTTGGGACATAAAACTAACTGTTTTAGTATTCTAGCACGCTAGCATTTTACCCTCATATGAAAGATACTCTGTTCAGAAACTTGTCAAACATTTCTATCAGACCATCGATTTCTAAAAGTTCATATAGTTTAATAATATGAAAATTGTATAAGTATTTCTTATCATGAATCTAAAACATAAACCTTATATAATATTAAACTACAACTTATTTTATAAATGAATGGTCAAAGTTAGAAAGATTTACTTGAGATAAAACCAGAATGACAACTATTATGAAAGGGAGGGAGTGTGGTTTAATGTTTGTTCGAAATATCATTGGCTCTACATAATTGCCATGAAACTTACTCTTTCCTCTTGGTGTACAAATTGTCTTCTCCATCAAGGCAAACTGCTTCACCAATCTCTTGCAAGGCCACGCTATCATGGATAATAGAATGCCTCTTCCTCAATGCAGCAAGAATAACCTACAATGCAAAAAACAAAGCAACTTACACTTGTGGACATTTTGTATTGTTTTATGTAATTTAAGGACAAGTAGTGGAATTCTGACTAACACAGTGTTCAGGTAACCCCTGAAACATACAGAATGCAGAATAACACGCGCTTTTCTACTGTGCATGCCTATTAAATTTTAGCACCAAGTGTTCCTGTACCTGTAGTATTCTAGTTAGAGGACTACCAGTAGGGTTTCGCATCTGATAGAAACGAACTCCACTGGCTGCCATGAGCAGACCTACAAGAACAACCAGGGCACAGATTATAAAGCCAATGTTCCAACCCAGGTTATTTTGTACCCAAACTATGAAGGCCAGTCCAAAGATTGCACCGAGAGAATTCGCAAGCTTGTGCAAAGTCAGGGATCGTCTCTTGACAATTGATCCCTTTGGGTCATCTCTGCTGAACTGATCTGCACAAAGGGATGGTATGCAGGCTCGCATGCAGCCCTCGCCAACAGCAAACAGCAGTAGACTCATGTACAACAGTACTAGGCTCCAGCCATGAGCAGGTTGACAGCTGTTTTGCTCATGGTTTATGTCACAAAACGGAGGACGAAGTGATGGCTGGTGAGCTTGTAACGCTAGAAGCATATAGCCCTGCATTATTGAAGGAAGTGTTGTTTTTGGAATTTAGTATATCCTTGGTATCTTATTTCTCAACCTCAAAAGAAAAATATATACTGGATCTATCTAGTACTATATGGTGACTTAAAAATAGACGATTGGATGCCGATCATATAATAGCTACATAAATAACTTATCTGCGTACTGTATGGTGACTTTCTAGCAACTGTACAACTTTATAAATACTTTTGCAGCTTCTGCAGAATCCATTATATAAGTACAAGCATACTTGACTTTGCAGGGATGGCCTGATGAATCAACTTACAAGGAAGACAAAGGGTCCGAACACAAAGATAGCAGTGGAACACTTGATGCACTCATCAGAGACGAAGTTCATCAGAGCAGTGGATACTGATACAGCGCCCACCAAGAAGGCGATCACGGTTGATGAGCTCACAATTCCCAGGTGCAGCGTACCGTGTAAATAGGCCACCAAACTGAAGTTGGCACTGTTTGGGCAGCTCCTCAAGAGAACCAAAACTGCAGAGACATTGGTAAAATAGTAAGTTGTGTAGTTTTGGTGTTGTTCATGCATGCATATTTGTGCCGCAGTAGAACAAGTAATCTAGAAAAGAATCTACTAAAAAAATCACGTCCATATCTAACTCTATATATTGGTTCAAAGTTCAAGGACCACACTTTATAGTTAGCGTGTGAGAATAAGGTTTTGTTTGGCTTATGGTGGGGCCACAGTTTTTTTTTCCTGTTGCCCTAACCTGATGGACCAATAATACACTGAGTTTTCTACTAGTCCCATTGATGTTCCCATATGTTTAAAGGTCATGCCTGAGTTAATGAATTAGCAGTTGAAACTTGAAAGTCAAAATTAAAGGGCCAAGTAGCACACATGATCTGATGATATTATTCTTTATTTCTTGTTGTTTTTATCTTAATATGTAAATACTTTTGTGCACGATATCAATCAACTCTTAGAATCCTTTATGCCCCCATTAGTTGTTTATGTCTTTGAAAGTAAAAAAGTACAGTTCTGCAGAGATGACTGTTAGACTTTCTTGTGATTCAAGGATTCATCATTTCTGAACAATCAGTTGATTATGTCTCATCAAAGATCTAACTAATTGAATTGATCGTGAGTTATTAGACATATGCATGCTGAACCAAAGCTCACCTAAGCAGAGGTGGCAACAGTAACAGATTAAATGACATTAGTTAAGCCTTTAAAAAATTAATCAACATATTATGCTATATGTTTCCTTTAGCTGAGTTAGGAATAACTCACGTAAGGCCCTTTGCACTTGATTTGCAGAGGTCGGGAGTGTTTTAAGATCTTTGTATATCAACTCGATGTAACGATCTTAAAATCAATAAAGCTTCCTTTATCGGAAAAAAGGAATAACTCATGTATTTTGATGGCATCAATAATATTAATTGATAATGTTTTGGTATTGTTTTTGGGAGCTTATTTCTGTTGTTGATGTGCTGATGGTACTCTGCGCACCGGTGTGAGCCAGCTAACTAGCTTGTCCGCTGGTTGAATGACACTACCTTCCGAGGTCCATGGATTAGCTTATATATTTTGAAGTCTCGAAGATGAAAAAGACAGCAAGTAGCACATCGTCGGTTTTTTTCATTTGAAATTAAAAACGCATCGTGGGATTAGATTCATTATGACCCTTCATATTGTTTATTATGTTGTGCAGAATTAAAAAAAGTCAATGACCCAAGATTATTGCTGATTAGATCTGCGGAATCAAAATCTTTCGATTGTCATTAAAGGGCTAAACACACTTTTCCAAATTATTGTCGGTATGGAAAAAATCATAGAACGTACCCTGTGATCCTGCTGACTCATAAGAATTATAAAAAAAGTTACAGAGTGTGCGTGGTGGTGGGTGTCAGCATGTTCTAGTTAATAAAAACGTAAAGATCAGCTGGATTAATTATTATATATTTTTGGCTAACCTTACTATCCTTTGATCTATTTGGCAAATGTTCAAGAACGATACATGTACTACATGTCTTTCATAGGTGCTCACAGAAACAAGGAATGCGGATGTTTATACCAGTCTCGTGTTTTTTTTTATAAAATATAGAGAAAAAAGCACCTTGGGATATATATCCACTGTAATTGGCAGCTACGACTGGGGAAGCTTGGTTGTTCCACGGGACATATCGTCGGCACGGTTGTGTTGTATAAACCTTGACTTATTATATGTGTACTTTTCAAAAGGAAAATGGCAAAGATAAGATTCGCTGCTGACACCAATATAATTATCATGGGAAATAATAATTAAAATTAAGCTCTTTTACGGTGCATTATACTAGCATATACTAGTAGTACTAAAAACATTTGAAGGTAAAAATTAATTGTATATTTGGTAAAAAAAAATTAATTGTATACTAAGACATATACCGTTAATCTCTTATATTTTAGCTAATACTGTGAGTTTTAATAGTTACTCCTCCGTATTGCAAAGGAAGTCGTTTAGGGCATTAACATGGTCTTCAAAACATAACTTTGACTAATATTTTTTTGTATAAAATATTTGTAAAATACATTTAAAGAGTATTTTTATGAAACTATATTTGAACACAAATCTACCGATACCTTTTTCACATTTCTAAACTTAACACATAAAAAGATATTTGCAATCGAAGTTTAAAATTTTTGACTCGGGACAATCTCAAAACGACTTTACAATAGGAACTACATTTTTAATTATTTTAGCTCAGCATCGCATATGTAATTAATGCTTTACTTATGTATGTTATGGGCCTAGAGCGTATACAGCTAGGCCGTATAGGCTGCACAGCCTAGAGTCAGCCCAAAGAGGAACATGTGTTACTGTTAAAAATGAACAATACTCATGGGTATCCGTCGCCGCCCATTTTCCTAATTTAGGGATTGTGAAGAGTTTAAATAATAAGATCGCTTGCAAGCAAAGAAAATTAGGGTTCCTTGAGAACCAAATCATGTCTTCTCTATAAAATCAAGTAAAGAATTAAGTGGCCAAAACCCTAAACCTCTCCAACTTCCTTGTTCACCCTACGCCGCCCTGTTTTGTGTCGCCTGTTCTCTCTACACCGCCATTCATGGGCGTCAGGCACCTCTCTTCCTCCCTGCACCAGCCCTAGCTGCACGCTCTACTAAAATCCATAGCAATATGAACCCAAAGGATTTGTTTAATGGTATAACTAAATATAGTGGCAATGTTAATTAACAGCAGAGTGGGATAAAAAAGTGGATGGCATGAACCACCACAATCTCAAACAAAAAGCTGAACTAGTGTTGGAGTTTATATTTACGGTGGTCCTGTTTATCTACCCGATCTGGAACTTTGTAAATTTCATGATAGTTAGTAAATAGCAAAAATACTCTCCTGTCTAATAATAAGTGTATTTTTGGCTGTGCACATGAACATGCATATACATAAATAATGTACTTATATTTTGGGATGCGAGAGAGTCATGTAGAGCAAAGGTATTAGTTTCTTGACATCATAGGTTGTTGCTCCTGCACTAACACACCATACAAGAACTTGCTCGCTTACCATAGAGAAAGACGGTTGCCCGGACGCCTCCATGCTTCTTTCCATCCACTGTGTTGCCTCTCCAATCCACATACTCTTCAACCGCCATTCCCGGACGTCTACTACGTACGTGCTACCTCACAACAAAACTTGATCTTCTATACTTATGTCTCTACAAACTAATTTCGGATGAAGTGGTGGTCCAGAGCTACAATGAGACCGATTTATATAGAAGTACATACACACTCATATGCGCGCATATGCTTCAGTAAGGCACCAATCGGAGCTAAGAAAGTGGCACCCAATTAATTAATATAATGCAAATCTGAGCTTTATTAGTTCATGTTTGATTATACTTGCTCTCGCGGGCTAGTGATGTGGCCACAATTAGTTTATGCTTGGAAGTCTTAAGCAAAGTCGAGTCTAGTGAACCTTCACTCTCGGAGATATTCGTCGGTTGTCCTGTAGTTTCACACATCATGTAATTAAGCCAACCTATTAGTCAGTTTGCATTTTGCAGCCAATAGTTGACTGTTCTAGCTCAGTATAATAATGGTATTATTAATGATTTGGCATCGTACTATTTGATGCTGTGGAATTAGTATAACCTAGGGGACTGAGTGCACATGTGGTTTACTTGTTATCTTCGACATTGTTAAAGCAGTCACGGTCATGATCTCACTGAATGAAGAATCGAGAAGTAGACTGCAGTCCAGTTCAATTAGCGTTTGACAAAGAGGAATGTGACTAGATCTGAGATGGAAGTATAACCAGCCATCAAGCCAAATAAGACAAGTGATTAATTCTGTGCAGGCCAGCCGTAATTGACTTGATTGATCAGGTGGCTGCGCTAGCTGCGTGCTTTCGTACGAAGATGCCAGAACTGGCAAAGCACTATTTGATGCGCATCTGGGTTGGAACAAAGGGCATAGCGCTCTGCGAGTAATTAGAACCATGGTATAGTAAATGAATGTGATTTTGAAAGGATACATGCATATTTGTTTTACCTTGGTTCTGTTAGATCTGTGGATCGGCTAGGAGTAGATCGAGTGGGGTAAACTGTAAAAAACGATTTCTATGTGAGTCATACCTTTGGTTGTCGATGACTCGTTCGTCGATGGAGGCTGCGCACGGGCAGCGACGGTCGGTGTAGTCCCGTCGGCGAGGTCGCAGTGGCGGCGCCGGTGGAGCTTCCCATCGCATACAGCGCCTCCTTTCGATCGGGCTAGGGTTTGGAGGTGGGGAATGGACTGTAGCGGTGAACCTCGTACCCTGGGTCCTGGCCCCACCTCCCTATTTATGGCACTGCGCGACAGGGGCCCACCAGCCTTATTGGGCTGGGCATCCCCGATCAGGATGCGAGGTCAAGGGTCCAATGGGCCTTTGGGCCTATTGTGGTAGAGATCAACCTAACAATCTCCCCCTTGATCTCATCTTATACTTTTAACCTTATGCTTCGAAGCAACTCTTTTCAAAGTACTCGTTCCATCACAGATTAATACATAGAGCATGCCTCATCGTCACGGTCTAATTACCGATAGAATCAACAGCTACAATGCACCTTTCTGTTTTGAAACAAATTCTATATCCTTCGGGCCTTCTTGTTGTCCGGAAGTCATAGACTATACCATGAACCCAAGTCGACTCTGGGCGGTAAGCCTTTAATGAGCGGTTCCACTAACATTTGTCTGTTACTTTTATGCACAATGCATTTCAATACGATTCCGGACTCTCTCCTTTACAACATATACTTCTGTGTCAATGTGTTTGGCACCACACTTGACTTATTGTCAAAGGATCGGACAATTTGAATGGTCATAGCTGTTATTAACGATTATCAACTCTGGGCACGGGTTTTCTTAAACCATATTGCCTGTCCCTCAGCCTTGTATCATGCTAAGTCATATCTTTCATCACAATGATGATAAATGTTTCATTCTTTGGAGGTTTTTCCACACAAAAACTCCAAGCGCGAAAGTTAGCGACAATTGTGGATTTCGCTAAACATTTCGCATATTCTATCTTCGCACTCCCAACCATTGAGAATACTTGATCTTTTTTAACTTAGCGCGCAGATTCTGTCTTTGTACTCGCAATCTTTTGAGAGCACTTGATCTTTTCAACTTAGCATGAGGCCGATATTCTTTTAGTCCATTCCAGTGATCTATATCTGGACTGGACATTGCCAAAACAACCCGGATTCATGAACTATGTCAGGGTAACAATATTCTTTTGCATTCATTGAGCTTTCAACAGCTAAAGCATATGGTACCATATTCTTTTGATCTATTTCATATCGATTCTTGGAACGTTAAAGTTCCAAATTCGTTACCCTTGACTCATAAGAACAGGCGTATATTTTTCTCGCATGCATTCTTTATAGAACTTTCTTAGCATGCCTATACAACATTCTCTATACCCCCTTCTATTCTATCTCGGTGAATCTCAATCCTTTTAAACAGAGACATTTCACCAAGAACATTCTTTGAACTTTGAGGACAATAACTTCTTCTCCTCCTGTAGTAGGTCCACATCTCCACTATTAAGTAGGACGTCATCCACATTTACAGGATTAGGAAATGAATTTTCCCATTCTATATCTTTGCACAAATATAATTGTCCTCTCATTTTTTCTTTAACCCAAATGGAAACTAATTCATTTGACTACTATTTAGAGCCTTGCTCTAGTCCATAACAGATTTCTTCAGGCAACATCTATTATATTCTTTTAGTTCCACAGCAAAACCATAAGGTGTGCCATGTTTCAGTTTTCATACAAATTCTATTTGTGAATGCTACCTTTTTTCTTTCATATTATGTAACTCAGATAATTGTGTGCCACTATCTATTCATTCTTTTCGCACAAATCTTCCGATTTATGTTGCACTTTGTCTTGACATATTCCCTTTGGAGTCACATTTCATCTTGTAGACCCTTTATAGTCTACTGTTTTGGCTCCATTGGGAATTACTTTTGAGTCCCAAACATCTCCGAGACTCATCATCAATTCTTTTGCCATTTAGACGAGCGAGCGCCTCTCATGGCATATTCAAATATGACGTGATCATCCTCCAATTGAATTTCACTTTCTAATCACCAAGTAAATCTTATTTCCTTATTCTTGGAGACCACCCGAGGCCTCAACTGTTGGCACTTCTTTCACATGGGGTTGTTGTTTACTCTTTATTACCAAAAGGTAATTGATTCTACTGTCTTCCATTACCAAGAGGCAATATATAATTTACTTATTAATCTTCTTATAGAGCTAAACAACATGCTCCCCCGGATACAATCTATTCGAGCCTTAGGTATATTCATACCATGCTCCCCCATATCTCTTCATCTTTCAAATATGGGGTATTTGGGTTTACTCTGTTGAAACTTTCTTCTATATATGGTACTTTTAGCACCATGTTAGTATCTCATTATTCCGGAACCGTGAAAGATCTAGGAATACATCTATTTCTTTACTTTAGGGGTATCATCAATATGACCGTCGTACTCCCCTGGACGATCATTTATAGATCACTTTAGATGCATACTATGCATCACATTTTATCTGAGTATGGGGAAATAAATATCTTTCTTAATTGTCTTTCATCTCTCCCCCTCGAAATGTGGCGTGAACTCTTCTGCCACAATTTCGAAAGCATTCTTAACATCTATAACTCATTCACATGATCATATCATGCAAACGATGTTATGCCTGATTCATATGGGAGTACACTTTCCTCAATTCATAAAAACTTCTCTATCAGTAGTACTTTCGCAAGTCATACTTGCATATCATTCTTATCTTGAGGTTCGTCTGTAATCTTTTAATTCTTTTGAGACTCATTGAGTCCTTAATGACTATGACACGTGAAAGTGCATAGTCGATACTAGGATAGCATAAAAGCTATTCCATACTTTTGTCTGAGAGTATGATCCAATAAAATCACATGAGTCATCATATATTTCTCCTGTCATGCAGGATAAGTTCTTTCTTATGCTTTACCCTGTCATGCAGGGATTTTCCCAAAATGCCAGTATTGGCTCGTGTTCCATATCAAATTCAGAAATAATTCCGAATATTCTGTAACAAACACATGCTTAATCTGACTTTGGTCAAATTAAACATGTATCTGAATTTAGTCAAATCTTCTTAATAAAGAGTGCATGTAATAAAAAATAAACATTTCTCAAACAACACTCTCAATGATATATCTTTCTTGGATTGATATCCAAGAATTCCTTTCTTTTGAAGTCATTCTGTAGAGAGAATATACTCCCTCATGCTATTACCTTCATTCTTTGTCATCTTTTTGGGTCACTAGTACCCAAACTCTTGTCTCGTTTTGTTTTCATGAATGAAAACATGAAAATCTTTTGTCTGAGAAAACATTCAATAGTAAACTATTAAACTCTGTAAAAAAAACTTCGCTTCATTCTATATCACCTTTGGGCAGAAAATAGAACAAAACATCAACCTTTTACATTATTTTCACATCACCTTTGGGCAGAAATGGAAATAACGTATGACCATATCTAAATTTATTGTTTAGAACAATAAAAACATCTATTTCGACATTAATTCCACATCATATATGAAGACTCAATTATCTGTTGAGACATTAGAATATCATATTTCTACATTAACTCCACATCACCTTTGGGCAGAAATGGAAATAATGTATGAAATCTTAATTATCTGTTAAAACAATACACTTCACACTAAATTCTCCCTTTGGTTAGAATTCAGTAGGAAGGTAATCATCTTTATTGCAGCGGAAACATGAAATATACATTTCTCTAGTTCAAGAGTATTTCTTGATCTTCATCTGATCTCTGAAAAACTGATCACTTTGAGGCAAAATTTTCCTCTGGCTCAAGAGAATTTCTTGATCTTTTATCTGTTCCCTGAAAAAATTGATCACTTTGATGCAAACTTTATCAGAGATTTAAACCTTTAAACATAAAACTCACATAATTATAATATTGTTACTATCAGCTTTGGCCAGAAAATAACAATACCATAATTTCTTTAAATGAATATCTTTAATTTTAATATTATTATTATCAGCTTTGGCCAGAAAATAATAATACCATAATTTCTTTATTAAATAAATATCTTTAATTATAATATTATTATTATCAGCTTTGGCCAGAAAATAATAATACCATAATTTCTTTATTAAATATCTTTACTCTGCAGCGGAAATTGTAAAATATTGTTCTATTCATAAGCATAAACTCTGTGTACTTATCTACTCTCTAGACAAATTATCCCGTTGGTTCAAAATTGAATAGAGAAGGAACAATTTCATGTTTCACAGTAGAAACATGAATGAACAAATAGTATTGTTCCAAATAATTCTTTACTTTCCTATTTTCAAAACTATTGTCTGTTGCTCCAAATGAAATTAGGGATAAAATTCTATCAAAATTCATCAAATAATTGCTTCACTGGTCACGACGCCCAGCCGACAAAACGGCCTGCTCACTCTTGCACGCGCGCGCAGCCCAGGCTCGGCGGCCCATCTGCTCGCTTGCTAGGCCCTGCTCGGCTCGGCCTGCTGAGAAAAACAGCCCATGGCCGGCCTCTCATGTCGCCTCCCCGCGCATCAGGCCACAACCTGGGCCTGGGCCGGGAAAGCCTCGACCCGCCTGGGCTCAAAGCTGGCCCATCAACAGCTGGCCGATCTTGGCCATCCATGGAGATCCGATGGCCGAGCGCGCTTGTCGCAGTAACAAAACTCGACGGCCGGCTCCAACAACCCTAACCCTAATTTCTTTTCCCCTCTTTCTCTCTCGGCCGCAGCCAGTGCTCAGCCGGTCTGCCGCCAGGTCCGGCGACCTTAGCTTCCTTTCCTTCTTCTTTGCTCCGTTTGAGATGCGAGCAGTAGCCATGGCGGCCGGAGGAGGGTGGTGGGGTCGTTGTGGTTCCCCTCGCCGACGACCGCGTTCCCCGCGAGGGAGAGCGCGCCACCGTCGGGCGGATTCGCGACGGTGCCCTTTGGCCCGTTTCCGCACGCCGAGGGCACTTCGCAGAGCGGCGGTGCCTCGGGTTCTCTTCACACGCGGCGACGACGTGTCGCCGACGGTGACGACAACGGCGTAGAGACCCTGGTGGATCTCCTCCCTGTCCTTTCTCTTTCTTTGAACTCTAGGGTTAGGTTTAGGGTTTTGAGTTGTTTCTTTGTCGATCCAAGATCGAGTTCTGTGATTTAAAGATCTTCTTTCGGGTAAAACGAATTTCCTTTGTTCTAAGATCGAAAAACTCCTCTGTTTCTCTTTCTTTCTTTTCGAAATCTCTTCGATCGGTTCTTCCCCTGGACGGAAGCGCACACCGCCGCCGCGGTCCCTTCTGTTGCTCCCTTGCGGGCCTCCTCGTCGGCGTCGCGTGCGACCGTATCGCGCGCGGCTCCGCCGAGGAGCGTCGCCGGGGTGCCCTCACGGCGTGCCGGCGTGGCACGCCCGTAGTGCGGCTCGTCGAGGTGAGTCGACCTTCTCATGTTAGGGTTTGCCTTTCTTTTGTTTCTTCGATCCATCGATCCGTGACCGAAGTTTGTTCGATCCGAAACCGATTCGGTTGTTTGTTCGTTCGATCTGAGACCGAATCGATTGTATGTTCATTCTTTTGTTATGTTCTCTTCCGATTCGATTCGAATCGAAATTCGTTCTTTCAATCTTTCCCCCGATTCGAATCGAAGTCGGGTCTGTCTTTCTTCTCTTTGATCTCGAGATACAAACCTTTGATTTCAAGATCGAAATGTTTCTGGTTCTTCCTTTCTTCTTTCGATCCGGGATCGAATCTTTCATTACTTTCCCCTGCTAAATCTACTCGCTAGTTTGGCGACTGATACCAATTGTTAGATCTGTGGATCGGCTAGGAGTAGATCGAGTGGGGTAAACTGTAAAAAACGATTTCTATGTGAGTCATACCTTTGGTTGTCGATGACTCGTTCGTCGATGGAGGCTGCGCACGGGCAGCGACGGTCGGTGTAGTCCCGTCGGCGAGGTCGCAGTGGCGGCGCCGGTGGAGCTTCCCATCGCATACAGCGCCTCCTTTCGATCGGGCTAGGGTTTAGAGGTGGGGAATGGACTGTAGCGGTGAACCTCGTACCCTGTGTCCTGGTCCCACCTCCCTATTTATGGCACTGCGCGACAGGGGCCCACCAGCCTTATTGGGCTGGGCATCCCCGATCAGGATGCGAGGTCAAGGGTCCAATGGGCCTTTGGGCCTATTGTGGTAGAGATCAACCTAACAGGTTCCGGTTATCACCGAAGCATATGACGCAGCGCCGGTCGCCACTAGATGGAGGTGTGGTACACTAATCTAGTAGTTTGGCAGAATGACCTGTTGTGCTCGTAGTGTGCGCTGTTGTTGATTGTAGACTTGTGGTGTTATTAGCTAGACTGTATATATGATTTATGCCAAGCAGGCAGCATGCACAATGCCCACGATGGTGGAAGAGACTGTAGAAGGGTTCAGACATGCATAAATCCATTCCGATGGGTATTATGGAGAACTTAAACAATACTCCTCCATTTCAAATTATAATTTATTCCAAAGTATTTAAATAGTCAAACCATTTTCTATTTGACCAAAATTAAATACCTTTATGGCATTGAATAGAGATATTATGAAAATGTATTTAATAAAGAATCTAATAGTACTTATTTGGTATCATGAATGTTAGTATTTTGTCGTATTAATTTGGTGAAACTTTAAATGCTTTGACTCCGCTTGAAAGTTGAAATGACTTATAGTTTGGAGCGTAGGGAGCGAGGGAGCAATTTTAAGCCTAAGTGAGTAATAAAAACATATAGGTCAAATGAAAAATCACATTATAGATAGCGGAGGGTGGTTGATGAGGCAGGAGGACGCGAGAGTTCTGTTACACACAACATTATATGATTCATAATGTAGTGTAATTGGGTTCATTGCTCGACGCGTGGACGGGTATGGCAGTGGCGGTCACGACGTCCAGCAGGTGTGTGGCAGCATGCTCTGCCCGGCTGGCTTGATCTGCACGGCTTTACTCTGCTCTGTCCCCCCCCCCCCCTCCCCTACCCCTGTAAACCCAAAACTACTCCAAATTTCAAACACAAACTCCACTCAAACCTTAAACCAAAGTTGTGGTATAAACATTGCCCTATAACTTTCATATAGGTGATTTGGCCAGAAGATCAAAGAATAACTTGAATGGAGTCCTATGCTCTGCTGGATAAACATCAAAGATAATTCGAACGGGCTCTTTTGAAATCTAATTCAAACATCCAAATCCTAGTTTATGTCCTTGGCTTCTACTCCAAAGTGTCTAACAAACATAGAATATTCCATTTCCCTAGATAAGTGCTAGACTTGCTACACAAACCTGTTTTCTAAAGATTATTGTTTATGGACTTGGAAGAAAATTATCACTTCTCTTCATTTTCTTCTCTTTTTCTTTTCCTTATGTTCTCTAACTATGATCACTTAAGTATGTCCAAAACTGAACTCGATTTATAACCATCTTTCAAACACTTAGGTGTCCCAAGTTTGGCCAAATTCCTGGTAGATTTGAGTGTGACTTCAAATTTCTCTTAAACTCAAAAGACATAATTATTTCCATCATTGCCATTAACCAAGTCATCCAATACCATCACTAGCTCTAAATGGGTGCCCATTACCGTACCAATGGGCCACAAACATGGAATGCACCTATCTGGCCCATCTAACTCTATCCAATTGGTAGGCATGTTCTAGTCTATTATATTTAATTAATAGAATAATATATTTTTTTGACCTGTGATTTAATTTCTGGATGCAATTTTTGAATCACTACTAAATTGCAAAACATATCTATTTGGACATTTCAATTTCGAGAGGTGCGGGATCATCATCTTTTTCCTATTATAGATCCATCTTTGATGCGCACTATTACCATTCAAATTACATTTCGACGCTCAATTTTTCAAGTCATACATTTCTCGGTGTTGTATGCACATCTTGATTCCGCACGAACCCACCTAATCGACTCACGTCAAAAACACTGTTGACTTACAATGATATCTAATTCTTCAGACTTTTTTGTTCTAAAATAATTTTGTCATCTAAATAAATGGTTTGAAATAGGTACATCCCCACATGAACACTCATTGCTGATTGGACTACCAATTTGCATACATTTTCAACCCAAAAATTTGCACAACACATGAGTTAGGATAGGATGTGTAAGTGCCAGTGTATCCTCATACTGCAAGAAAGAGCTATGCGACTGATGTGTGTACTGTTCTTTTCTTTTTCCTTGATTTAGAATGCAAGTTATGCACAAACACAATTAAAGGAAAACAACGCGGGTCTGTCATCGCTTGAAAATACTCGTGCCTTTTGGACAGATTGTTGGTGGATTTGGATCTTTTTATCCACTCCTAGACTTATTCAAACTATTAGCAGAGAATTGAAATCTATATTTTATTCTTTCAACATTAATACGCTTTATATCAAATGCCATATATATAGGAGTACCTATATTTGTATAAGAAAACAACGAATTATCATTGTATAATATGCTACAAACTGACAACCAAATTCAAATTTTTAGTCGCTCACTGTGCTGAACCAAGATTTTTTAAAAAAACATTATTTCACCCCGCTAGCCGTCGACGCCACCAACAGCCGCGAAGGCCTCCACTTTGTTTGGGTTCCTGTATTGTTCCCTTGTGAAGCAGAAAGCGATGAACTCAGCATACCCAAAGGCCTTGTACACAGCGGGGTGTTGGGCGTCCACTGCCCCGTCGACGGCACGAACGACGGCGTCATCTTTCGGGTTGGAGAAGAGGATGCAAGAGTACCGTGTCTTCTCGCCGGAGATCACCACACGGTGCAACGGGCTGTACACCCGCCCGTTCGTCAGCACCTGCATACGGTCACATCCGCCGTGTCAATTCAATCAGCACGCCATATATATCTCTATATATCTAGGTCACCGTGAAGCTTGCCACGTGTACTACTACTACAGTACTAGTACGAACCTTCAACATGTCGCCGGCGAGGATGAGGAAGGAGCAAGGGGAGAGAGCCGGGCGAGCCCATCCACCGCTGCCGCGGCCGCACTCCACCTCCAGGCCGTCGACGTCGTTCTGTGTGAGCACGGAGAGGAAGCTCGTGTCCCGGTGCGCCGGGAGGCCGACCCTCCCCTCCGCCGCTGCGCCGCCGGGCGCCGGGTACCTCGAGATACGGAGCCTCAGTGACGTCGCCTTCGACTGCTCCTCGACGTGCTCGGCGGTCGCGCCCACGCTCTCCAGCACCATCCGCCGCACCATGGCCTCCAGCACCGCCACTCTCTCCGTGTAAGCGTGCATCGTCTCGCTGGATGCAAGAAAATTTCATTTTCAGACCTTAAGAAAGGAATGCTATTTTATCCGTTTTAAATTATAAGTCATTTAATTTTTTCTCTCCAACTTTAATCATTTATCTTATTTAAAAAGTTATACAAAATATCAAATTTTTTATTGGCTTACTTTATTAATACAAATTCTACTAGAATGACTTCAATTTGACTATGGGACTATGTTTGTATAATTTTTTTTTGAATAAGATGAATGGTTAAATTTATAGTAAACGACTTATTGAAATAGAGGGAGTATAGTGTTATTTTAACGACATGATCATGAAATTTTTGGCTCATTGATTAGTGTTCATCGATTACCAGAAGGAGGAGTCGCCGCCGGTGTCCGGCCACATGAGGCCGGCCAAGGCGGGGACGACGTCAGGAGACAGAGGATCCATGATGGAGAAGGTCTCGTATGGCATGCCGGGGATCGAAGATGAAACGTAGCCGAGGTACGGCTTCTCGCTGGTGTAGCGCGCTTTGGTGGTCGGAGGCAGCGAGAAGAGGGACTCCGCCGCGCCGCCGGTGGCGAGCATGGCGGCTCTGAGCTCAGGGGCGACGATGTCGTCCATGACGGCCTCGAAGCCACCGTGCTCGATGAGAGCGTCCATGACGGCAGCGCGCACGGTGGCCCATCGGGAGTCGCCGTCGCCGGGACTTGCTGCGGCCGGGTCGATTCCGGCGAAGTCGATCTTGGGGATGGTGCCGTTCATGTCGTTGGACATTGATCTCTGTAGAGCTTTTGAGGCCACCACTTACTCTCTGACGAAGGTGATCGATCACTTTGTGGTCGGCTCACTGTTGCTGCGTGCTCTCTGGTGGGGCATCCTTTATATAAGTGGATTATTATTAACTTACTAAAATTTTTTAAGAAAGTATTTTTATTTTCATTGCACTTAACTATGTTTTCTATAACTTTTTGTGCCGGCCATAGTTTGGCTGTTCCTGTGTGATCACAGGGCCGGCAGATTCGGTTATCCCCGGAGACTGATTCTTATGTTTTTCGTATGTTCTAGGAGTAACTCATATGTTTCATTTGTTTTGCGTCGTTGTAGTATCGCAGGACGCAGGCATGGAGACTGATTCTTGTATTATTAAAATGTACAATGTTTTTGTACCCTTAATAGAGAGTGACACTTAACAAATTAGCATGCATCACCATGAGCAGTTCATTATATTGCACGCAAGGTGCAAACAGGGATTTCTGAATATTAATAGCTACTATTAAGGTGTACGATGTGCAAACTGTTGATCAAGAAATGCAATTTCATTTCATTCCAATATCGCTCTCTCTGTAGTCCCATAACGTACTTTGAATACCTGCTACTATGTTGTGTGCGTTTTTTTTTTTTTGCGTGGAGGGATTTGAATATTTTAGTGGAAGAAATATCAGTAACGCTTTCTTTTTGCATGAAGGGAATTTTTAAAATATCAGCTAACGAAAATTCATTGATTCAATAACGTCTCGCCTCTAGAATTATTGTAATTTTATTGCTATGAATCGAGTAAAGCATGTGTACACGCAAAAAAAAAAATGAATTACCGAAAAGGGATAATCTAGTATAGTTTCACCTCGGATGACAAATAAGCAACAAATTTTGATATTTAATTTTCTAAAGCACGGCTGGAAACATTGAATGAAATATTGATAAAGTAAACAAGTTAAATGGATAATGACACTTGTTCTTACAATAAAATCAAGTATGGAGCCCTCGAAAAAAAAAAGAGACACTGAAAACTGTAAAGACACCACAAGCACTAAGCCTAGCTTCGCAAAGGCAACAAGCATAATCATTTCACAATTTTAAATAAATTTTACTACAGTAGCCATGCTACAGACGGAAATGTGGAGTCCTGCCAATGATGTTAATGACTGCATGCATAGAAAGAACAGTAATGCAGAAGGAACCGATCAGCCATGCCTATACACGAATCTCTAGGACATGCTGCATTTTTTGGTGCATCCCGCTGTTTTTCCACTGAGTTAAAAAGCCGCTGTTGAGGTTCAACAGCCAGAGCTTCTTCAGGGAGAGAAGTGATTCGATGCCTTGAGGGACCTTATCCAGCTCTGCCAGCGACACGATGTACAGGCCGTCAATGCATGGGAGGGCGCCTTTTCCTATCACCAGCTGGTTCACATTAGGCATGTGCTTCAAGACAAGCATCTTCATGTGTGGAAAAGATCCTTCAGGAAGGACCAAAGTCCTTGCGCTACGCATGTTGTTAAGTCTCAGGTTTGTCAAGTTTGGCAAGTGTGGAGCGAGCATCTTCAGTGGATCTTCCCCAATGTCACACCAGCTTAGTGCTAAATACCTGAGATGTCTCCCGTGGCCTTGAAATATCGGGCACTGCAGGGTTTCCTTAGCCCATTGCCCTCTGATAATCAACTTATGGAGTTCTGTTGACTTTGGCTTGAGAGCCTCAAAGCAAAGTGCCTCATTCTCATCCTTTGCAGAAAGAAGCAAGCTGGAAAGGAGTGGCATATTTGATAGGGCGGCAAAAATATTTGCGCAATCAGCAGCACTGATGTTGTCAATCCACACAGTCCTTAGCTGCATCAGTTTCTTCAGTTGTTCAGCCAAATCCTTGCTAGCTTCCACTGTCTCAAGAGTCTGCAATTCTGCCATGTTTGACAGATCTTTAGGTGCTTGCATCCCAATGAAGTACCGAAATGCTGACTGCTTCTCATCAGCATATCTGTCAGCTAAAAGGTGTCGTAGCTTCTTAACCTTAGAGATCCCTCGCGGAAGTCTCTCTATTTTTGTTTGCTTAATGTCTAAAGTCTGGAGGTTCAATAGCTTCTCAACAGAATCAGGGAGTGACCTGACCTTGGTACGGCGCAAGCCGATGTAACGTAAGTTGAACAGAGTTCCTATAGATGTTGGCACTTCAGTAATTTCAGAATCTTGTAGCTCAAGAACAGTTAGGTAGCTGGATTCAGACAAAATTGACGGTAACATGTCTGGGGAGGATGAAATTGTTCCAAGTGATACTAGAGTTCTGAGACGTGGAAGTTTAACTTTTAGTGATGTATCGTCTTTCCATTCATAAGATGATAGGCGTCGAACATTATCCCTGTCCATCAGTATCATTGCTCTATAATCATTTGCAGTGCCAAACCTCTCCTCTTTTGCAATAGCAAGGGCAAGATCTCGCACAATATCATGCATTGCGCATGTACTCACCCTTCCCTGCTCATCATTTTGTACGATTATCAACATATTGCGGTGGATCAGTTCCATGAGGTTTCCCTCAGCCACTTCCTCCGATGTGTTATTTTCTTTGCTAACAACAAAGCCTTCTGCAACCCAGAGCCTTACAAGGCTCTCACGTGAGATTGGGTAATCTTCAGGGAAGAGACTACAGTACAAGAAGCAATTTCTGAGGTCGCCTGATAGGTCATGGTAGCTCAGGTTCAAAATTGCTCGGACATGGTCATTGTTCGATAACTCAGTTCGAAGCTGATTGTACATTTGATTCCAAATGTAATATGTCTGTGGCCTCGAAGATAATAGGCTAGCTATCGATACAATTGCTAGTGGCAAGCCCTGGCACCTATCTACTATAGAAGTAGCAACCTTCATAAGGTCATCCGGGCATGTGTGGTCCTTCTTGTTATAAAAAGCCCTTCTGCAGAAGAGATCAAATGCATGAGTGTTGCTTAGAGGCTGAAGATCAAGGCGACGTGTTGGGTGAGCAAGAGCAGCCACATGATTTGTCCTTGTTGTGATGATGATGCGACTTGCCCGAAGATTTTGGAATGCACCAGCCATTTGAAAGTACACTTCCTGGTCCCAGACATCGTCCAATACAATCAAACATTTCCTATTTTCGAGCTTTTGCTTTATTTTTTCTTTCAAATCATGCACATCCAATTTGTCAATATTAGGTGACACCTGCTGCTCACCACTAACCTTCATAAGTAACTTCCTAAGCAGGGCATCCATAGTGTAGGTCTGGGACACAACCATCCATGCAGGAGCAGAAAAGTTGATTTTTTCACGTTCATAAACATTTGTAACGAGGGTGGTTTTTCCAAGTCCGCCCATACCTGATATTGTTATCACTGTACTATCAAGCTCATCAGAATACAGCCATTCGGTGAGTTTTCTCCTGTTATCTTCAATCCCCACTAGATCTTCATCTTTGATGAGTAGGGGGAAGCTGTCTTGGGACCGTTGTCTTTCCATCTCAACATACTGGTCAGGAACCAGCTGTGATGGCTGCAACCACTGCCCTTTAAGTTCTATAACATTCTTGATTTCCTTCTCAATCTTGACCACCTCATCTGCTATTTCACTAAAAACCAATACATAATGCGATCCTTTAATGAAATATTTCTTCAGGAACCATTCTTCTGCCATTTGAAGTGTGTGATATGAATACTTGTCCATTACATCCTCAACACGGTAGGCCACCTTTCGCACTTCCCCAATCCAACCCCTGACAACTTGATCTGTTAGGTATACTGTGCCAATATTTCTAATAACATTGTTCATGGCTGCCAGTTGCATCCTTATTTGTTTGATCTTATCTTCCAGATCTTTCAGATTATTAACCTTTTCAGATAGTTTGGCCAACATGGTCTTGGCAGTTTCCTCTGCTAAAACGCAACCAATCTTTGTGAGAGCAAGCAGCACTGCTTCTGCCATTTCTGATGAAGAAAATGAAAACATCCATATTACAACATATAAAGGAAAATTTCATTCAGATCTAAATAAACTTGCAAGTTCAGACATGTTTTGCTCGAATGGGGTCATTTATAACTGCTAGTTTTCTTGGATAATTTGTGGGTATTTAATATTTCATTCTAATAGTCACTGGGTAAATCTGTGGCTTGTTCCCTTTAGTTATTTATTTGTTGAAAATACTAAGGCAATGTGATGATGAAAAGAATCATACGAATAACATACTTCATCTTCTGTGATCTAATAAACAATGGTATGTATGAATGGCTATTGCAATTGTCTAATGTGGTCTGTAAATAGAAACTTTTTTTACTGAAAATCTCGACAAACAAATTAAGAAAGATACAAACAGTTTAGTTGTCAGCCTTAATATCATAAAAAAAATTGTATCACAAAATATGCTCAGGTCAAAATATCTTGGAGATAAATGAAATAAACAACAGGCAAAGCACTGAAAAGATGGACCGAACTATCTTTGTATCGCCTGAATTCTCTAATCCAGGTTTTGCTACTTGTGGCACCATATAGGGCAAATTTCTACCCGATCCAATCAGGATAGCTTATCTTGCAAGCTCAAATCTGATGGCAAATGCAACGCCAAGTTGGCCAACAGAACATAGTGCCGAGTTATAAAGTCAACTTAAAGAAGAATTCAAAGGATTGCTACCATCTCTTTAAATATGGGAAACGTACATGCAAATCTGTTTGGCGGCATTGTCAAGAAAGTCAAACTGTTAACCACACAGGTAGGATATGCTATGGTGTCCAGAAATACATGGATCAGGATAATAATGCAATACACCGCGCATCATTAGTTTATTACACAAGTCTTTTCTTAAAATTTCCCTAATATCCATCTGATGAGTCCAGCTATAGTTTTTATTACAGTTTGCCAGTAATAATAAAACTATATTTATTAAAGTTAAATGTGAAAGATGGAAAGCACACAATGCAAAACACAACTTGGTCCACTGCAATGAGAGCAGAGCTACATCTTACTGTTAGATGGTCGGATATTTCTCTATTAAATGAAATAACACTTCTTTTCTGAAACTGCACTCTTACTCTACTATAAAGGGTTCCTCTAAATGGCCATGAAGGCAAGTTTTAATTGCACAGACATTGCTCGACATCAAGTCATGAAAATGGATGCGACAAAACACACATGAATCATGAATTCATCCAACTAGGCATATTGAAGTGAACAAACAGAAAAGAACTACCATCAGTCAATAGGCATGCAGGAATACTTCCAACAGAGCTGCAATCGTAAGAGAAATCCATCCGGTTAACAACTACAAAGGCACGAACCTATGACTGAAGGTTCAAGTTAATCTCTACCGTAATGACATGCGTACGATAGATCTGGCGCTCACCTGTTGAGTGTTGACCCTCGCTAGCTCACTATCCAGGGGAAGCCGTCCTGGCAGCGGGCCTTCAGATCGGCAAACTCTGCAACATTAAGTAAAGGAGGGATGAAAAAATCACTCAAGGCAAGCAAGAAAACTAAAGATAAATTGATGAGAGGAGAGATTGTTGCCGTTAAAGAAAGGGCAAGAATCGGATGAATCTAATTAGCCGGGACCCGTTTAACGGCCTGTATGTTTGTAACAGTAAATAACTGGCCACCCCTTGCGCAGCCGGCAGGCGCGGCATGGGGAGTGTCCCCGTCGGCGCACCGGCGACGAACCAGTGGCGTGGTGCCGCCGTGCCGGTCCCTCGACCGCGGGGTGCGCAGTATCGCCGGCGACGGAAGAGATGAAGAAAGGTGGGAACAGTGGACTTGTGGGCCGGTCCAGCCCAGTCCGGTGGAAAGCCAGAAAAAACAAATCTGCCAAAACTTTTAGCAAAAAGTCCTACTGAGGTCCCTCAACTTTTGGCCAAGTCGATTTAGGTCCCTAAACTATAAAACCAGGTAAAACGCGTCCCTCACCTTTTAAAACCGTGTTGTTTACTACAGTAACCATGGGTTTGCTACAGTTACTACAGCTTTCCATTTTCTTTTATTTATTTAATTTCACTAAATATTTAAAAAATTATAGTAAATCACATAAAAATCATAAAATAAAAACTCTAATTTTATTGGACTCTACATGAGTAGATCTGCACACTGAACATATATTATGGTATGTTTTTGTATAAAATTTTTGTTGCGCCAATTCATAGATGCAGTTTATATTATTTCCAGACGAGCATAGATCTAAAGGTGCAACAAAAATTTTTTACTAAAGCAGACCATAATATATATTCAGTGTGTAGAGCTACTCATATGGAGTCCAATAAAATTAGAGTTTTCATTTTATGATTTTTATGTGATTTACTATAATTTTTAAATATTTAGTAAAATTAATAAATAAAAGAAAATGCAAAGCTGCAGTAACTTTAGCAAACCCACGGTTACTGTAGCAAAACAACCGTCTAAAACCGCTAAAGAACGTAATATGGACGGTTTTAAAAGTTGAGGGACGTGTTTTACCCGGTTTTATAGTTTAGGGACCTAAACCTGACTTGACAAAAGTTGAGGGACCTCAATTGGACTTTTTCCAAACTTTAGAGAATGCTGGGCTTGTGGGTGACGAGTGCGTTCAGTTAAAAAAATTATTTATTTTTTTTCTATTTACACTTTCTCTCACTCACAAAACACGTTTCCTAATCCTAGGACAGAGTTATAATGTTTTTCTGGGTGTTTGTGTTTTTTTCAGGGAAACTGCGATTGCAATTCCATAACAGCCCTATGCCAATAAAATCCATCCCTGCACCCACAAAAATAACTGCGTATACTTTTTCCTGACATACATCTAGAATTTATACAGTTCGTTACTTCTCATGCCTACATCACCGAAAGAACCAAAGGTCAATAAAATAGATCACGCTTATATTAGCAGCTTAATACAGATTTAACAGAAGGGACTGATGACAAATTATCAAATACTACAAGAATCACCTTCGGCAAATCAAGACAGAAAATAGAAATGGGGAAGATATCACTTGGATTCGTGGATCTACTACAGACACAAAAGCTTTGGTAGCCTGTGATCCACAGGCTAACAAACAGGGCTCTCAGACTCCGTCCGATTCGACACACCTCAGAGCAGCAAGAATCTGACTCAAGGAAACTCAAAACGGTTCGATCTAAAAGAACAAGAATCTAAGGGTGTGTTTAGATTGGGGAAAGATTCCCCGAAAATACACTGTTCACCAAAAAAACACTGTAGATGAATAGTGTTCTGTGAGTAGAAGGGGTGGTTTGAATAGTGAAAAGTTAGATGAATAGTGAAAAGTTGAGAAATCTTTTGGAAACTAAACGGGCCTAAATATAGGAGCTAAACAATGAAGAAACATGGACGCACCTGCCCGTAGCAATGGAGGCTGAGCCCGCTGGAGGGGGTACGGTGACGACGGCAGAGAGACCTTGACCGGGATGTGGGAGGAGATGCAATGCCAACGAGCCTGCTATTCTGATGGATCCATGATTCCTTCCTGCGTTATTCTGGGTCAAGTCGTGCTTCGTTGTCGCTTCTCATAATGAAAATGAGTTTTCAAATTTGATTCCGGTCGACGACGAAGACTTTTCAAAGTCGTCGA
Organism: Digitaria exilis; assembly: GCA_015342445.1. NCBI lineage: Eukaryota > Viridiplantae > Streptophyta > Magnoliopsida > Poales > Poaceae > Digitaria > Digitaria exilis. The sequence goes on from JACEFO010001851.1 coordinate 185,362, forward strand.
CGGCCTGCAAGTGGCTTCAGCGACAACCAGTCGGCAGGCAGGGACAGGGCCAGCAACCAGTGGCGCACGTTCTGGGGCGCTGTTTCCGATGCTTGCACGTTCTGCAGCGGTTTTCTGGACAGAAAAGGGTTAGCAAAATGGCATTATCCAGATTAGTGTGCGCTTTCATCGTGTGGAGACGAACTAGCTAGGTTAGACGATACGGACTTTGTTTAGTTGGAGGGGAGAAAAAATATTTTCTTTCTATGAAGCGTGTTATGCGAGGAGATGAATAGAAAAAGTAGAAAAGAAATTTTCTGAAAAAAACGTGTTATGTGAAGGGAATGAATAAAAAGTAAAAAATATTTTTTGCAACTGAACACAGCCTTCCAAATGCAAATAAACCGGGAACACTTCTTACTGCATAAATATGCCATAATAGGGCATCCCACAAAAGCTGGGCAATTGAGCCGGAATTAAAATGGCTAAGCACTGGGTGTACTTTCCAAGTTTCCACACACATTCAGACTCGGGCCTAAAACATAGAAACAAGTTTAAAATCATTACATTGATTTCAAATTGTGATAAATTGAATTCAAATTTTCATAAATTAGAGATGAATATATGAAAGGGCATGAGAGACAAATCAAGATTATGAAAGCTTTAAAATATAGTGCAAAGCTAAAATTTCTTAATATAAAGGACAAACTCATATAAAGTCATGTATACTTTATCTAAAACTTCTTTCATAATTTCTGGTTTCGGAAGACTTGATTCATGGTACAGAATAACTTGAAGGGTTGTCTTAGAACTCTGGCAGTAGCAGCGGTGTACCATAGATTTTTTAAGCTCTTCTATTTGTGTGGCGATGTCAACTTTGTTGGATAAATATGTGTTGTACCCTGAACTCACAACTTAAGAGCACGAACAGTAGATGCAATCTTCTTACTCTCTCATTTGAATTACATCAACATCTCCTGCGCTGTTGCAGACGTGGACTATTTATAGAGTATACAAACCGACTCTTTACATATCGAAATTGATCTTGCTTTTTCCCACGTATTTTGCGTGTGTTATACATATTAGGGTCATTTTACATCAGTAGCAAAATGGAATCTTCCTCTCCGAGTCACGCCCCCCACGCCGGGCTGCGCTACCTTGCAGGGGCGAATCTAGCTCGAGAGACCACCGGGGTCAGGTCTACTAAATTGACGGGGTCAAGCACAAGATTTAGCATGGTGAACAGTAATTTACCAAAGGAATTACAGATTTCTATCGGGGTCAGCTAACCCCGATAAACAAGGCTGCATCCGCCCCTGCTACCTTGGCCTCGAAGCTACGCTCGCCCTTGGCTTGGCTTGAACTTCCGTCATCCCGTCGCTTGGAGCTTCCCGCCTCCTTGCTGCACGGGACAAGATCTGGCTGTTGCTGCACGGAATGGCCTCGTTGCCACTGGAGTCTCTGGCCCATGGCGCGCCAGTCCCGGGTGACGACGACGAGTTCTCGATCTCCTCGTCGCCACGGAATAGCTTGACGCGTGCGCGGCGAACTTCTGCTACCTCCGGTACTGCTGGCTCCTGGAGGAGCTCACCGGTCACTGGCATCACGAAGCTACCACCCACGGGGCCCTGCGCCGAGGCGCCGCTCGGGGTGACCGCGCTGGGCGCCTGATGGTTGTGCTTGCCATTGTATGTGGTGACCACGGAACGCGGGTCGTGGGCAGGGTTCACAAAACCGGTCAAACCGGTCCGGTTACCGCGGTAACCGGTCGTACCGGTCCGGTCCGGTTGCAAAACCGTTCGGTTACCGCCCCGAACCGACACTATAAAACCGCTCCCACCGGTTAGACGGCCGGTTTCACCGGTTAGCGGACCGGTTTTTCGGTTTCGGGAACCGGTAAAACCGCGGTTCGATTAACCCTGGTCGTGGGACGCGCGCTCCACGTGCTTGAGCATCGGGCAGCCGTCCGTCGCGCACCTGTAGTATCTCCTGTGGTCACTCACGCACGAGGCAATATTTAGGACGAGCACCTCACTCCAGTTTTCATAAAGTAGATTAGCTTTTATTTTTCTGTTTACCTTGGATTGGGGTTTCCCTTGAACACCTTGCTCCCGTACATCCTCCAGCGATAGCCATCATCAAGTATGTCCATTTCGCTACGGTCTGGACAACACGTCTAGGTGGTGTTTAGGGTGTGTTTAGATTGTAGGAAAAAACACTGTAGCATAAGAAAAACACTGTAGCATTCGCTGGAAACGTGTTTTGTGAGGGGGAAATAGTGAAAAGTTGGAATGACTAGTGAAAAGTTGGAATGAACAGTGAATAGTTGGGAATCTGAACATGACCTTAGTTGATTGGAGGAGAAAAGAACTTTTTTGGAAAGCGTGTTTTATGAGATGGATAAATAGAAAAGTTAGAGGGAGTTGAAGGGAAATTTTTCTAGGAAGCATATTTTCCGAGAGGGATGAAACAAAAGTTGAAAAAATATCTTGCAACTAAACATGCCTAGGCTCACGCACCGTAGTCCGGCGGCTGCTGGCCGTGGAGATCCCCTCACCGTCGCCGTCTTTCCTCCTGGCAGAAGCAATATGATTAAAGTCCACTTGTTCCAATTAAATACGCGACACAGAGACAGCATGGTGCCAACGAAAATTTTGTAACAAATCACTCACCATCGCATGGAATCCAGCGTGTCCCGGTCCCTGGAGCTGGAGCTCCGGGCCGGCCTGTCGTGGTTGTGCGTGCCCTTGTACACAACGTCGATGGTCTGGCCATCCTGCGACCTCCCGACCTTCTTCTTGGTGGGGCAACCCACGAAAGTGCACTTGTAGTAGCTGCATGGGATATCGCTCCCCTTCACCTGTTTGTTTCTGCCCGTACTTGCGCCAGTTGTAGCCGTCGTCCGACAACCGCTCCAAAGGCAGCGTGTTGATGGTGAACTCGCCGCTGCTCGCGCCCAGCATGCGGCGGCGTGATGTCCGACGAGATCGCCTGGACCGGCGCACTTAGGCCATATCAGTGGGAGGGTCATCACACATTTACCAAGACTGTAAACTTGGAAATCCGTGCCAGCCAAGGTCATGGTGATGACCCTCTCCTCTCGTCCTATGACCCTCTCTCCTCATAAATAACTCTGTTATGTAAGCAAATCTGCTGATGTGGCATGATATTCAATGCCACGACCCCCCTCTGTAATCCTCCCACTGAGACTGGGGCTCAGGGCTGCCGGCTTGCAGCCCGATCTCTGCTCCTGCCATCATCGGTGGCCTGGTGGAATGTGTTGCGCAGTCTGCCATGAGAATTCGGTCTGCCACCAACTCTGTCGGAATCGAGCGGTCCGTTTTTTCCGCTACCGGCACCATCTAAAGGGATAAGTCAGCACTCAGCAGTGATGTGCATGAGCAAATATATCCGTGCATTGCAACAGACTAAATCACAAAATCCATAAGTATGTTTATCACATTTTACTACTTATGATATTTTTTAAATTGAAATTTATTATAGAGGCAATTCCCCTATACAACTAAAAGAAAAATGTTGTTCCTTGTTTGAAGTTCTCTCATTGCAATCAGGCCCCGTTTAGTTTCCCAAATATTCCCCAAAAATCCACTATTCATCCAACTTTTCCCTATTCATCCCACCTCTTCTACTCACATATCACTATTCATCTACAGTGTTTTTTTGGTGAACAGTGTATTTTCGGGGAATCTTTCCCCAATCTAAACACACCCTCACTCTGGGATTCTATGCAACTCTGTCAGTATCTCCATACATATGGTGCCAATCTTGTTTGAAGGGACATGGTAGTTTAATGGAGGGATATTGTGGCAGTATCACCCAATTTAAGCTGGCTCAAGTGCGCTATAATATCCAATTAAGGACATTACACGCACTTCAAACAATTTAAACCGGTGAACTGTCGAGTGTCACAAGGACTCCTCGATAAACCACATTAACTCTTATCTTTACCATACGTCAGGATCGTTTTCGGTAAGGAAACACAACGAGCATTACCATTTTTACATAATATACCAAGATTCTTACTTATTACAAGCCAAGTTTTGAAGAGAACTTAAATGCAAAGTCAAGCCATTTCTAGGAGTTTAATACAAACCAGTCTAGGTAGTTCTATTTCATATATATCTACAACCTCCGGCTCAACCCTAGAATCACCGGGACCATGATGTTCTAGGCCTTCAGGTCCTCCTTCTTGACGACTTCTGGTGCTGCTTCTGAAAAACAACAAGGGAAGAACCCTGAGTACGAAGGTACTCAGCAAGGCTTACCCGCTTTACCAAAAAAAGACTCTCAAGAGAATATGATTGGCCTTTTTGTGGGTTTGGCTGACTCGACTCTTTTGCCAAAAAGCATTACTAAAGCTTGATCCTTATATTTTCTTTATTTTACCTCTCTTGAGTTGTTACTTATCCATCTAGTTTATAAAATATTTTGCATACAGGTGGTACTAAGCTCACCCAGCATTTTTGAATCAAACTTATCTTGTTCAACTTGTTTCCTCTACGATGCTTAACTGTTGATCAAGTGCACTCATAACCAAGAGTTGTGTCGATCCGGATCAATGTACATCCTGCAGGAGATACCTAGCCCCATTCACGCACAGTTGTTCCTACTGTACGCAACAACCTTTCAATCAGCAGGGCCAACGACCGGAAATATCCTTACTCGAACCCAGGAACGCACCCCCACGTGGGCCTCACATCTGGCGACCACCCCGTGAGTTACAAGCTACGGCTCCGCCTTTCTCCGACCCAGCAAGCACGGTTAAGCTATATTTCCAATCATTAAACCAACTAATCTAGTTGGCTTTACTGGTCTCATAACCAAGTAAGAAACCAGGTAGAATCACTTGATCCTCGGTTAAAACAACGGATCGGTCCTTAATCACTTAAGCAAGTAGGAAGAACTAAGGATCGAGCTTACCTCAATCCCTCCTACCAACTTCTGCTCACTAACTTTCAACACCAAGCCTTTCGTGCTTCATATAAGATTAGTGATAGCCTAGATCGTCATCTTATAACTTAACCTTACTAAGCATAGCCAATGTAAACATTGCTAATCAAGTTTCTTAACTAGGCAAGGATAGTTTTACCAAGGATTATTTCATGCATCAAAGGGTTTCAATCAATCCCTAACCTAATGCAACATTAAAGCATAAGATTTGGACTCATGAATATTATGAAATAAATAGGTGATTCAAAGATGCTCCGGGGCTTGCCTGGAGTAACAAAAATGTTAGTTCCTTGGCTTGGTTTCTCGAACTCCACGTAACCACGGTCACTTTCCTAATTGGTTGTCGTTGTTCTTCCGCGAGCTTGACGAACTCAACTTCTGGAGCTTCTGTTCTAGAACGTAATGGAGTCAGCGATCAATATGCGAAAAGTTTGAAAACATGACTCACAATTTACTCTTCGATAAAGCTGCAAGCCAACACTAGTTACCCCTTTTTTAAAAGACTAACCACATTTTTCTTTAATTGACTTGTCCTTAAATACTTTTTATTTGTTGTAAAACAATTATTAATAACCTAAAAAGGACAAATAAATCAAAATAAACTTATTTATTAAATATTTGTAATTAATAAATCAATTATTCATAATTTTCTACATTTTAGAAAAAATTAAGTACTTATTTATTTACCTTAAAAAGGTAAGGCAATAAATAAATACTTCAATTTTATTATTTTTCCTAGGGTTTAAGAATTTTAATGCATAAAAGGAAATAGAACAATCCTAACAAAATTGGTTTCACTATTTTGGACATTTCTATGAAATTCTATGAATTAAATGGTGAAAACGAAATTTAAATCTAATTCTAAAACCTAATAGGCAACTTTACAGAAAACCCCCCAAACCTTCCCTTTCTTCTCACCCCGGGTCCTTCCCGTGCCCAACGCAGGAACCTTCTTTGACCGGCCTCCCCGCCAGCCTTGACCGGCGTCTCCCCGCCGGCGGTGAGGCTCCTCGGCGACGGGACTTGATCCAACAGTATCCCCTTGACCTCGCGTAGCTATCCACCCCCTCCTCCCTCTGGATTAGCGCCCCGAAGGTAGCTCGCGGCGGAGCAGGCGACGGCGCTAAAGCTCGGCTCGCCGGCCGGCCAAACAGCAGAGACACGGCAGCAACCTACTAGCCTGAAAGCACCAGCAGACCAAGATGAAGCTGTCGCACCCACAAACTTGGACCAAGATAGACGGAGGAAGGCTGGCCACGTATGCCGGTGACCATGGTGGGCGGCGGTGGACAGAGATGGAGAAAACGGCGATTTGAGAGCTCTACAGTGGATGAATGTCAACAAGGGTGGGATTGGGAGGTAGAGGAGATTCAGGAGAAGGATTGGGCAGAAGGAATCGAGCTGGTATGATCGGATGACGGCGCGCGATGACGAGCTTTGCCGGCGGCCGAGACAAAACCGTAAGAGAGGAAAAATGGAAAAGGAACTGATTGAAGCCGGTGCGAAGCTATTTATCGACGGAAAACCGCCATATAACATTGCCACCTCCTGCTGCAGCCATTCACACGGTGAATTACATGCACAACGGCACGTGGCTGGAGTTACCGACCTCCGCAACGACGTTGGCCGCCATTGCCCCCTTCCGAGCTCTTGAACAGAGAGATTTCGGGCAACATTCCTCCCACTTCTTCACCTATACATGTGAATCTCCAAACATGAAACATATAGATGGATCATAGCACTACAACTTTCATATTACAACTTCTCTGATTCAAGCAGTGTACAGCGCAAAATCGAAGCTTCAGTGTCCGACAAATTCATTCCCCATTTTCAGAGTTGAAAACTTGGATTTGCTAATTACTCACAAGTTTACATTCAAACTCCTCTCAAATCCAAAAAGAAAGTTGTCCTTGGTCGCTTAAATTTCACTCTCTCTTTTTGAACCATATCAAGATTCTCAAACAATAACTCAAAACCGAGCTCTGAATATTTCAGCCACTCTTGTTCATCACCTTTTGAAACCCTAGGTTTACTAAAAAAAATTCAAGGTCAAATTACTTCAAAATCTTCCATATAACTTGATCTTGGTCGAAATACAAAAGTTATCTGTTGTGACTTTAATTTCATTTCTACTTTTTAAACATCCGTCAATTTCCCATTGGTTTGAGCTCAATTTGAGAAACTTCAACTCAGTTTTTAAAACTCTGAATTTGCTGAATATTTTTTCTGACTCGATTTTTGGCCCACTTTTTCTCCATGATTCTAACCAGATCTCGATCTGATCCAAACAAAAAAGTTGTTCAGTAAACTTTTCTAAGAAACTTTACTTTTTACACCTTGCTCATATGATGAATAGTTTGCTCACAAATCAGCTCTGAAGATGGCTGCTCAATATGCCAAAATCTGAAATTTTAAGCTTCCTATTTTCAGATTAGAAATAGTAACATTTCTTTTTTTTCTCAAATTCAAATAATTATGATGCTTCAAAGTCTCTTTTCGTCCCAACTTCCATTCCAATACCTTTCATAGGTCACGTTTGAATATTTGAACGTCCTTCTTTCAAATTCCTGTCTAATTTTGACCGAATTTTGACTTTGGTCAAATTTCCCTTTGTATAAAAACAATGGATGTTACATATATCAAATGATCTAACTACATGTCTTGAGTGTTTTACTTTGTTTAATCTTAGAGAATATAAAATTAAATACTTTACTAAGTGCTAAATTAAATGTGCATTTAACATTCAGTTACATACTTAATAAATGCTCAGAAGACTTTCTTTCTATCAAATTCATATGAAAATTTCGTTGGAGTTTTTGACTCGTAAAAGCAGAACTTACATGCAAGATTGGAAATCCAAGCGATGCAGCCCTAGCAAACCCAGGAGAACTCATGAAGAAAAGACGAAGTCGTCGACAATATATGAAAATCGTGTATATGTAAATTTCAAAGTATGTAAAAGGTTTTGTTTGATTGGTGTGTACAGACTTCTTAGACCATGCAGGACCAATATTTATACCCTGAAAACTACAACTCCTAGCCGATTATGGCAAACAGAAACTTGGCGTGAAAGAAAAGACTTTCTTAAAACTAACAAACTCTTAAAACACTTGGACTCGAACTCTAGTATTTTTATAGAAACCGACTCCTGGTCAGCCCATCTTCGACCCAATCAGCAATTAGTGCGGTTCAAGAACTTCCATCTTTCCGATCAATCATTCCTATGGATCTGTCTTGTTGGGGCTCTCGCGAGCGACTGGTTAGGAGAGCTCGCTCCAAGACCAGAGACCCGGGTTCGAGCCCTGCATCTTCTTAATAAAAAGCGGAGGGGTGGTCTGTCTCTTCCATCTTGTTTTTTGTTTCTATGGATCTGTCTTTGAAGACTCTGAACCTGATTCTGATACCGATCCTGACTTTATCCTCTGCTTCTTCCTTTTGGCGCCGATCTGGGTACATGTCAAAAAATGGTGTCAATAGTACCTTATAAGGTTAGTGGTAGCACTTCCCTATGGATAAAGCATATACCTGATATCTCGGTGAGACTAAATTGTCCCAACTTGCATCGTTGAATAGCAACGATTCTTCATGAACAGCTGGCACGTTTAGCTCTGGGATGGCATCAGACATCGAAATCCAATTGAGTTTCTCCTCTGAGAAAAAATAAATATTTAATTTTCATTTATTTGAAGAAGAATTACTTAGCCTTTCCTGGTTTAGAACTTAAAAAAGTTGAGTCCTTATGGTTGCATCACTTTAAGATGTTGTGCAGACTACTATGGTAGACTTAATAGTTACTACTAAGAAAGCTACAAAGAATTAGCACTACAGTTAACGTTTAGCTACAAAGAATTAGTGCTACCAAATAGTAAATCCTGTAACAATCAAATCATAAATTTTTTATTTTGGCCATAGGTTGAATCTTTTCTATTAATGTCAAATGCAGCTACTCCCATGTGTGAAACTAACATTATATAATATCATTATGTAACATTATTGAACATAGACGTTATATAAGATTTGATTTAATCCATACTTATTTTAAGAGCGTGGTGAAGAAAACTGTATTTTCCTAATATCACTGCAAAGCTTTGAGTCTATTTGCTAGTTTCTGAATTTGCATATTCATACTACTTTTGCACAGAAGACCTAGGACTTCAAGTGTATTGTTCAATGAAAAATAGTAGAAGTATGTAGGTTGAATGAAATTTTAATTACCTGAACCAGAGCAGCTTGCTTGAGTATTGGAAAATTGGGAAATCCTGACAACAGCAACAAGTTCCACTATATGTTACAACAAGAAAAGATAAAGAATTAAGAAACAACTAAAAATATCAGACAGTCGTTCCGATAATTGTTTTAGAGAAGTATACCTATGGTAAGTTTTAATACATAATTAAAGAGTATTATCCATAATTATTAATATAATACATCATCCAAACACTAAAAGAATAATTCTTCAAGGTGTAATTGTGCAACAATGTGGTAGATATTAATAAATCACAGACACTAGATATGGATTCTAGAAAATCATCTATTACATTTATACTACAGTAAAGTCTATAATTTGAAACCAGGACGAGGGAAGCACCAGCCTTCTACACAATCAATGCAAACAGCGGGCAACATATTATTGTAATGCTTCAATGGAATTTTAAGAAGAAAAGCCCATACTCTTCGTCAAATAAATGGACAATTCGTAGGTTGAAGCTTGTAAGCCTTGAATGCTTTCTAATGGCTTCCTCGAACAAAAACTCTGCATACATTGTATCGAATTCTTCTGCATCGGGTGCTACCCCAATTCGGCCAGTGATCTCTTGGAGGTTTAATAAGTGTTCAATGCCGTCAAGCATATTGCCATTTTGCTCGCCACTGTGCGCGTTGAATTCGAGCTTCAACCTCCGAAGATAAGGCATTGAATCTGCCTCAAAAGCAAGGCGCATAACGCCACATCTGAATTGGAAACATTTTAGAACTGGAAATGCTGCATGACTGACAACAATGAGTTTTGCAGCTGGTTGCTTGACATACAAAGAGAGAATATTGAGTTCCTGTAAGCTACCGATCCTGTAAATATCACTTTCTGTCACTTTGCTAAGAACAATTTTCAAAATGCGTAGCTTCTGGAGCTGTCCAATACACAAGGGGAGTCTTGAAAAGATGCAGATAGGTGGCAACAACTCAAGCCTCTGAAGAGAAACGGGCAGAGAAGACACATTGCCTGGGCAACACAAGTTAATACTCGTGCAAGAAGCAGCAGGTGCATGAATTATAGTTTTTAGGTTACCAAGTTTCTCAAGTGAAGACATCAGAGCTATGAAGTTTCTCTTCAGATGATGTTCAGAATCTGTAGTGTAGGTAATCTTAAGATCACGAAGATTAGTCATCTCATTAAGGCCTCGTACATTGTCAATGGAGCTTCTGCTAAGGTCAAAGGATTGAAATGTTCGAAGGGATCTCATTTGCCCAATACCATCAGGCAGAATTATCGCATCCTGGAGACAGAGATGCAATAATCTCGGGAGATCAAAGGCATCTGATGGAAAAGCCTTCACTCTTGCATAAATTTCTAGTGTTTCCAAACATAGAAGTTCCTGCATACTAGCTGGTAGTTTTACGGTCATATCTGTTGTAATCCGTATGTACCTCAACTGAAACAACCTGTTGACTTCACTGATGTCTAAATCTTCTTTATCACCCCAAGATTCAAGTATTAGAACTCGAAGAAGCTTAAACTCCATTATCGAAGGTAGACACTTAGCAAGCCCGTAGAAGGTGAGAGATCGTACTTCTGATACAGTTATTCCTTCTGGTTTTGTTGCATACTTTGCATTGCTGAAAGTGAGTGACAGTCGACGAACTTTTTCTGAAAGCACTGTAATTGCTTCCGAATAGTCTATCACAGTAGTAAAATTATCCTCCATGGACTTGAACTTAATAACTTCAAATACAGTGGAGTGCAGTGTATAGAACATCATCTCATCTGATAAATCTATACAGTTAGGCTGAATGAGTCCCCTGCAGACTAGCTCATCAAAATAAAACTCTGCAACTTCGCTGGTATCTTTTCCTTCTACTGCACAGATAAAACACTCAGCACTCCATTGCTTCACTAAATCAGTCTTCAAGAATGTGTATCCCTCGGGGTACAAACTAAGATATAGTAGGCATGTCTTCAAATGATCCGAAAGATTGTTGTAGCTCATACCTACTATTTCTCTGAGCATGTCTTCTGAATTAAGATTATTTCTCATACTACAAGATAAGCATTGACTCACATGTTGCCATAGTTCTGAGTTGTCTGGTTGGCTTGCTAGAATACTAGATATGCAAATTATTGCTAGTGGAACACCACCACACTTTTTAATAATTTCTTCTGAATCTTCCTTCAGTTGTCCAGAGCATTCATGCCTAAAGATGAATATTCTATCTAAAAACAATTCTCTTGAGTTATTTCTACTTAGCGGGTCCATCTCAAAAATGCCATCTGATTGATAATTACAACACTCGAGAGCTACCTCCTCAATGTCAGTCGTGATTAATATTCTACTACAACGAGTATCATCCGGAAAAGCGCTATTGACAATATCCCACGATGTTGTCTCCCATAAACCATCGATAAGAATAAAATACCTGCCCAATAATTTAGGATTTTAGAAATATGACGTGCCAACGCATAATTAGTGGTATTATTGGCTTCCCAGCTCTGACAGATTCACTTCAATTTGACCTAGCAATCTTGGATGCATTGGAGTTTGTTATAAGCTCCGAAATATTGGTATTTAATTTTATCAAACTAGCCTATCAACCCATGCTACCGCACGGGCTAATTATAATTAACATAAAAATTAATACTTATAGCTAATAATTATATTTATCTATCTCACGATGTTTTCATCTACTAAATATTTTAAAACATAATACTCTAAAAATACATAATTATTACTGTCTAGTTAGAATATGTTTACTTAGTCACAATCTTTTCCACATAGCATGACACCTTCATATGTAATTATGTATGTATTATGTACTTAATTAAACCCTTTGTTTGAGCTACTTGAATAATACGAAAATTGTATTTTTGTTTCTTCTCTCAAACATACATATGACATTAGTATTCATAATGATAGAAACAATAATTTAGAATTTTATAGTGGTGCATTTTAAGATTTGGTTTTAATTATGTAATTTAGATTCAGATTTAAGGGTTAATATATAATGACGTAATTTGATAATTTATATATAAATTTAGGAGATTATTTTATATTATTTCTATAATGACATAGGTGGATAATTTATATGAATATTAGGGGGTTACTTTTGATTATTTATCTAATGGCAAAAGTGGGTGATTTATATACATGTGTAGAGGGTTACTTTAAACAATTTTCATAATGGCATATTTGAGTAATTTATTTAAAAATATAATAGATCCAATTGCTATTATGATTAGAGTGTTATGGGATTGATGGCTTGTCTCACGTAGATGCCACCCTTGTCAAAGTAGATGACGCCTAGCAGATTGATATGTCTTCTTGTCTCACGTAAATAATTGTTGATGGAGTCGAGATTTGTCTTGTCTCACGTAAATGACTTGTCGATGGAGTCAATTGATATATATACATGCACAAACTGGATACTTATTTTCCTGATTTCCTCAACGAATTCTGATGAAGCTAGGTAGCTCTGCCGTATTTGGTTTGTTAGCTGTATCAACTACCGAATATATTACTTAGTTAGATTAGTTAGAGTATTGTATGTGATTGGTCATAGGATATTTAGGTGGGTGATTTAAAATATATTATTTAGTTAGATTAGTTAGACTATAGATATGATATGTCCACCTAGGATGGTAGGTGGATCTTTTGTTTTTTTAGAGAATTTCTAGGATTTTTCTATTTTTTTAGGCTGTCCACCTAGGATCCTAGATGGCAGCCTCAAAGGAGCCTCCAATTAGTAAATATATATTTCAGAGGTTTTCATTGTAAACTCAAGTTTATTCTTTTCCTTTCAATTTAACTAATTTCTTGCATCTGAACTGAGATTATGTACATATGTAATGGTGTGAAGATACTGGTGCATCTAGATTTATTCATTTTATACAATGGCCAGAAAGGGATAAGACGGACTGAGTAGTTGAGCACAAATACCTCCTCTGGTGGAGATGTTTTCTTAGGTGATCAATAAGTTCTTGCACGGAGAGACCACGAGGAGGTTGCTGACGGCGCTGGACCTGCGAGATAATGCTCCGGAGAAGCCTCCTTGTATCAGGCATCTTTGATGCTCGCACAAAAGCTCGACACTCAAATTGTCCTCTCATTTGACGGTACACTTCTTTGGCAAGCGTAGTCTTACCAACACCCACCGGTCCAAGAACTGATACTACTTTCATTCTCTTGTCAGTACTGTCGCTAAGCAACTTGATAAGCTTGGTCTTTGAATCAGTGATGCCAACAAGGTCCGTGGTTGGAACCCAGACCTGCCCATCGACAATCCTTAAGGTAGGGTTGGACGCCCAACGCCCAAGATCATACCTGTGGTAACGTTTGAGGGCGTCGCTTGCCTGCTTCACTAAACTGCTAAATTCTTGGATTTCAAAGGCGATCTCTTCACCAGTATTGGACGATGGCTGCATCATAATCTTGTCAATACAATCCTCGATGTCATAGGACAGATCGCGTACCTCGTTCATCCAGAGTTTTGCCATGGTCTTGGGAGATTCCGCCCTTGAAAGATCTTTAAGGAAGGTATATATTTCTTCTAGTTCTTGTGTGAGGAGCTCGAGCTTGTCGTTGTGTGGCTTCAACATATCTGGCAGTTGATCCCTGGGAGAGACCAGCAAAGAGCGGAGCTTCCCAAGAAGGGAGCCCATGGCGCCCAGCGAAGAACTGAACATCGGAACCTCCATCGTTCATGGGAAGAGATCGAAGCATGGAGAGGCGGCGTAGCTTCTGTGGGAGGACTTCGTTGAAACAAAAACCCAAAGATAGGAAAGGGAAACAAGGGAACATGAACAGAACTGCCTGCTAACAGAGATCTGCGGTTCAAGATTGTACTACCTTTTCTTCAATATTATTATTTTTCTAATATGGTCCTAGTACAATAATTGTGCTTCACTAGTTGCTAGTAAACTATGAGTATATTCCTTTTCATTGTGGAAATTAGCAGAAACCACCGTAAAAGTAAATCTAATTTTGAGGCCACTCAAAATGATATCGTTGACTGGGTCCTCGCTGAGCTCTCTTGTCCTTGTTTTTCTGATATGCGGATGTACTGGGGGGAGGGGGGGGGGGTGTGGTTAGACAGCACCCCACCTCGAAAAGAACAGCTATACTACAGCAACTCTATGCTTTTGACACTTCACCAACCGTAGAAAAATAGAAGCAGATGTATGTGTTTGGCTGATTGTAGTGTTTAAACTTCAAAAACATAAGGCCATGTTGTGAACAGGGTTTTGGGATTCGGTCCGAAATGAATTTAGTGCTCTAAAATTTCAATATTCCTAGGAATCTATTTGAAAACTGACCGAAATGGATCCAAATTCACCCATTTCGGTTGAGACCGAATTTTTTTCCAAATGGAATCCCAAAACCTTGGTTATGAATAGCCCATATTACCTATTACAAATGGACATGTCTTCTACCTCACATTTTTCACTCTTCTCCCCTCTTCCTCTACTCACGTTCTCTCTTTCTCTGCTCACATTTGGTGGTGGGGCAGCAGCTCACGTTTAGCGACAGGTCACAGCGGCAGGTGATGGTGCGAGGGAGCAGACAATAGCTAGGGCCACGATGCTGGGAAGCTGTGGGGCTTGCTGAGCCGTGGAGGGGGCACCGGAGGTGCGGATCCATGAGCTTCGATGGTACGACTAGGATGGGGAAGCGAGATCCGGTGCGGCTAGGGCAGAGGCGAGAATTGCCCAGGGCATTGCCAAATCAAGGCCAATGGCAATAAAAAATTGAGCTGCTCCGTTGTACAATAGACCTTCGTGATAGTTGAATCGAGGACCTCCGCCCCACAGCGTAGACAGCGGCAGCCGCTCGATGCTCCCCATTGTTTCCATCCTCCAGCTGAAAGGGGCAGGAGCGAGCGCGGGGGAGCCACCGCCGCCCCAATGGGGTAGCGAAGGCATGGCCTAGTGCCATTATAGTAGGGGGTAGGGCCTGCACGACCCAACTCTGGCCGCCGCGCCATCCAATTGTCAGTTGGGAGGGTAGACGAGACAAAGAGAGGATGCGACTGCCGACTACAGAATGAGTATTTTGTTTTGTTTGTCGAAAGGACATGTTTGTGTAACTAGTGGTAATTTTGGGTGAATAACTCCAACTCCACGAGGAGGTTCAAAATCGACATTTTTGGAGCACCCTTGAGGTATTCTAGGAAAAATGTGGGTCTGACCCCTGGCAAGTTTTTTCCGGAGCTATAGTTTATGGAGCTTGATGTATTTGGCAGGACATTTTGTGGAGTTGGTGGAATGGAGCTATTTTTCGGAGGGGAGTGCTGCCAAACACCCCCTTAACTGATTTTCACGACGTTTGACCATTCGTATTATAATTCAAAAAAATAAGTGTCATTTATTTTGTTTATTATGATTTCCTTTATCATCTAAGATAATATAAGTGCGATATATGTTGTAATATATCTGCAAATGAATAGTCAGCTGTTTTGAGAAAAAAAAAGAACAATGATAGGGTTTCTTCTTAAGTGCGGGAAATGCTAAACCTCACCAAGATGAAAATAAGGCCCTCCTCATTCAGATTTGAGACTATTGGATCTAATAAGTCCCTCCTCATCTAATCTTCTCCCTCTATAAAAAAAAGTCTGTGTGACATCTCTGATTTTGCTATGTTTTCAATTTTATATGATTTAATCTTGAATCTAGGAGCAGTAACTTGTAGAATTTTTAATAAATTCTATACAATTCGGTTTTAACTATATTTTGGGGTGAGCTTAGCTCCTATACCCCTGTAGCTGTCATAAAGTTTGTAGGTTAAAAGGATGAACAGAAACAGAGAAACAAAAATAAGAAGGTACTAGAGTAAACCGGGGGAAATAAAAAGGGTGTTAATCACTTGTCAATTTAATCAAAACAAATATGGTTGCATGCAAATTTCAATTTTAGAACAGAATACTTGTATAAGAAAAATGAATCTAAATTGTTTTATATGTGTACCCAATCACCATCAAGTAGGCATAAGGTTTGCACCACACCCTTCTCTAATTTTTGTGAATAAAAGAATAGTTTACTAAAGTGTCTAGGTGAATATGGCCTTCAGTGCCTTAGTTTTTAGATCAAAATATACACAACAACTTTCAACTTGTGCATCTCAGGTAGACGGCACTCTCGCTGATGGTACTTACGACCTCGTCCCCGCCAATGAAGAAGGAGCTCACGAAGGTGGTGCAAACGTCATTGTGATTGACCCGGAGACTGACGTCAACGTAGCTCAAGAAGGCAAGCCCCGGAGCATAACCTAACTTTAAAGTTTATGCAAATATGAATTATTTATGTTTGTGCATTTACGTTTCAAGGAGTTGTTTGAATACTCTAGTTGCATAATTCTAGTACCTATGTCTTGAAATACTAGTATGATAAGGTCGATAGTGCAATGCTTTAGGACCGTTACAAGTCGAGTGATTTCCTGTCACTCGCGAGATATAGGAGTTGCTTGTCTTTACTTATGTTGGAATCATAAGGATGGACGGGTGGGATGGTATGTGTAGATCTCCCGTCTGTGTATGACAATTGGATTAAGGTCGAAACGTGTGGTTTAGTGTATCAAGTTTTTGAACGTACCACACGCATGCCGAAGTCTGGGCTTCGGTAAGCCCCGTACCCGATTGATACAGCTAGGACCAATAGCCTTCTTTCCATGTAAATTTATTTCCCTTGTAGTACACATGTGGTTACACGCGTGAGATCGGTCGTCATGTGTCCGCGATTATCCGATAACTGTGTATCCTAAGGGAGTTGGACCGGGTGCCAAATTGTGGATTAAAGGGAAATGTTGGTTAGTGTTTGTGCCTTTTATAGCAAGCATTATCCGTGTGTGTTGGGTTTCCCTGGCCAGGTAATGAAATTCAGTTTGAACGGTCCGCTTCTCGCGGTTAATGAGACTGCTTGACTGCTGTACTACATTGAGTAAGAACTGAAACTACGAGGATGATGAACTTGTTAGATTGTACTAAATTGTATTGCACCACTTGTATGCTTAGAAAGGTTGCTCATCTAGAATGGTTAACACTACTAGAACTTGATGCTAAAATAATAAAAGTAAGGATCCACTCTTAGTCGTTTTCTGACAAAACAAAACCCACCAACCAAAAGCCTCTCATGTCTAGGAGTCGGTGATGTAGTTTCACCCAACGGGTAAGCCTTGCTAAGTATTAGTATGCTCAGCCTTGCTTGCGGCTCTTATTTCAGGTACTGCCTTGGATGAGGCGGTAAATGCTGTCTATTGGCCTGCCCAGGTTCCTCCTGGCTGGCATATCGAGTGGGTTCCGTCCTCTTCCGAGGATCGTGAGGAGTAGCACTATGGACGGCTTCATCATGGTGTTGCTATGTATCGTTGTTAGTTAATGTCTGCTGCTTGAACTCTCCAACTTTCATTTCAAATTCAGACTTGGTTTGTAATAACTTATTGAGACTATATATGTTAAGTTAAACTTGTGAAATGTTGTAATTTCTGAGACTCACCTTCACGTGGGCGCACGTGTTGTTTCGATCATGAAAAACGTGGTTAATCGGGTATAATCCGATGGCGCTCCAGCTTATTCTGGATTAAGTGCCTGACTGCTTGATTAGTGGTCCATTGGTACTTAACTTGGAATAATTTTAGAGTGGTCCATCACAACTAGTATCAGAGCCGAAACATGTGCACCAGAGAGAGCAACGGATCCTAAACAAACGTTTTTGAAATAAAACTTGCCAACATTTACTTCCGCCGTGTACTTGCGATGGAATGATATCCATAGGATCGCTAAGGATTAAGTATAGAGCATGAAGCCTATGTGGGTTAAGGGATCACGCTATATATTATGCTGACTCCCAGCACATTTAATTCTGTCATTTACTTTTGGCAATGGTGGGCGCAAGGTACAGCGATTGCTGTAACGTACCACGACACTATATGAAAATATAGCGGCGACACATAGTCAATATGCTAATTGATAGCGTATGAATGTAGAGTAGCATGGTGGGCGCAAGGTACGGTGATTCATGTAGCATACCACGGCAACATATGCAAATATGATAGCGGCACATAGTCAATACGCCATTTCATGAGCGTATGAAACTGTTAATACGTTGTCTCGGTGATGTATGAAGCATTGTTCGTTTAATGTTGAATGTTCGGGTGCCACCACTATAGTGGACGGTAATGAATGAGAATGCTTCCATGAGTGCTGGCACGGGAGGTTCATTGTAAATGCTCTGAAATGGAAATTTTCTGCAAGTACGCTAACCACGGTTCCGTAAGTTGGACTGTTAGAAAAATTCGGCTAGTTAATATAGGGAGATACGAATATTGCCTAGCCACCGGCACTGACTCCGTAAGCCAAAGTTTATTGGCACGTGTGTTTGGTGAGAACAAATAGGTCGCTCAAGCTTTTTTAATTCTCTGAAATTCCCTTAAATAATGTTGCATACTCATGAAATTATCCGTCACAAAAGTCTGAAAAATATCTAGTGAAGTGTGCTGAAACCTTGCTGAGAACTGTTCTGTTTGCGACCGTTAATTCAAGCCTGAAAACCTAGTCAAATGCAACAATGTTCAATATAAAAGTTGTTTGATATGTTGTCTAGTTCCTGTTGCCGAAATCTTAGAGCAATTGATGAAGTAGAACTTGAGTTATTCTTAAAATCTGCTGGAATTTTCTAGGAACATCAAGTTAGAAATTGAATTTTTACACCCTCTTAACAGCAGTTTCTGCCCGAGACTTAAGTCGGCCTACAGGGCCTTCTTGACTGGTTCTATCTCCTTTGAACCATGGAAGAGGATTTGGAAAACATGGGCGTCTGGTAAATGCAAAACTTTCATGTGGTCTCATGTGGCTTGCCATTAGGAACAGATGTTGGACAACTGACAGATTACAAAGAAGGGGTCTGCCTCACCCAGATCAGTGTCCCCTTTGTGATCAGGAAGAATAGACGATACAACATCTCCTCACTTCTTGTGTCTTTGCTAGACAATTCTGGTTCGCCATCTTTCAACCATTGAATCTAGCAAGCTTAATCCCTGGTGAGCGATGCACATCCTTGGCCGAGTGATGGAAGAAATCATGGAGAAAGATTCCCAGGCAGCACAGGAAGATATTTAATTCTTTAGTCATCCTAGGGGCATGGATTCTCTGGAAGCATAGAAATGCATGTCTGTTTGATGGATCTGCTCCCAATCTTCAATTTGCATCTTTAGCTTTCAAAGATGAGTTACATGTTTGGAAGGCTGCGGGTGCGACGGGCCTTGCTGAGCTAGGCGTTGGCCTGGGGCTTCAGTAATGGTTCCTTTTGTTGTGCTGGTTAGGTCTCTCCCTAGTGGTGTTTTATGTAATAGTTAGCAAGGGTATGTAATGCACCATCACCATTCCAGTCCAAGGTGGGGTGGTTTTTTTATGTTTTTGGACTATTCTTCTTCTTAATACAAAGATACGTAGCTCTCCTCCGTATTCGAGAAAAAAAGACTTAAACATGAAACTTGTCTAAAATTACTTAAACAATATTCTGGCCAAGTTTGGGAAATTTTGGGTTTTTAGATTTTGAGCTTTACCACTTTTTCTACACTATCTAGAATCTGTTTTTAATTTCCTTTCATCTTATCGGTTCTCACACTTGACCTCGCTATCTATGCCAATGGCTACTCTAGCTCGGACTACCTCGGTTGGGCAGTATTCCCCAGCATTTTCTGGTCCGCGTTGCAGTCTATTGGCCACTCCAACCCTCCTCAATATGAGAGAAGAATGATCCACAACCAGGGCGTGACTCGGTGCAGGGTGCATTTGGTTGTGTACCACACCCACCGCGTCCCAGCTCTCCAACATGGGATGTTGAAGTGGATGGACACCGCCTTGAGGAGACATGTGAGATAGCCGCTCTCCATGAGATCAGTTTGTTTTGCTCCCAAAACCCTGAACTCGTGGAGAACCAACTTTTTGGGCTCTTTCCTCCAGCCCCAGCTGACGAAGCCCACTGGATGAGGCGTTACCTCACATCACCTCTAGTGGTAGCTGACAATCCCAGTGGGGCAGTCAGCCTCTTGTTGAGATGGATCAGGGCATACCACGGGCTGCAATCATTACTTGGTCAGTCCCAAATTGCTATGCTCAACTTTGCAGCTGAGACATCTTCTTGTGCTCGTGACCTTGGGATTGACAGGACCTCCCTAGCCATAGAGATATCCACCAGGGATGCTATGATTGCAGACTTGGAGAGACTACTAGTTGACCTCACTTTGGAGCACAACAACGCCAACAATGAGCTAGCTCAAGTGAGGGATGAGCTCGAAAACGTGCAATTTGACTTAGATCATGTTAATGCTATACTGGCCACCCATGATGCTCAACATCTTCTAGCTGAAGGTGGGCAGAATATGGGAGAGGAGACACCTGATTCAGATGTGGACATGGAGGAGGATATGCCCCCTCTCGAAGCTCCACCGTCTCCCGTTGGCAGCCAAGCTACGCTGAATAACCTAGACGACTTCTAGGGGTGTGGTAGCAAGTTTACTCATCAATGTAGCCTAATTTTGACCCCATGATGTAATAGGCTAATTGAAGTAGAGTATTCTTTTGAAGTTCATGATATTGTAATCCTTTAGCATGGGAAAGGTGACCCAAAACCTTATGGATGGATGTAATGATGCGCTGTAAACTTTCTACAGCTGCCCTTGTTTAATTTATTAAGGTGTTTTCCCTTCTTTTCTGAGTTGTGCCATGAATAACAAAGTTGTTTGAAATTTGTTAAACGAAATTCTCACCATATTTTGACCACATTGGTTAAGTGAAAAGAAAATAGCAACCAAAACACTACAGCTCGGCCTCCTGAAAAACAGCAAAGACAAAGAACCAAAACTTGAATTTTTCGACCTAGTTGCAAACCAAATTTGGTTCTGAGTTGAACACAAAAGTTGTAGAACACGAAGTTTACAAGCTACTGACTAGATTAGAGCATCTAAATCGCCTCCTGCTAGGAGATATGATTTTTCTCCTAGAACTGCTTGTTGATATGTTGTCTTTATGCAGTGAACTTAATTACAATGCCACGTTCTATCTTGTCAGTTGTTCATGCATGCTTATGAATTGTGGCTAATGAAAGTTATCTACTGCAGATGGCTATCACTCACTGCGGCCAAGATGCCAGTGGTTCTAATGCCAATCAACAATGGCAGGAAGCCAACAACCACCACCGCCACCCCCGCAATCACCTTTGTGGTAGCAGTTGTATGCCACCCAAACGGAGATCCTTCGTAATTTGCAACAGCAACAGTAGATGATGCAGCAGCAAATGCAACAACAGTAGGGTGGTCATCATGCCCCTCCACCCCAGGTGGCTCGATATGAGGATTTCTGGGCTGCTCACCCTCCGGTGTTTTGAAGAGCCGAGAACCTTTAGAAGCTGACGCTTGCATTCAGGCCATCGAGTCCAAATTCTCTATTATGGCAATACCTTATGCTCCAAACCACAAGGTGGTAGTTGCAACACAACAGCTCCGTGGCACGGCTCTCTTGTGGTGGGAGAATTATCATGCTCTACAACAGGAGAATCATGTAATTGAATGGGATGAGTTCAAGACTACCTTCAAGGCACACAACATTCCTGCTGGTCTTGTTGAGAGGAAGTTGAATGAGTTCCTGGCCCTAACTCAAGGAACCCGCACCATGCTCCAGTACTCTCAGCTTTCAATAGCTTGTGTCCTTATGCGGGTCATCATGCTGACTCGAATGACAAGAAGATGGAAATGTTCCGTCGTGGCCTTAACTCAAAGCTCAAGGTGCAGTTGACTACTACATGAGTTGCCACTTGTGATGAGCTCGTGAACATTGCCTTTGCGCAAGAAGATGCCAACTTGGCTCATAAGGCCAAGAAGAAGAGAAAGGCTCCTGCTGCCCCTTCGGGTGGGCAAACTCAGAGGTTCCGCTTGGTTTCACCAGCAGCACCGCAGGGACAGTAGAGGACACCTCAGGGTGAGCGTTGGGTTGCCAGGCCACCACAGCAGGGTGCTCCTTGTTTCCCTCCACCGCTGCAGCAACAACAGGTTCCGAGGCAGAATGTGCAGCAGCCGCTTCGTCCTGGAGGTGGCTACTCTTGCTACAAGTGTGGCAGTAGCAGTCATTTCATCAAGGACTGCCCTCAAAACAAGCCTCAAAATCAACGCTCAGGGAACCAGCAAAACAAGGGCAAGCAACAACGAGTCCAAGTCAGGCAGGAAAGGCTCAACTACACCACCCTGGCTGACCTACCTGAGGGAGCACCGGATATGATGGGTATTTGTCCTATCCACAATCAACATGCAGTCATATTGTTTAATTCTGGGGCAACACATAGTTTTATAAGTACAAGGTTTAATACAAAATGTGGATTAAAATCATATCACATCAAATCAGCGTATGTGATATCAACAGCGGGAGGTAAAATTGCATCAAACCAAGTCACTCGAAAAGTACCAATCAAGATGGGTAGTAAGGTTTTTCCCACCGATCTGATTCTATTAGGTTTGGAAGCCATTGATATTGTATTGGGGGCAAACTGGATGACTCAACATAAGGTGGTGCTAGATGTTGCGGAAAGGGTTGTGGAAATAAACTCGCTAACACATGGAAATAGTGCACTTTATTTGCCACACCGGAAATGCACTATTGCTTGTGCCTTTACAATGATATAATCCTGACTAGAAGATATTCCGGTGGTATGTGAGTATGCCGATGTTTTTCCGGATGACTTACCTGGGATGCCGCCGGATAGGGACATTGAGTTTGTGATTGAACTTCAACCTGGCACAGCGCCTATATCAAAGAGACCCTATAGAATGCCACCCAACGAGTTGGCTGAACTAAAGATCTAACTTCAAGAATTGTTAGACAAGGGTTTCATTCGTCCTAGTGTCTTACCATGGGGTTGTCTGGCTATTTTTGTGAAGAAGAAGGATCACTCTTTGAGGTTGTGTGTGGACTACCGGCCTCTCAATGCGGTGATCATCAAAAACAAGTATCCACTTCCCCGCATTGATGTCCTTTTTAATCAACTAGCTGGCACCAGAGTATTCACCAAATAAAAATTCGTTCATGTGATATTCCCAAGACTGCTTTCTCTACCCGCTATGGACTTTATGAATACTTGGTCATGTCGTTTGGGCTCACTAATGCCCCAGCTAGACCTGAGCATTTATGGCCCGGCCCGGCTCGGCCCATGGGCCCAGCCCAAGCTCGGTGGGTTTTGGCCCGCCCACGCCTTCTAATGGGACGGGCGTGGGCAGCCCAAACCAAGCCCGAAAAAAATTCGGGCCAGCCCGAGCCCGCCCAGATGCTTTATTTCATTTATTTTTCAAATAAAAAAACGGGAAGCCCGAGCCCGCCCACAGCCCGGCCCGAAAACTCAGCCCGAACTTGCCCATGGGATGGGCGTGGGCACAAATTTTCAGCCCGAAACAAACCGGGCTTTTTTGTGGCCCGACCCGAATTAGGCCCAGCCCGCAAAATGCTCAGGTCTAGCCCCAGCCTACTTCATGTATCTTATGAATTCGGTTTTCATATCCTAGCTTGACAAGTTTGCAGTGGTGTTTATTGATGACATTCTCATATATTCCAAGAATGAGGAAGAGCATGCTGAGCACCTTCGCATTGTTCTTCAACGTTTGAGAGATCATCAACTCTACGCCAAGTTCTCCAAATATGAATTCTGGCTAGAGAGTGTGAAATTATTGGGCCATACAGTTTCCTAGGATGGCATATCCATGGATCCAACCAAGGTACAAGAGGTGATGGATTGGCAGCCGCCTACCTCTGTCCATGAGATTCAGAGTTTTCTGAGTCTAGCCGGTTATTATCGCCGCTTCATTCTGGATGTCTCTCGGATTGCTAAACCCTTGACCTAACTCTTAAAGAAGGGAGTCAAATTTGAGTGGAGTGACAAATGTGAAGAAGCTTTTCACACATTGAGAAGATATTTAACTACTGCCGCAGTCTTAGCTCAACCCGACAGCTCCAGGCCCTATGATGTCCGGACTCGGTTGTGTTCTTATGCAAGAGAATCGGTCATTGCTTATGCTTCTCGCACACTCCAAACGCATGAGCAGAATTACACTACTCATGATCTTGAGTTGACAGCGGTTATTCATACACTCAAGATTTGGAGGTACTATCTTGCAATATATACACTGATCACAAGAGCCTCAAATATATCTTAACCCAAGCATATTTGAACATGAGGCAACGAAGATGGTTGGAGTTGGCAAAAGATTATGATCTAGATGTGCATTATCACCCCAGGAGGGCCAATGTGGTTGCGGATGCCTTAAGCCGCAAGGCTCATTGTCATTGTCTTTCCATGGAATCCTATGCTGTCACCTTATGCCACGAGATGGCGAAGCTCACCCTAGAAATTGTTCCACATGGCTATCTAAATCATATCTCCGTCGAACTGACCTTACAGGACCAGATTGTCATGGCTCAACTAAATGATGCAAGCATTAAAATCCTAAAGAGGAAACTATCAAAAGGAAAAGCAAAATATAAGTGTTTTTGTCTAGATGGACAAGGGGTGATGTGGTTTGGACATCGGTTGGTGGTGCCCAAGAACACCGAACTCCGAAGAAAAATTATGGATGAAGCTCATCTTTCCAAATTTTCTATCCACCCCAGAACCACCAATATGTACGAAGACCTTAAATAGAACTTTTGGTGGGTAGAGTGAAGAGGGAAATTGCCAAGTATGTGTCAGAATATGACACGTGTCAGCGAGTAAAAGCTAGTCACTTAAAGGTAGCGGGTACTCTTCAACCTCTACCTATACCCTCATGAAAGTGGGAGGATATAAGTATGGATTTCATTGTTGGACTTCCCAAAATACCTCAGGGGCATGATTCCATTTGGGTCATTGTGGACTGGCTTACCAAGACTGCGCACTTCATTCCGGTCAAGGCAGCCTATACCGCTATGAAGTATGCTGAAATCTATTTGGAACGGATCGTCTGTTTACATGGGGTACCCAAAACAATAATTTCTGATCGTGGTACGCAATTTGTGGCATGATTCTAGGAATAATTGCAACTAACCCTCGGCACCAAACTGATTCGTAGCTCAGCTTACCACCCTCAAACTGATGGGTAGACGGAAAGGGTAAATCAAATCCTTGAAGATATGCTTCGAGCTTGTGTCATCCATTATGAGAAGAATTAGGAGAAATGTTTATCTCTAGGTGAATTCTCTTATAACAATAGCTACCAAGTCAGTTTAAAAATGGCACCATTTGAAGCTTTGTATGGTAGAAGATGTCGGACACCATTGTGTTGATCTCAAGCGGGTGAGCGCTACACATACGGACCTGACCTTGTGAAGGAAGCAGAGGAAAATGTTAGAATCATCCGTGAAAACCTTAAGACCGCACAGTCTCAACAAAAGAGTTACTTTGATCAAAGACAGAATCCTCTTCAGTTTGAAGTCGGCGATCATGTGTATCTCAAGGTCTCTCTGACCAAAGGTGTGCACAGGTTTGGGTTAAAAGAAAAGCTTGCACCTCGCTATATTGGTCCATATGAAATCACTCAACAATGTGGACATGTTGCTTACCGTGTGAAGCTTCCGCCGAAGCTCTCAGCCGTACGTAATGTTTTCCATGTCTCTCAACTTGAGAAGTGTATTCGAGTTCCGACCAAGGTTGTTGAGCAAGAACTATTGGTTGAACCGGATCTTTCATATGATGAGCATCCTGTCAAGATTCTCGATGAGAAAGAAAGAAAAACCCGAAGAAAAGAAGTTAAAATGTACAAAATTCAGTGGAGTCATCATACTGAAGAAGAAGCAATATGGAAAATTGAAGAATATCTTAATAAGAACTTCCCTGACTTCCTTCCTAAAACCAAGCCACACCATCCTTAAGCACATTCAAATCTCGGATCGAGATTCTTTTTAAGGGGGGTAGGTTGTGACATCTCTGAAGTTTAAAGCAATAAAAATCCGCTAAGAATAGAGAGCAAAATAGGATTAAAGAAAAAGAATGGAAACTCATTTTAAATTGGAAATTCAATTCAAATTTCCAACTTCATAAGGCTGATTTGACACCCAGCCTATATCTCAAAACGTTTCTACTAAATATGAAAATCTCCAAAAAGAAAAGTTGTTTGTCATCCCAAATCAGGCCATGTCTTTGTTTAGAACTTTTTCAAATTTTGCTGTTAAGCACCTCAAAAACCATAAAAACTAAGCAGAACATCTTTTCAAACATAGCTTGTTTGAGCTTGAAATATTCACAATTTCGAGTTAGTCCAAAAACAAAGTCGTATCCCATCTTTCAAACTCCAACTTTTGTCTTTGCACTTTTGACAATTCAGTTCAAATTTTTGGAGAAAACTGGTCTTGAACTGGGGAGCTTCACAGGCGCCCCGATCACAGCCCTGGCATGCTCTGCCCTAGGCCGCCGTTGGCCGCCACGTGGCCGGCGAGCGGCGGCAACCCCAGCTGATTGGCCAAGCCCTTGGCAGCCGTGTCCCGGTCTCTCGCAAATGCGTTTGACCCCCAATGTTGTCCTGTGACGCACCACGACGCCACCTCATCGCGTCGCGCTGGCACGCCATCATGGCGAGCCGTGCTCCGCCATTGGCGCAGAGCGCTGCACCTACCCAAGGCTCGCCATGACCTGGCCTGCTGTCCAACCGCTCGCCAGCAGTGTCGCCAGAGCATCCCACGTCCATCACACCACAATCCTTGGCCGCCAACCCATGGCCGCGCTCTGCCCGAGCACGCCAGGCGTACTCATGGCGCCTGCTCGTCGCTCGGCCTCCCTACCCGTGCTTCGAGCCCCAGCTGCCCTCCTGCGCCTTCCCCAGCTCCACTGCACCACCACATTGCTGCTAAAAAGTCCCCTCAGCTACTCACGCGAGAACTCTTCTCACTCCCTCGCCGCTCTGCCATTGCCGCTGCTAAGCTCCACCTCCATGTTGAGAACCCATTTCCGGCCATCCCCGTCACCGCCAAGACCCCTAGCAAGCTCCACCTCGGTGCGGTGAAGCTCACAAGCCTCTCCGCCCCTCACCTTGACCCCTGTAGCTCGCCATCGACGTCACCGGAGCGAGTTGTTCTGCCACCGCCGCTGTCGACTCCTCACCGAGCCCTCCCCAACCTGGAGCAGCACATGGGTGAAGTCGCGAGGAGCTCCTCTACGTGCTCCCCCACTTCTCCCACGCTAGCTCGCCGTCTCCTCGCCAGAATCCAGTCGCCGGTGAGCCTAGGACCCCAATGCGTTCCCTATTTTAGTTCTAGGGGCCTTTGCGCATATTCCAGGGACCTTTTCGTGATGTTTTAAAAGATCTAGGGTCCCCAGCGCAAATAGATTCTTTGGATCTAATTCAAATTTCTGAGATGTTCAAAAATCCGTTAAACATCGTAGGAAAATCAGAAAAATTCATATAAATACTCCCTGGACTCGTGAGGTTGTAAACTCCAACCTCATGGTTGCATGTTTATGCTTTTGGTGGATAGTTTTTGAAACTAAATTCAAACTCTTTTTTAAGTGATTTGGGCACCATTTGAAATCATGAACTCCTCTGTAGCTAAATTTTGGATATGTTGCTTGTATAGCATGTAGTAGCTTGGTGTCCAAAGGAGACCTGAAAATATGCTCCGTAGCTTCTGTTATGAATTGTTTAGTGTTTTCTGTTCTAGTTTAGTCCTAGAATTGTTACAAATAATTCCTGCAGTAAAAAAATACCAACTTCGACCAGCGCTTATAAACATGATAGAGCAAGCAAGAAAAATGTTAAACCTTATTTTTGACTCTGTTTAGCCTATCAAAGAAATAGATGTATGTTTGTGGTGTAGTAATTGTTTAGGACTGTTCAAGTGGTATTTGTACCTACGACTTGGCCAATGAACTTCTTTTGGTAATGCCTAGATCTTGTAGAGATTCCTACTGTTTTTGCTATGTTTTCAATTTTATATGATTTAATCTTGAATCTAGGGGCAGTAACTTGTAGAATTTTTAATAAATTCTATACAACTCAGTTTTAACTAAATTTTGGGGTGAGATTAGCTCTTATACCCCTGTAGTCGTCATAAAGTTTGTAGATTAAAATGATGAACAGAAACAGAGAAACAAAAATAAGAAGGCACTAGAGTAAATCGGAGGAAATAAAAAGGGTGTTAATCACTTGTGAATTTAATCAAAACAAATATGGTTGCATGCAAATTTCAATTTCAGGACAGAATACTTGTTTAATAAAAATGAATCCAAATTGTTTTATATGCGTACACAATCACCATCAAGTAGGCATAAGCTTTGCACCACACCCTTCTCTAATTTTTGTGAAGAAAAGAATAATTCACTAAAGTGTCTAGGTGAATACAGGGTTGGCAAAACCGCTCGGAACCGGGCGGTTCCTGCGGTAACCGGTGAAACCGCCCTGGACCGGTAGCGGTTCGGGGCGGTTTCAAACCGGTTAAATTCAAAAATTTCAAATTTGAATTTTAAAATATGAAAAAATAGATAAAAATTATTAAAAATACTTCATGGTGTGCTAGATCTATTGGTGTCAAAATTTCTCAAATATTTGGTCATTTTCTATTTGTTTCGTGAAATACAAGTTAAATAAAAAAAGAAAAAGAAAAAATGCTGCTCGGCCCAACTCGGCCCACCACTTCCCATCCCCTGTAAAACACCCCCCTGCGCCCCCCAACGGCACCGCGCCTCCCGTTCGCCCTCTTTCTCTTCTTCCTCCCTGCATCCGCCCGTGCCAGCTCGCATCCGCCGCTCCCCACCGGTGTGCCGCCCTCGGAGCTCCGGTTACCGCTCGGTAGGGGCGGTTAGCCGGGCGGAGGGCGCATCTGTTCGCTCCGCCCCGGTTCCCCAACCGCAGCGCCGGCTAGCCGGGGCGGTTAGGTCGGGAACCACCGTGAGAGAGGTAATGGGGGTTTAGGCCTTAGGGATGTCATTTCATTTGATGAGATGGATTTAGGCTATGCTATTGCTATGAAATGGATGGATGCAGTGATGGATTTATTGCTATTTTCATTTAAATATTATTTTGATTTGTAGTGATGAATATGATGGATTTATGAAATGGATGTAGGGATTTAATGGATTTATGAAATGGATGTAGTGATGTAGTGATTGATTTAGGTATATTTTGGTTTAGGCTTTTGTGATTTAGGAAAATATGAAATGGTTGTAGTGATGAAGTGATTTAGGCTATTGTATTTTGTTAATTTGGAAATGGGATTATGGGAGTAGGTTTTAAGTGCATTTATCTTTCATATTTGTTGTGAACTTCACATTGATAGGTTTATGTTCGTTCCATGTTTGCTGATACACAATGTTGAGAGAGAGATATTGTATGGGAGCACGGTGAAAATCTATACCCGGTTGGAGATGCAATTATTGTCATATGTCCAAAGGAGGTGGTGGTGCGACTAGGTTGAAACAACATTTGGCAGGGAAAGGTTCTGAGGTCGTCCATTGTAGAAAGGTTTCAAATGAGGTGCGTGGGTTCTTCTAGCGTGAGATTGAAAGAACTAAGAAGGCAACTGCTGACCGCAATCGTGAGAAGTTGAGAAAGGAGAAGGTTGCAGCGGAGGATAACTATCAGGCAGGAGATGAAGCATACGATGAGGAGGCTGAGCTGCAGCGTGCCCTGCACCAATCGAGAGCTGAAGAGGAGTTCCGACGGGGGGTGCAACAGAGAGGAGGTGCATACGAGCATGGAGTGGGTAGTGGTTCGAGTGGAGGGAATCCGGTGTCGCGGATGTTTGGAAGGTCTAGTTCGGTGCGGCAGACTCCTGGGGTGGTGGATTATAACCTGGGGTCTGCGAGAGGATCGACGCAGCCAAGGATTGACATAGGCAAGTGGACACAGAAGGGTAAGAATGCAAAGGAAGCTATTGGGAAAGCTTGGTCGAAGTTTTTTTATATTGCGGGACTACCTGGAAGACAGGCTGACAATCCATACTTTGTCAGCGTGATTAGGGAGACACAGAAGTGGGGTAAATTTTGTTTGAACCGAATAACACATATGCAACTGCATGTCTGTATCAAATGTCATGTTTGTCTTATGGTCGCAGGTGAAGGTATTGCGTCACCGACTGGATGGAATATTGATGGCAAGTACCTGGATCAAAACGAGAAAGACTTGATGACTCAGTACGCAAAGTTTTAGCAGGAATGGAAAATCTTTGGCGTCACGTTGATGTGTGATTCGTGGACTGGCCCAACTAAGATGAGTGTCATTCCCCCCAAAAAAAAACTAAGATGAGTGTCATCAACTTTTTGATATATTGCAATGGGGTCATGTGGTTCCACAAGTCCGTTAATGCGTCTGGAAGATCTCAAGATTCTGCATATTTGCTCCAGGTAACCCCGTACCTAGTTCATATGATTCCGAATATGTTTTAGATGTTGCTTAATAATCTGTCTATTTTTGCAGGAGATTCGAAAGGTGGTGGACGAGATTGGCCGCAGCATATCGTTCAAGTTATCACGGACAACGGCTCGAACTACAAGAAAGCATGCCGGGATCTTGGAGAGGTGTATGAGCACATTCTTTGGATGCCATGTCTAGCACACACTGTAAACTTGATGTTAAAGGACACTGGTGACAGGTACGAACATCAAGATACTATCGATCAATGCAAGAAAATCTCAGCTTGGTTACACAATCATGGTACTTTGAATGCAATAATGAGGCAAGCGATTGGTGGTGAGTTGGTCAAGTGGAATGTAACACGGTTTGGGACGAATTACATGTTCCTAGATAGCATGTATCGGAAACATGATCGTTTCATGGAATGGATGGTATCTCCTGGATTTTTACAGAGCAAATGGGCCAAGACCAAAATGGGTAGATTTACTCATTCGAGACTCTCAAGTTTGGACTGGTGGGAGGGAATGAGATTTATCGTTGATTCAGTTCAACTAGTATACAAGTTGCTTCGCTTTGCTGATCAATATAAGTGGCCAAACCTGTGCGAGGTTGTGATGACCTTCCAGAATGTAAGAAAAGAAATGGAGTCTTTCTTCGGTCGAAATGTTTCAATGTGGAAAGAGTATGAATCGATTCTGAACAACAGGATGCAGGACATCATTCTATCCATGTATGTTTGTCCAGGTAAGACTGTCAGAAAAGTATCTCCAAATATGTTATGTATTGCCTTACACCTTATGCTTATTGGCGGGATTTCCATTTTGCAGCTGCTGTCTAAATCCTCGGTATGCATATCAATTTGCTTCAAGTCAGGAAATGTGGGGTACACTCAAGGATGCATTTAGGCGCATGACCGATATGCAGAGCGCCATCCAGGCATTGCACGAGGCTGAGGTGTTTCGACAGAAACGTGGCGAGTTTGGCACGGAAATGGCACATAAAATGGCGCTTGACCCAAAGACAATTGCATCTTCATGGTGGATGGTAAACGGCAACTCAATTCCCAAGCTCCAAAGCATTGCTATGCGGCTTGCTGCTCAATGTTGCTCCTCAAGTGGATGCAAGCGGAACTGGAGTACTTTTGCCTTGCTGCATACAAAGGTTCGCAATCAGTTGTCCCATAAGAAACTAAACAAGCTTGTCTATGTCAACTACAACCTACGCCAGCGACTTGCGGATCTCGCCAACCCCCCTCGTCATGAAGGTGATTTCGTTGACCAGTTGGCACAACTTTCATTCTATGATCATAAAAATCCGGTGCGGGAGTGGATGGAATATGGTAGATCAAATAGCGACCCAGTTCTTGATGAGGACGATGATGAAGGAGACGCACCGCTCCCGTCTCATATTGTAAGGGATCAGATAAACAATGAAGACCTTCGTACTTCTACAGGGGATGAATGCATTAGTGATTGGGCACGACGACATGTGGGTGACACTCACTTAGGGAAGAGCAAGCTCCACATAGGGCCGAGGAAGCTTGATACAAAGCGACAGGCCAAGGAAAAAGGCAAATGGAAATCAACTATAGTGCTGAGCGACGAGGAAACTGATGATGGCAAGGATGATCATAGTCCCGATTATCAGGAGTCTTAGGATAGCAGCTCCGCTGATGATGAAGATGATACTGATGATGGTGCTGGCAGTGACGGTGGTGGTGGCGGTGGCAGTGAAGGTGGTGGTGGTGGCGGCGGTGGCAGTGATGGTGGCGGTGGCAGTGGCCATGGTGCTGGTGGCAGGGGCGGTGGTGCTGGCCGGGGTGGTGGCGGTCTTCGTTTCACAGGTATCAAGTGTAGATATGTACATATGCACATATGTTTGTCAATGTGAGTATTAATTGTATTATATGTTTGACTATAGGGGAGACGGAGTTCACACATGCTACTCAGGACGCTGATCATGGAGCACCGGAGACACAGAGGATAATGGATTACGCCAATCCAAAATACTCATCTAGCTCAATCAGCGAATCACCACAGTCTAGTTATAACTATCCTATACCTAAGTTGAGCATGCAGCCACCCTTGAGATGGGTGTACGAATGGGAGGACCCCCATTGGTACAACATGTTAGTGCAAGAATGGCAGACAACATCGGCTTGAACGGGGCAAACTTGGCAAGACTTCCAAGCTGAGTTGCTTCAAAGGCAAGGTTTGCAAGTCATGTCCATTGCTGAGTTTGAAATGGCCAAGCAATACTACCGTTGATCTTTTTCTATGGACATTTCTATTATGTTTGTATGGACATTTGTATGAACAATAGTATTATGTTTGTATGGACATTTCTATTAGGTTTGTATGGACATTTGTATTATGTTTGTATGTACAATTATATGTATGGATGTTTGTATGTGTTTGTGGTTATTTTTACCTTAATCTACGCATATTTCATGCCAATTTTTCTGTCGGTCAAACCGATCGGTAACCGGTCCAAACCGACCGGTTACCGAACCAAACCGACCCGGTCAAACTGATCGGTAACCGGTCCAAACCAACCGTTTACCGAACCAAACCGACTGGTTAGCCGAACCAAACCGAGTACATGGGGAATTTGAATTTGTCCGGTTTCGACCGGTTCCCGCGGGAACCGGACCGGTTCGCCGCTACCGCCGGCTGGTGGTTCGGCCAACCGGTTCGGTTTTGTGAACCCTGGGTGAATATGGCCTTTCAACGAAGAAGGATCTCCCGAAGGTGGTGCAAACGTCATTGTGATTGACCCGGAGACCGACGTCAACGTAGCTCAAGAAGGCAAGCCCAGGAGCATAACCTAACTTTAAAGTTCATGCAAATATGAATTATTTATGTTAGTGCATTTACGTTTCAAGGAGTTGTTTCAATACCCTAGTTGCATAATTCTAGTACCTATGTCTTGAAATACTAGTATGATAAGGTTTATAGTGCAATGCTTTAGGACAGTTACAAATCGAGTGATTTCCTATCACTCACGAGATATAGGAGTTGCTTGTCTTTACTTATGTTGGAATCATAAGGATGGACGGGCGGGATGGTATGCGTAGATCTCCAGTCTGTGTATGACAATTGGATTAAGGTTGAAACGTGTGGTTCTGTGTGTCAAGTTTTCGAACGTACCACGCGCATACCGAAGTCTGGGCTCCGGCAAGCCCCGTACCCAATTGATACAGCTAGGACCAATAGCTTTCTTTTCTTGGAAATTTATTTCCCTTGCAGTACACATGTGGTTACACGTGTGAGATCGACCGTCATGTGTCCGTGAGTATCCGATAACCGTGTATCCTATGGGAGTTGGATCCGGCGCCAAATTGTGGATTGAAGGGAAAGGTTGTTTAGTGTTTGTGCCTTTTATACCAAGCATTATCCGTGTGTGTTGGGTTTTCCTAGCCAGGTAATGAAATTCAGTTCGAACTGTCTGCTTCTCGTGGTTAATAAGGCTGCTTGACCGCTGTGCTACATTGAGTAAGAAGTAAAACTATGAGGATGATGAACTTTTTGATTGGACCAAATTGTATTGCACCACTTGTATGCTTAGAAAGGTTGCTCATGTAGAATGGTTAACACTACTAGAACTTGATGCTAAAATAATGAAAGTAAGGATCCACTCTTAGTCGCTTTCTTGTAAAACAAAACCCAACAGCCAAAAGCCTCTCATGTCTAGGAGTCGGTGATGTAGTTTCACCCGACGGGTAAATCTTGTTGCTGAGTATTAGTATACTCAGCCTTCCTTGTGGCTCTTGTTTCAGGTACTGCCTTGGATGACGCGGTAAATGCTGTCTCTTGGCCTGCCCAGGATCCTCCTGGCTGGCATGTCGAGTGGGTTCCGTCCTCTTCCGAGGATCATGAGGAGTAGCGCCATGGGCGGCTTCATCGTGGTGTTGCTATGTATCGTCGTTAGTTAATTTGTGATGCTTGAACTCTCCAACTTTCATTTCAAATTCAGACTTGGTTTGTAATAACTTATTGAGACTATTTATGTTAAGTTAAACTTGTGGAATGTTGTAATTTCTGGGACTCACCTTCGTGTGGGCACACGTGTTGTTTCGATCATAAAAATGTGGTTAATCGGGTATAATCCGACGGTGTTCCAGCTTATTCCGGATTAAGTGACTGATTGCTTGATTAGTGGTCCATTGGTACTTAAGTTGGAATAATTTTGGAGTGGTCCACCATAGCCTGCCCCCAATAAAGGCAGAGGGGTTCAGGAGGAGAGAAGAAGGTTGAGGGGGATACATCTGAGTCATCTATTTTTCAGGTGAGGGGAGACTTAGTTTCACCCCGACGAGGGATGGATACACTCCCTTTCAGTGCATTATATATAAAAAAAGGGACTTTTAGGAGGCCATGCAATTTTATCAATGTTATATAGCACCCACTTGAGCTATCGTTGTAGTTGGTACAACCTCACACATTATCAAATAATTGTGGGCACCCACTCTTTTTTTTTTTGGGGTTCATGTTGTCCTCGTGTCTTTGAAATATAGCAAGTACTCAATTTTATCAAAGTTATATAGCACCCACTTGAGCTACCATTATAGTTGGTACAACGTCACGTATTATCAGATAATTGTCGGCACCCACTCATTTTTTTTTGGTTCATGCTGTCCTCGTGCCTTTGAGACTTTGAGGTATACTCATGATTAGCCAAAACTCCAAGGCCAACCAAATAAATTATTATAGTTATGTATGTTAAAAAAAATACAGAAGCCAGAAACAGAGGGATGCTTGTGTTTGTGTACAACATTGTGTTTTGTTAATTTGTTTCCTCGCGTGCGGAGGGGAGAGGGGTATTGGCAAACGAGTGCATCTCTCGCGCTCCTAAGTCCCCGGTCAAAGTCTCCTCCCCTCCCGGCGCCACTCACCAGTAAGCTCCAGCGACAGACCGCGCAGCATCAGGTGCGTAATAGCTGGTGCTTTCAATCGATAAGGCTTAGCTAAACATCAATAGATCATGTTGCCGCCCCTGGGGTGAATTATTTCATATGCTGGTCTGATTCTTTGGAATAGCTCCGAAATATCAATAGCTCTGAGATCTCTCTCCTGCAGCCCTATGCCTGTTTGCCCGTGCTGTTCATCTAGATCTGGACCTCCAAGCTCATTATTTGTTATCAGGGTTTCTATCTGGCAAGAAATCGTTGTCCTTTACATCGATTTGCATCTTCCGAGGGACTAATAAGCATTAGTTTTTCCTCAAATTAAAATAGAGTAAAGAAAGTTTTTTTTTTTGCTTGATTCAGTCCTCCATTCATGTTTGAAGAGCTTAGTCTCAACAGGGCTGGTACCTCCGTTACATCAAGCTTTGAAGCAATTACAGTTACAGGTTATTTCTTTATTTCGGAAAAATAACAGCTAGAAGTTCATAGCTGTCACTCTGCTCCACAAACCCTGTTCTCCTCTCCCTTTCACACTGTCCTATACTCCTGTTTCATCCTTATTACCGTGTCTTTAGTGAAGTATGCAGTCTTGATCTGCAGAGCTTGTTTCGGATCACCTATCCTCATCACTGTATCAATTCCAATTGTTACTTTCACGGGTTACAGACTTACAGTGTGAATATTAGTGTTTGCACCAATATATCACTGTTTTTATTTTTGTAAAAGAGATAACGAAGTCTTTATTGTCACTGCAAAACAGGGGACAAGTTCATATCCTGACTAGGAACTGTCAGTTCTTAACAATCATTGTGAATTTGTGATCGATGGAGGACCCTGGCTTGTTGAGTGCATTTGTAGAAAACCTTGTGTCGAGATTGTTTTCGCTCGCAGAGGAGAAATACAAGATGTATAATGGCTTTGAATCAGATTTGGCTTTCCTGATGAGAGAGCTTCCCATGATCACTAGTTCCATTGATGGGCAGCTCATGGGGCAGGAAGATCACATATTGCATTTATCAGTTGAAGAACTGCGCGAAGTAGCTCATCAAATGGAGGACTGTATCGACCACATCATGTATGATGCATCTTGGGAACAGCAACAGCAACGGCCATGGTACTGTAAAATGCTTAGCCCTGGGAAGAAGAGAAAATCACGGTCACAGTTAGGCGAAGAGATGCAGCAACTAAGGTGCAGATTAGAGGAAGCACTCCATCGGCAACAGAGGTATACACTATCTCGTCCATCGACTTCACAGCGAGCAGAATCATCCTTGTATCAGCACATTCTTCGGGATGATCTTGTTGGCATTGATGCACCGCTTAATGAGCTCATAGAGCAGTTGGCTGAAATGGAGGGTCAACCCAAGCAGCTGAAGGTGATCTCCATAGTTGGGTTCTGTGGATTGGGGAAAACCGTTCTTGCCCGGGAGTTGTACGACAGCGATGTTGGCAAGCAATTCGAGGAGAGGGCATGGGTTTGTGGAGCACATGGTGATCCGGGGAAGCTCTTAAGTGAGGTACTCTGTCAACTGCATAAAACAGATGATCTGGTAACCTCCAATGTCGACCAGCTTAGTACTGATCTCTACAACTACCTGAATAACAAGAGGTAAGAAATAGTCTACCATCCTTTAGCCAAAAGAAAAATA
Source organism: Digitaria exilis (assembly GCA_015342445.1). NCBI lineage: Eukaryota > Viridiplantae > Streptophyta > Magnoliopsida > Poales > Poaceae > Digitaria > Digitaria exilis. The sequence goes on from JACEFO010001851.1 coordinate 222,423, forward strand.
TTAGTCTACTAATTTTTCTGATTAGTTTATAAACTTTATCAACACAAGTGAAAATATTCCTCTAAATGTCAAAAGTTAATAGTGAGTAAAGGTATCGGCTGTGAAAACAAACCATCAAATAGTTTCTTTTACAGAATATATTTGAGGACACGGATAAGATTTTTGTACTTAGTTGAACTTACCTACAAGCACTTTGAATATGTTGTGGTATGAGATGGAAAGAAAGGTGACTTCTATGTGAGCAGTGACATGTAAAATTATTTGCTCCTTGAAAATAATGTTCTAGGTGCATAAAAGCCAGAAAAGTTCTAAAATAGAGGTGTTAGCAAGAACTGCATAAATCACTAGTTAATTTTGGACATATTATATATTGTAAAAATTACATCAAGAGAGCATAGAAGCGTTATCGATGTGGTGTACAATGCAATCCAACAGAGAACTGTTCTTTCTTCCTCCACACATTGGTTACTGTAATTTTTTCGGAAAAAAAATTAGTTACTGTGGTTGCAGTTGCAGAGTAGCTCTTCAATGAATTTCATGTTGTCATTTCTAATAATTTCAGGTATCTCATCATAATTGATGGCATGAGGACAGATCAATGGAGTATTATAAAGTCTGCCTTCCCTAGAAATCAAGATGTCAGCAGCAGAATAGTGGTGACGACAAAAATTCAGTCAGTCGCTAACACCTGCAGCTTTACCAATGGTTACATGCACAAAATGAAAAGACTAGATGAGAAACATTCAAAGCAATTATTCCTGAAAAATGCCTGTCCAGGGGAATATTTAGATTACTTCCAGCCGGATTCGGCAGCAATTTTAAAGAAATGTGATGGTCAACCACTTGCTCTGACTACTGTTGGCCATTTTATGCGAAAAAAGAGTTGGCCGACAGGACATTACTGTGAAGATGTGTGCAACCAGGTTCGTTTTTATGATCTGCAGAGCGGTGATGATACCTTGGACAGGATGCATCAAGTGTTGATCCATGACTACGCCAGCCTTCCAAGCCATGCCCTCAAAGCTTGCTTTCTATATTTTGCTATGTTCCCTAGTGATCAGCCAGTTAGGGCGAAAAAACTAAAGAGGCAATGGCTAGCTGAGGGATTTCTGAGGCCAACAAAGTTCTGCAGTGACCCGGCAGCTAAAAATTTTGAGAAGCTCATGGACCACAACATCATCCAACCCGTTAATGTAAGCAACAACACCAAGGTGAAAACATGCAAAACTTATGGCATGATGCACGAGTACATTACGCTCAAATCTCTATGTGAAAACTTCATTACTTTGTTTGATGGATGGGAGCTCCAACCTAAGCATGTCCGTCGCATTTCTCTCCGTCATAAAAGCATTACTGACGAAACAAGTTTAAAAAATGATCTTTCTCTTGTCCGATCTCTGATAGTATTTGGGCAGGCAGGTAAAAATATGTTGAATTTCAGTAAGTACCATCTGCTGAGGGTCTTGGATCTTGAAGAATGTACAGACTTGCAAAATGATCATCTCAGTGAAGTGTGCAACCTATTGCTTCTTAGATATCTGAGTCTAGGGGGCAATGTTACCAGCCTTCCCAAAGAGATAAAACAATTGAAACTTTTGGAGACCCTTGATCTAAGAAGAACGAATATAAAGATCCTTCCAATAGAAGTTATTCAGCTGCCCCATTTAATCCACCTATTTGGAAAATTTAAGCTTCCAGAGAAAGCCATGCAAGATGAACTGCTACAGAAGTTTATGGCTTCAGGCAAATGTAGTTTGCAGACAGTAGGAGGATTTTTCATAGATGAAAGTGAAGGATTCGTGGAAATTATGGGGTATATGAAAAAATTGAGAAAGGTCAAGATCTGGTGTGAGTCATGTGCAACTACTGCTAAATTAACTACTCTTCAGAAGGCCATACAAGAATTCATTCATGATGAAAAGGATGCAAGCAACGACCCTCGTTCTCTGTCACTCCATTTTGACAGATGCTCTGAGGATTTTCTTAATGACTTGAAGGCTCCCTGCTATCTTAGGTCCCTGAAATTACAGGGCAGGTTACTAGAACTTCCTGGGTTTGTCACAGCACTGCGCCACCTCAGGGAGTTGTGCCTTCAATCAACTAAAATGACAGCTGTTCTTCTAACAGCTTTGACCAATTTGAAGCATCTACAGTACCTTAAGCTGATCGCAGATGAACTTGAAGAAATCAACATCAAAGACAAGGCATTGCCCAGGCTACTCTGCCTATGTTTTGTGTTGCAGAGTCCAACATTTCCAAAGGTCGAAGATGGCGCTTTGCCATTTCTTAAATCTCTTCAGTTGATCTGTAAAGACATGAATGGTCTCTCTGGAATCCACATTAAAGGTTTCACACGACTGAGCGAAGTAATGCTTGATTGTAGAGTCACTGATAGTACTAAAGCGAACTGGGTGAGGGCGGCTAAGGAACATCCCAATAGGCCAATAGTTCTCCTCAGAAGGACTATAGCACCCAAATTGGATCATGGAGGAGATGCCACTGCAGCAGGGGAAACTGAGTATGAGATTTTAGATTGTTCTGTTCTGGCAGAGGAACAAGTACAGGAGACACACTCCCAAATACCACATGATGAACCGGATTCGACTTTCAATAATACGGGGCATCCAGTGGTTTGTGCTGCTTTAACTGGTTCATCCATTGCTAACAATAGCAGAGTGGCTTCTTAATTATTCATTTCATTGAGAATTCTGATCGTTGAGGGAGCATCACGGTCTGCTTTGTTTCCCTTCTCTATGCTTGTTTACAAAAATATATTACGTACTCAAACTTGTGTATAAAAATATTATATTATAGTAAATTCTCTTTTCCTGAACACTTCTTGACAGGTATTGTGCTTCCCGTTCAAAACCATATCATTTAATAAATGGAAAGTCATAATTTTACTTAAATTAGTTGTTCTGTAGCAATGTGAACTATCATCATCAAATGATGTTACCAAATTCTACCTTTGAAACAGTCGCTGTTGACTTTGGGTCATGACATTTGACCATTCATCTTATTAAAAAAAAATACATAAGTATTGTTTGTCTTATCTATTTGTATATCTTCAATAAGTTTTTTTAATAAGACAAATAGTCAAACATGATAAGAAAAAAAAACAAGGAGTCGAGGACAAATATTTCGATAGAGGTAGTAATATATTCATTCCACTAAGTTATTGTAGATCACTAAGAATTAGGTTGCCAATTGTTTCCTATTGAGGGTTTGGTAAAAAAACATAAAGTTAAATGAAATTGGTTGTCCTTGTTTAGTAGTCCCATAAAATAATAGTTATAATTCTAAAACTAGTAATTATTTTTGTAGCTACCTTTGTTTTTTAGGTACGAGTACAACACGATAAATGCAAACTAAATGCAAGGGAAATAAAAAGTTACAAACTGCTCCACATACGTCAACACAAAGATAGCTTGCCGGAGTTTATGATGCTGATTTTGGTTTTGCAGGTCGAGGTGAAGCATTCTGCCGAGGATTCTCGTCAGTTGGGAGGGTTACGAACTAGTAGTTCATTTGGTTCGCCAGACTACAATGAAGAAGAATATTCCAAGGCAGTGATTAAGCAATTGTGCTAGATCACGCCCCATGTCATAAACTACTTTCCATTCAAGTTTCTAATCATGTTATTGTCCAAATTACTCCACTCGAGTCATGGTTACAACACTTTTCACCATATCTGAATTCATTACTACCGAGTACATGTTCTTGTAAACCAGGAGCCTTTACTGTGCATTGCAGCCGGTCTGAATGTTTTTTCCCATTTAGAATACAATCTGTATCTATCTTTTAATATAAAGATACGCAGCTCTCCTACGTGTTCGAGAAAAAAAAAAGAATCCAATCTGTATCAGCTGAGCATGGTTTATATATATATATATAATTATTCTATTCAAGAGATCCGTGATGAACAGATGACATTCAAAAGCTGATGCCTGCTGCAGATTATGAATTCTTACACCAAAACGATGGGTAACGGTATTGCTATTTGCTGGTGCAATGGATGGCTTCGGTCCTTAGGAGAATTTTTGTTCCGTTCATCAGGGAGATAGGTTTTCAAAATCCAGTATTTAGTTTTTGATTGGAACCAAACGGAAAAGAAATACGCTGGGGAGATGGAAGTGGGCGATCACATGAGTCCTGATCGAAACCAAGCTTCAGTGGCCGGAGGGGTTGGTTCATCGACTCCGGCGGCTGCGCGATGAGGTTTCCGGCCGGCGACGACGGGCCATCAGCGTAATCCACGGCCTCGAATCCGCGGTATTCCACGAGAGCGAGCCAAAGCAAAGCCGCTGTGTTGGGCTGCCGAACGAGCACTGGGCCAAACTAGCTGCAGAGGACTGGCCTGTTCCCCAAAAAAAGGCCTGGGCCAAACGAGCCAACATGTTTCAGCTGCTCGGCAGGGAAAGACCAGCCCAAGGCCCAACAAGCCAACCCACAAGGCCCCCACGACGCATCCGTTTCCGTTTCTCACTCGCGTCTCTCTGCTCGGCGACTCCCGTTCCCCCCGATGCGCAGCGTTGCCTTGCCACCATAGGCCGCCGCCGCCGCCGCCGCGTCAAACCTGCTTCTCTCTCCCGCATGGCTGCGTCGGAAACTCAAGTCCTTGATCCGAGAAAGAATACTGCAGCGACCTGAAAGAAGGATGGACAGTTGGACATATACGGAACGTCAACGTCATCTTGGTCAGTCATTCTCCAAAAGAAAAAAAAAACGTCATCTTGATCAGTCAGCGATTTCCTCTAGCTTGTTGTTCTGTGCTGTGGTCCTGTTGAGATTATAGGGATTCTGTGTGTTTCTCGTACTGCATGTAGTGCAATTGTGCAAATCGTTTTCTTCCTATTCATCAGCTTGTTTTTCTTCGAATTGGATCGATAGAATTACTTTTGGGTTCGTTTCTTTCGCTAAATCAGAGAACCATTCATGTGCACCGAGCTACTGATTCGTCGGCCATTGCCTTCAGCTGCTAGACATCGACATCGGTGCAAGTTCTGCGGTGGCGTCGCTATTGCAGAAATTCGAAGTCGATGAGTTGAAACTCGCCAATCAGACCTAAGGTTCATATATATATTAATGAAGTGCGAATTTGATCATGACATCATATTCAAGAGAAGCTCAGTGGAGAAGGGGAATGTCTTTAACAAATCAGTAAACGCATACCATTTTATCAACATGGCACATATATGGGTCCATTGATGGATGCCAATCAAACCAATGTTTCAGGGCTACTACTTTACTGTTCGCAAGTACAATCCAGATATAAATATACAGTAAAACTACTTGTGATTTATTGGAAGAAAAATGGATAAAAATCACATGAAAATGTAGTTCTTGCATAGACACACCATACAAGCATAGATGCAGAAATAACCATTTGGCTGTCCTAGATGCGAATCTCTGGAACATGCTGCATCTTCTGATGCATCTCATTCGTTTGCCACTCTGTTTTAAACACCCTGTGCAGGTACAGTAGCCAAAGCTTCTTCAGGGACAGAAGCGATTCGATGCCATGAGGGACCTTATCCAGCCTCTCTAGGGACACGATGTACAGACCTTCAATGCATGGAAGAGAACCATCTCCAATTTCCATCTGCTTGACGTTTGGCATTTTCTTCAGGACGAGTGTTTTCAAGCGAGGGAAACAACCTGCAGATAGAACCAAAGTGCTTGCACTCTTCACCCTGTTAAGACTCAAATAGGTGAGGTTTGGCACGTATGGAGCAAGAACTCCCAACGGATCTTCACCAAGTTGACACCAGCTCAGCGCTAAATATTTGAGATGTTTCCCGTGGTTGCAAAATATTGGATATTCCAGTGTCCCATCAGCCCAGCGCCCCCTCACAATTAGTCGGTGGAGCTTGGGAAAAATTGGATCAAGGGCTTGGAGGCAAAGTGTCTCATTCATATCTTTTGCAGAAATGAGGAGGCTGGAAAGAAGTGGCATCGTTGAGAGGGTCGCAAAAAGACTTGCACAGTCATCAGAACTTACATTGTCGATCCATATGCTTCTGAGCTGCATCAGTCTCTTCAGCTGCTCAGCCAAGTCTTTGCTAGCTTGCACTGTTTCAAGAGTCTGTAGTTCTTCTAGATTCCACAGTCCTTTAGGTGTTTCCACTCCGATGAAATATCTGAATTCTGACTGCTTCTCATCAGCAAATCTGTCAGCCAAAAGGTGCCTTAGCTTCTTGACCTTAACAATACCTCGTGGTAGCTTCTCTATTTGTGTTTGCTTGATGTCCAGTGTTTGGAGGTTCAGGAGCTTCTCAATGGACTCTGGGAGTGAATTGACTCTGGTGCGCCTCAGCCCGATATACCGTAGGTTAAAGAGATTCCCAATAAATGCTGGCACCTCAGTGATCTCAGAATCTTGAAGCTCAAGAACAGTCAAATAGGTTGATTGAGACAAAATTGAGGACACTATGTCAGGGGAGGGTGAAATTATTCCATGAGCCGCAAGAGTTCGAAGAAATTGAAATTTGACCTTGGGTGCCGTATTTACATTCCAACCACACAATGACAAGCGACGGACATTCTTGTCCACCTGTATCAGTTCACCATATTCGGCTGCAGAATCAAACTTCTCTTCTTTAGCCACAGAAAGTGCCAGGTCACGCATGATATCATGCATCCTGCAAGTGCTAACCCTGCCCAGCTCATCATAATCCACAACATCAAGCATGTTCCGGTGAATCAGTTCCATGAGATTCCCCTCAGCCACCTCCTCCGGTGTATTCTTTTCTTTCTTAAGAACAAAGCCTTCTGCAACCCATAGCCGCACAAGGGTTTCCCGTGACATGGGGTGGTCTTCAGGAAACAAGCTGCAATACAAGAAGCAATTTCTGAGATCTCCAGACAGGTCATAGTAGCTTACATTCAAGATTGCTCTGACATGATCATTGGTTGACAACTCACTCCGGAGCTGATTGTTTGTTTGATTCCAAATGTTTATTTGTGATCTAGATGACAACAAGCTGCCGATTGTAACAATCGCTAGTGGTAAGCCGTGACACCTCTCCACTATTTTATTAGCAATTTCCTGAAGTTCACCAGGGCAGTTGTGGTCCTTCTTGTTGTGGAAAGCCCTTCTACAGAAAAGTTCAAATGCATCAGACCCACACAATGGTTGAAGCTCAAGGTGGTGGTCTGAGGAAGCGATAGCGCCAACATGGTCCTTACGCGTCGTAACGATAATGCGACTTTCTTGGAGATTCTGGAAAGCATCTCGTATTTTGAAGTATACTTCTTGCTCCCAAACATCATCCAATACTATTAAACATTTTCTACCCTGTAGTTTTTTCTTTATTTCTTCCTTCAAGTCATGTACATCCATTTTGTCAATCTCTACTGGAACTGGTGGCTCCATATGCCCAATCTTCCAGAGTAGCTTCCTCAACAGAGACTCGGCCGTGTAGATCTGTGACACAACAATCCAAGCATGCACAGGGAAGTTGACTTTTTCACGTTCATAGACATTTGTGACCAGTGTAGATTTCCCAAGTCCACCCATACCAGAAACTGTTATCACGGTGCTATCCTGCTCTTCTGAGTAAAGCCATCCAGTCAGCAATTTTCTGTTTTCTTCAATTCCTACTAGATCATCATCCTTGACAAATTCTGGAAAGCTATCTTGAGAACGTTGTCTTTCGATTTCAGTGAGCTGTTCTTGGTCAGGGACAAGCTGGGATTGCTGCAACCACTGATCCTTCATCTGCATAACTTGCTGAATCTCCTTTTCTATCTCAGTTAGCTCATCAGCTATTTCACTGAAAACAATGGCATAATGGGTACCCTTGACGAAGTACTTTTTCAGGAACCCTTCTTCCTCCAGTTGAAGGAGATGGTAGTTGTATTTGTCTACTACATCCTCAACACGGTAAGCAACCTTCCGGACCTCGGCAATCCAACTCTTGACAAGCTCATCTGTGAGGTAGACTGTGCCAATCTTCTTTATAACTTTGCTCATGAATGTCAGTTTCAGCCTTATTTGTTCCACTTTCCTTGGCAATTCCTTCAGAGATTGGACTTTTTCAGACAGCTTAGTTATAATGAACGTGGCAGGATCATCTCCTAAAATAATGGAACCAATCTTATTGACAGCAAGGAGCACTGCTTCTGCCATAAATCTGTGCTGAAAAACAAAGGCATGCATGTCACATTATTGTCGAGGAAAAAATATCAATAAAAGATACAAGCTGACTCATGCAGTCACCCATATAGTTAAACGGCAATTTTCCCACTATACCCTATCTACATAATTTCCCAATCGATTCTATTCTGCACCATTTGTTTTCTAATAGTGGGGGTTTTGTTCTCAACAAAACTGACAGCATTATGATTTGAAGCCTTTTTTCTTCAATATACAGGTGATCAGAGTCCAAAGATAATAAAATTTGAGTTTTGTCTCGAGAAAAAAAAATAAACATGTTGTTAAGTTTAGCAGTTATATATAGTCAAGTAGTAACAACCCATTGAAGAACACCAGCCCTACTTATCAAGCCCGCTCCGAGCTCATGAGATTGGAGATCCACGTACCGTACCATGGTTTGTACTCAACCGGGGCAAAATGAAATTTTGCAGAATATGTGGATTTATTCAGAATACTACCAAATCCAGTTAAAGGTTGCTCAATACGTGGGAAGTAGGAAAGAAGAATTACTAGTTAATTAGACTCATCCATAACGTAATTAGTACCAACACAAATAAACGTAATTCATGACCTATTCTGTTAAGTCAACTTGCTTGTATGGTCCTAACAGAGAAGTTAGTAATCAAATCAAAAGGACAAATCCTAAAGAAATATGGAAAAAATCTTGACTAAGGTGTTGGGCATCTACAGTTTACAGACACTGCCTATAACAAAAAACAAAATACACCATCATTTTTAACCACTGATTTACCCCAGATGAACTACATATAATGCTTCCATTAGCTACTTCTTTATTATAGTATCAAGAAAGATACGCACCTAGTATTGGTCACAGAAAAAAACTGAGCAGTCCTCTCAAGCTTGGAGCTCGATCGTCGGCTCACTGGTGAGGAACAAGGTGAAGATGACTAGCTAGGACTTGTGTCTTAGAGATGGGGAGATGCACATAAGTGCCAGCCAGTAATAGACACTTGCCAACTCCCCTGTTATTGGCTACACATTTATGCATTGTTTAGGAAGACTTGGCAAAGTCTACGGCCAAGACTAACCAGTGACGGTTCAGTAGCAATCAGCACGTCCTCACCCTCGGAGCAATATGTGAGCAGGACCGGTCCTGTCCCATCACTCCCACTTGATTAGGGTGGGTTGCTTTCATGAACAACCCTTGATTAGGATGGTACCTACTCGATCATTTCTTCAAATGGGTGTTCTTATCAGCTAGGCCTGGTTCCATTCGAAACAACGAGACGCTAATTGTTTTTATTGCGGGAATTGAATGGTTTCCTGCAAATTTTCTATTAATTTAGTATAAAACTGGAGGCTCGTGTACATCTTGATGTTTCATATATCATTAAATCTTGTGTATTCCTTTTCCAATTCTCATGACTTACTACTAGGTGGCTACATATAGCTACGTGGGTTAGTGTCTCTGTACTGGTGTTTTTTTGGACATGACAAACATTGATTTAATGCTTTGTCAAATTCAAACTTTGATAATTATTTGGATTTTCATAAAAAGAAAATGTTGCTTAATATTCCTCTGGGGAGTCTCATTTTCTTTTGTGGGGTGTAAATGGGACATTCTTAGTTGGAGTTTCATTCTCATTTCATTTTCTTGATGTCATGTTAGCATTTTTTATGACGTGGCATAGAGTTAATGGTGAAAGCGATGAACTGATACTCATTTTTTTCCAAGATTGTTTGTGTCTTTCATGTGAAATGACAAACAAAATTGTACATTGTATGGTTCCATTTCAACTATGAATTAATGCAAACTTTTCTTATGTGACATTTTTGGAAACATATATACTCCTTCTGTTTCAAAATAGAATTCATTTGACTTTTTTAACCTCAAGTTTGACCACTCATTTTATTAAAAAAAATTATGCAAAATATCATGTTTTTTTATACCTTAAATTTGACCATGTTTGCATATTTTTTTTGAATAAAACAAGTGGTCAAATTTAGGGTAAAAAAGGTCAAACAACCAGTTAATAATCCAGATTAGCATGTTACTTTGTGTGCATGTATCATATTTTCCAAAATTGGAATCACTTGCAGTGGTGGCCAAGTCATGGAAATATGAACCCATAACAATCTTGCAGATATCCAGCTATTTACACGCACATTATTAGTGCATTCATCGTGTGTATGCATAAGGCAAATGGTGTGTCACCCTCAAATGTACTGTTACGGGGTGGGGTGGGTGGGGGGCGGGTAATGGACGCTTTTGTGATGTGAATATGAAATTCGTGTGTGTCGTGTTTTACGTAAGCACTACAAGGGAGATTAGTTGATAGAAATGGATCCAGATAGGTCTTCCAGTACAAAACTCCTGGCTACTGTAAGAACTGTAGCATTTTAATTGATACCTATCGATTGATCAACTCAAACCATGGTCTAGAAAGTGGATGAAACGTCTCGGACTTTAGGGCATCTAATTCGGAGACACTCACAGGTTGGGTTGCGCACACGTGTAACTGATCTAGACAACAACATGTTATATGCTTCAATCAAACATTTTTATTATATACACTTTCATCTATCTGAGTGAAAAAAAAACATGGATGGATTTATCTTTCAATTCAATTTGGTTCATGAATTGTAAAAAAAAGTTGTGCTTCCTCTAATGCGTTAAACACCTAGAATATACTCCTAGCTATTAGCATACAGATATGCATTGTTAGGGCCTCTTCTGAATGCTAAAATATTTAAAAGTACACAATAGTTGGTTTCTTTTAGAAATTTGAATTATGGCCAAATTTCCAAGAGCATGCATTTACCACAGATGAGACAGTAAAAAATATTATTAAAAAATAAAGGGACTTCTTCCTCTCTGTGAAAGTAGCTAATTTCTTCCTCACAAATGCAGCTAGCTGCATACTACTGGGATGCGTGTTTCTAGTATAGCAATATTGCCTATACTACCACTTGTTTTGTGCAAATATTGTATACAGATAGTAGTAGAAAACTCCCTCCGTTTTTCTTTAATTATAAGGCATGCACAGATATAAATAGTCAAATTTTGCAATGTTCGATTAATTATTTGATCAATAATTTTTAACTTCTATAATATAATCTTGATATGGTTACATTTGTAACAAAATATACTCTCTCAATAATGAGTTTATAATGATATTTTATATAATATGAAATAAGAAGTGATCAAAGTGTAAGTTGGGAGATTGTGCCAAGTTAAACTTCATCCTATAAAGAAAAACAGAGGGAGTACAAATTATAACTGCCACATTTGTTGCACTTATTATCAGATATAGAATGTTACATATTAAATTAAGCATACAAATGCCATAAAATTAAAAGGATCTTAGCTTGGACTAACCATGATCACTAATCATAAACTTAATGCAGAAACCTTAGATCAATACTGATGTAGTTGATGTAGGTATAGTAGATCTAATCTTCACTAATTAGATAGATTTGATCTCTTCATTGATGAAGTTCTTGACGTCGTTGACGAGCATCAACTCCCGTTGTCACCTACCACCAAGTAGAGAGGAAGTCTTGCTTCCAATCCCTCCAACACTGTAATGGATAGAGGTTTGTCTATTCATGGGATTAGATTGGATTGGTGTTTTTTAGGCACTCTCCTCCATATATTTATTATACATCACTGTGGGGCTGGGGCCAACTCCTAGTTGATTACGTTAGGTGTGCTTGCCGATCATGACACAAACTCTTATTTGTCACGCTTATCTTCAATGGTGGAACAAACATAATCATGTTGGTTTTGGTTGTTAGCCAAGCACACGATCCAACATAGAAATCCCAGGTACCCTAAGGAAGCTAGAAGTCGATTCATACTAGGGATTTACCATGTAATCCTACTAGGGCTCTACCATGTAATCCTACTAGGGCTCTACCATGTAATTGGATCACCACCATAACAAAAAAAACATAGTCTTGGGCGCAATATAAGAACCAAACGGGACATACGATATTCGCTATGTGTCTTGTCTCCCTCTGCATACATTGACTTCTTGAACTTTCCAAAGCTTCTACCGACAAACCTACTACTTACCTCTAAGTATGGTGCTAGGATTGGCATTAAAAACCTACACTAATATTTTCTTATTTTGCATTGCTTGACATATATATACCAGACAAACACTAGTTTCTTTTATAAGAAAAATAATCCTAGTTATTGAGCCTTTGGTACTAGTCCATAAAGAAAAGGTAGACGTGGTTGCTCGGTTCTTTTGTTGACACACACTTTGAGAAACGAAAATAGATTATCATATTATATATGGACAAATTGACAACAAAAAAGTAAGGGACAATCAAACTGAATAGGGAACATCCACATCACCTTCGCACGCATAGCTGTAAAACAAGCCAGTAAAGGAACAAGTCAAATGGTCTGATGATGCATGGTGGTATTTATAACCTTGCAGCTTGTCTGACTGCTTGAATCTGAGAACAAATTCAGATTCCCAATTTCATTCTTCAAAGAATTTCTAACTGGTACTTGATCAGTTTTATCCCCAAGTAACGAAAATAATCATGATTAGTGTTAATATTAGTGATGCTTTCATATTACTGAAGTTTCCTACATTTTTTAGTTCATACACTTCTATAACTCATAAAACTTCGGTAGCTATTATTACATTTTTCCTTGTTGAGACTTAGCTTCCATACTACATGGAGATAATATCAACATTTTTTTTAAACCATATAGATACCTCCTTTTTATGATTATTTATGTTTTGAAATTAAGTTACATGGTAACTGAATGGAACTTAACTGTTCAAACTGCAGCACATATAGAGGGCGAGTTACCCTGAGAAAGGACTATGATTGCATCGATATACATCATATTTACACAGGAAAGACATATATGACTAAAAATAGTACACAATAACAAAATCATCATAATAATATACACTTTAGAGTTTCAAAGCAAAAAAGTAACATTTCCTGGGAAAGAGAAAATACAGCAGCTTGTTGGACTTGGGACGGGGAATGGACTAAATCTGCATTTGTTGTAGTGGTCCTGATGCACAAGGGCTTGTAAATTATCCAATGTGAAGCAATGAGGAAAACAAACAAGGAAGAACAGCTTCCACAGACCACAGCTCAAAAGTTTGTAATCCAGACACAGCTAGAATCTCATCCCAAATTTATTGGAACCCTCCATGGCAACTATTAGCACTCCGGGAGGCAGTTCTTGATCTATTCAGCAGCTCCACCACCAGCAAGGCACGGACAGCTGCAGACCAAAACAGAGGAGAACGGAAAAGATCAAAAAATTTACACTGAGCCTTTGCTAAATATAATCAGAACATCGATGAGACATGTAAGCTCAAATAGTGTTCCATTCACAGATCACAAGTTCCTTGACTGAATCGGAGTACCATTTGGCCAAGAATCCTGGTGTGCTCTGCTTTGTGATGGGCTTTTGTGCTTGTTCTTGTTGCTCCTGCTTGTGATGGCTCTCCGGACGTCCCACGAAGTAATCTTTACATGCATTCAGACAAATACCAAAATTAAATCAAGACTGAATTAACCAATAAATAGGAACCCAAGGAAACTAAATAGCTTTGTGCTCCTCGATTCCGTATGAATTGAGGAGGGGATGGAAGAATGACCGAACGAACGCACCTCCTGGAGTACTGTGCTCGCCGGCGACCACTGGTTCTTCCTTCCTGTCCGGCGATTGGTTCGTCGGACGGCCAACGAAGTAGCTTCCTGAATCGACATACAAAAGGAAAAAAAAAATATAACACTCAAGACAAGGGTGCGAAGAACTGAGAACGATTTATCACCATGGTCAACGGCCAATAATAGAACAAGCTTTCACTAATAAACAGCAGCAATTCATATGTTGCGAAATTTGTAGATCACGGAGGATGAGCTTACCAGGAACATCGCCGTGCTGATCGTTGCTTCATGGTGATCTGACGGCGGCCAGTCAGCTACTCAGCTAGCTCTCAATCCCCCTAGCTCACCTGGCGATAGCAAGACGAGACAGATGACCAAGAGGGCCGTTGAAGTCAAGGGAGAGGTAGTCAGGTAGAGATGCTCTCGCCAGACTGGCAATGATTCAGCTCCGTGTGGGCCCGAGACAATTATCCAAAACAACCTCGGTTCCAAAAACTAATTGTGCAAGATCAATCTTAAGGCGCTTGTCTGAATATCCCATTTGCCAGCGGCACCCGTAACATCCTCAGTAACAGCTGTCCGCTCTGCTAGCTGCTGCAACGTGAGATGGATTTGGATGGATTCGACTCGTCGTCCCAGTACTTCATTATTCATTTATATTTTTATTTTATTGAAAACCATAATTACTCTTATAATTTTTGCTAAACGAAAGTTTTGCTACAATGAATTTTGTCAACTTCCCCCTATCTAAACAAACAGAGTCATCTAGTGCCACATTCTTGACCATCCAACCTTTTACTAAACAAACCCTCAGTTTTCAGATAAATGATGTCAAAAGGAAATCAACATCAGCACCCTTCCCCCTCCTAAACATACAAGTTTGGTATTGGAAAATGAACCCTCTGTTTTTGTCCCGCGTCCACTTGACTTTGTAAATAATTCATTATCAAATCAAACACCCCCTCCCTCTCCTAAACTTACAAGTAATATACAACTAGTCACCGAGGCTAGTTAGTAGTTTCCCTTCTTTCCATCCATGTCTGAGCATTGCAGATTTGTACGGTTGGCAGGGCACAAGATTGGGTAAAATCCACACTCTGATCACATATCCACGTCAACTTCTGCGGCACTGATATTTATAGCGATAAACTAAAAGCATCATTCACAGAAAATGGTCAATGGCTACGCTTGCGAGAAATGGGCACAGGCATATTGGAATTGGTAGTTTCATTGCATTTGCATTTCCTGGAACAATCAATAAATGACCATCAACCATCAATCGGAGGAATAAAAAGAGTAGCAATTCAGGTATATAGATTGAAGCGCCTCCATTCCAATTTACTTGAATCTTCAAAGTTCTCTGCCTTCCTCAAAGCTCCATCATTGTCAGCGGCCCACAGCTCTTATATACTATTGCACCGACGAAGATCCACCACCGTTGAGGCATGAGCAGCAGCAGAACCTACAGAGAGAAAAACGATTTGATTACTAATCAACAGAGTACTGAAAGCAGAACATGTTAGCTAGTTTTTCAGATGCCTTGAATCGGAGTACCATTTTGCTAGGAAGCTTGATCTCGGTGGTGGTGGTGGCGTTGTTGTGCTACCGGCGGTGGCGGCGCCGTTGCTGGTGCCGGCTGCTTCGGGTGACCGACGAAGTAAGTGTGCGTTTCTGCAAATATAACGAACGGTAGCCTACTCAGCAACAGTGCCAAGTCAGAGAAATTCAACAGCGTCGTGCCATCGAGCTCAAACGAATATCTTTCTCTATAATTGAGGAAAATAGTATCGTACGGACCACGATCTTGCTTGCTCACTGGAAGCTCCTCGCCGCCGGTGAGCTGCTGTTCTTGCACGGTTCCCGGCGCCAGTGGCTGGTGGTGCTGGAGTCGCCTGCTGGTTCTGCTCGATCGGGTGGCCGACGAAGTAACCGTTTCCGTTTGTTTCTGCGAAACAAAGATGCCAGCTTAACAAAAGGGGAAGTCGCGAGAGAGGTCAACGTCGTGCTAGCTGTGCTCATCGCGATCTGGACGAATGGATGAATAGTGGAGCAAATCAAATTTAAAGCACGTACGGACCAGGTGCCTGCTCGCTCACTGGTGGATTCTGCTCGCCGCCGTGACCTGCGGTGGTTCTTGTCCCATCGCCGGCGCCGCCGTTCTGCCGCGGCGTGTAGTTCGCCGGGCGGCCAACGAAGTAGCTATCTGCAGTCAGTGTGGAAAGAATTAAAGGAAGGAAGTGAAATTGTTTGTTCTATGCTCCAGGTAATTAACAGGGATGAAAGAATGGCAAAAGCAAGGCAGAAGACAGATCACATCATGATGCAAAGGTAATAAAGCAAAATCTATCGCATACTGACAGTCTTCAAATTCATCTGAAGATGAGCTGCTGATCGGTGAGATAAAGGTACTAACCGTTGCTCATGGCGGATCTTGGGCGGTTAGTCAACAGGTTGCCACCCCTCTCTGCCCTGCCGAAGCCGACGAGACGAGGAGACGATCGGGAGGTCTGAGAACAGACGCCGCCCAGCCCTGAATATTGTAGGAGAAGCGGCACGAGGGGGGAGAGAGTTGGAGGATATGCGACATGGCCACGAGGTCTAGAAAATAGCCGAGATGAGCGTCCACACGGAAGTTTCCAGCTCGGCTCTGCCACTAGTGTGTGAAAGGACAGCCGCCGTTGACACAGCAAGAAACTAAAGTTGACTGCACACTGCACATTTTGTTTTTATAAAAGAATATTTATAGAGTGGCTTCGCCAGAAATATATACATAGGGCTGGCCAAAGAAGATAACATACGGTGCTATAGATTATGAAGAAGTGTCCAAACAAATAGCATACATTAAAAATATTATAGTACTTTGATGCACATTTTTTCATAATCAAAAAATACAGAATTATTCAAAGTTCTTTCCGGGCATCAGTGTCCTATCTGGCCCCCGCGTCGCCCCCTCCCGCTCGGGCGATCGGGAGGTGAAACCCAAACCCTAGGCGCCGCCACCCGCATCCCCTCCTCTCATCCTCGCGCCACCGGAGGGAGCTCCCGGAAGCCCGTGCAGCTCCTAGGAGGGAGGTGGCGGGGAACCGTGCTCCGTGGTGGTGGCGCCCGTCCGGCGTTTGACAAGGCTTGCAGTGGCGGAACCTGGCGGTCGGCGGTGCGCTGGTAACGCAACGGGCCCTGGGCGCAGTGGGCCCTCTCGACGCGGGACGGCCGATGGGATCTTTGGCGTTGGATTCATTGCACCGCAAACTGCCGAATCCATGTCTGGCTCTGCGCGCTCTGGCAGCCGCGCAACGTGGCTCGGGGGGCTGTTGGCAGCGTCAAGGGTGTTGGTCTGCGCACAGGAAAGGGCCGGCGACTCTCCTGCAGTCAGATGGTGACTGCGTGGTCGAGGCATCGTGACCCGGCCAATTGGTGGCCTGGGCCCACGCTGGCGTGGTGCGTCCGCGAGCTGGGGTCCTGGCGCGCTGTGAGGCAGTGGCGGCGCCATCCTTGCTGCGCTCCGGGGCGATGGTTTGGCTGGGCAAGGCGCGGCCCTGGATTGAGCTGCCATGACCTGCAGCAACATCGCCGTGATTGGCACTTTTGGTGGTCAGCTTGGTTCGTTCGCAGTAGGTCGGGCGATGTCATGGTGGCGTGGCCGACACGGCTTCCTTTGTGCACAACGCAAATGTTCCGTCGTGGTGACAGTTGTTGGTTGCCGCCAACTGTGGGTGCACTAGCGACACCTTTGTGGTGAGGCTGGTGGCGCCGGCGTCTTGCTCCAATTGTGATGATGCGGGTTGAAAACCCAAACCCTCCTGGGTCGGTGTCGTCTTGCGTCATTGGCGTCGTTTCCTTCTTGGAAGGCGACATCGGGGCATCACATCGTGCGGATCTTGACCCATTTGTGCTATTGGTGATGTCGTCGACTTTCGTGAAAACCCATCCCAGCTTGGTTGGCAATCGGCGATGTCTTTGGACGTGTAGACCTTCTTGAAGGCGATGTCAAGCTGTTACG